>VZTD01004398.1:1742568-2171708 GCA_013397725.1 Rhagologus leucostigma | reverse complement strand
TGGCGGAGGGTGCGCGAGTCCGTGCGCGGTTCGGGGGCAGCCCGCGGGGCGGCCGGCCGATGGTCCATCGCCCCCGCGGACCGTATTACCGGGTGCCGCCATTAACCCCCTCCCCGCCCGGCCCCGCGGAGCGCAGGGCAGCGCGGAGCTGGGGGGCGGTTAATTGGAAGGAACCTTCGGGGGTCGGTGGTGCCGCCGCGGGTCGGCAGCGCGGCTGCGTTAGTTCTGCCGCCCGCTCCCCTCCTGCTTTCGCGCATCCAAGGGATCAGTTTTGGGGTGCTCGCCACAGGCTTTCCGTGCCGCTGAGCGGGCCCGGGGCTGCCCGAGGCGGCGGGGCCGGGGTATCCCCCCGCTCCCGGGGGTTGGCATTCGGGTGGGAGGTACCGGCCGGAACGGGGGCACTGAGCGGTGAGACGCGGCGGCGAGCCTCGGCGGGGAGCCCCGCTCCGCTTCGGACGGGCGGGCTGTGCGCTCCGCCGCCCCCCGGGCCGGTCCGCCCTCTCCCGGCCCCGGGAGGTGCCGGCTGCGCCTCCGCACGCCTCGCCCCGGGAGCCGCCGCCTCCAAAACTTGTAGCTTCGCTTCCCCGGCAAGGTGCTGGAAATCGGCCCAGTCCGGGAAATGTCCCTTCTCGCTCGGAAACCATCCCAAAGGGAATGTTGGTAGGAGGGCGAGGGCTGCTCCCTCCTCCCTTCCCCTTCCCAGCAGCCGGTGCCCGCGGATGGCCGTGCTCATCCACCTGGCTGACGGGGCAGCTCGGGCAGGTAGAGATTTTGGGCCGGCTCCCTCCTGCTTTTGTTCCCAGGCTCTTCCTTCTCTGCCGGGGAAGATGTGTCCCCTACCTGTTCTCTCCTTACAGTCCTGGAAACGGCATAATTATAGTGGTGGTGATTAAATAGCTGGTGCTTTTCTTGTTTTGGTGACAGACCCCGCAGAGGGGGAGGGTGCTCAGAGCTAGGAAGCAAGAGTTAAAATGAAGTTAAAGTACAAACAGAAGCACATAGCTGACATGCTTCAAGTTTAGACAGTACAAGATATGCAAATGCACAGGGCTGCGCGGTATTGACATTTTGAGGTCATAGTGATAGGAATGTATTATTTATAGGATTGAGTTGCACTAGACCGATAAACTACATTTTAAATCTTAGGCGTTTGTAAGTGATAAGATTTATATATATGTTTACACTCTATGTGTGCGTGTATACACAGGTTTTATATAGTGTTTTAATGTTTTACAATTAATATTCTTCCTGACCGGCATTACGATGGGGAGACCCCCTCTCCTGGTGTACGCCTTCAGCCTCCCCGGGTGCTGTTAGCAATGGCTGGGAGCAGAGGAGGCCGGGGAAGGGATCCGCAGAGTTTGCGGCACTGTTGTGATCTCTGCTTTTTCCCCCCCTGCCTCCTCTTCCTTTCCCCATATGTCCTTTCTGGCCACAGCTCACCCTAGAAACAGCATTTGCCTCTTTGCAGCCCCGTGCAGCTCTCCATCTTTCCGCCAGGAACTGTTCCCACTCTTTCACTCCGACAGGCTCCTGAAATGGGGGAATCTCTGTGGGTGGGGGGTTAGAAAACAGATCGTTTCTCATGTAAATTTTATCCAGTCTCTCTGCACTCTGTATCCCTCTTTTTCCTTAGCCAATTCTTGCTGAGGGAAAAAAAAAAAAAAAAGGATTAATGGCATCGAAAATGGGAGGGGTGGGGGGAGAGAAAGCTAGAGGCAAATTTCCACATCCCCTTCCTCTAGGCATCCTGGTGAGTTTTCCATAGAAACTTTCACACAGTGGCCAGACAGATGCTTAAAGGGGATGGAAAAAAATAATGCAACCATGATGGGAAAACAATTGCATCCCCAGCTTTCTACCTCCATTAAAGACTCTTTTGCCTTTGCCCAGAGGCCCTCAGCTCCCTGTGCCCGCAGAGCCCTCTCCCTTCACTCTGACCATGGGGATACTCCTGCAGCAGCGGTGTGGAAACCATGGGAAAGCTACCCCTTTGGCTTCTGGGAGTGAGAACTTGGTTTCCCTGTGGGGGGAAAGCAGCCTTTGTGCCTGCCTGGCTTCCCTAATGTGGAGAAAATTCCCATTAATTTTGTGAGGAAACATTTTGTTATGCGTGTTTCAACAAAACATTAAAAATCCTACGCGTATTTTTTTTCAGAAATGCCTCTCTCAGTTTGACAGCCTCGCTGGAACCCCAGCCAGGCCTGCCTGAGATGGCACAGAGAGGCCTCCCTCTCCCTTCTCCCTCTCTCTGTTGGCTGCTCTTTTCCTGTCTAATCAATTATCTCCCTAGCTAGTCCTTCTCAAAGGTGAGAGCTCATTATGCATATTCATAAATCACAGCTCCCAGACCTGACACTGATTGATGTAATCATCTCCCGCTCGCTCCCTGTCTGTGCGGGGCCGGCCAGAGGAAGCGTCGGCGAGGAGGAGGAGGAGGAGGAGGAGGAGGCAGGAGGCAGGAGAAAGAGATTTCCAACTTGTCAGACCCAGTTCTGGTGGGAGCGGCCGGCCGGGCGTAGCGGGCCGTGTCAGGCTCCCCATTCACCGCAGCCAAAGTGCCCATCACGGCCCGGGATAAGACAGGAGAAAGCCCTGTGAGCTGGGAAACAGCAGTGAGCCGCCTCCAGCGCAGCTAGCTGTTGTGCAGGCAAAGTCACAAGAGTAAGGAAAAGATCCAGCACAATTTTCACAATCAGGCGTCAGACTATGCATTAAAATACCCTCCCAAATCTTTCACGTTAGCTGATGCGCTTGCTGTTGTTTTCCTTAGATAGTTAAAACTGGTTTATTCCCGTAAGAACAGATATATGTTGTCTGGATTCTGATCATGAGTATTTAGATATGCGATATAGCAAATATCTTAAATACTATATCCTCAGTAGTTGTACTGTATTAAAAAAACAAACTTGTGAACTATGTAAGCTGCTGTTGAAAGAGTTTGGGAGCAGAAGGGCTCCTCCAGCCCGGACCACCAGCTTTCCAGATAGGAACGTATATCTCAGCTATGACTGGTTTCACAGTGGGTACTTCAGCATGGCAGTGTTCAGATTATGTGGTTTACCTGTACGGTTAATATTTACACTTTTAAAATACCTCTTTCTATCACTTTGATCAGAACTATCAGTGTACTAAAGTAATAATACAAAAATATATGCCCTGGTAATCATAACAAGATACAAATCAAAGGGAGCCCTAATCAAGTACTTTTGAGAGTGTTATCTTCCTTGTTAACAAATGGTAATAAGAAAATTAAGGCTTATAGCTTGCTTGTGTTTTATCTAAGAAAACCAATAAAGATATCAGATGGTCTTTGTTTTATATGTTTGAATGTAAAGCAGAATAATGAAGAACGTGTACCTTCTAAGGCTTCATTTGCTTTATGGGCATTAACCCTGTAGGATGCCAGTGAAATTCTGAATTTGCAGAATGAGGACAAGCCTGTGCTGCCACCCAGGGTTTTGAGGCCCAGCTTTGCTGCAGTCAAGACAACATCTTTTTTTATTAAATGCTGAAATTGGAACAAAGCAACAATGGCCGCTTGCTAGCTGTGCATGTCCAACAGGCCTCTTTACTATTCAGCAAATGGAAGATATTAAACAACATTTTGCTTAAAGGTACACTGAGGCCATTTCCATTAGGACATGGTGTCATTCATTTATTCACATGTTAAGTGGATGTCCTTGTGGCTAATGAGTAATAATCAACAGTGACTCCACTTTATTCCTTTGCTCCCAGCAATGTTAAATACTCTGATGGAGTCTCTTTGCTGACACACTAGAGAATATGGTTAAAAAGTGCTAAAGGACATTTGGAGCGTAGAGCAGCCACATGCACACATGCTAGAAATAGTGCTTTTATTACAGTCTATTCTATTAGGCTTTGTTCCTGTTTAAGGCATGGCACATGGAAACCGCCGATATTTATTTGAAGGTACTTTACACCTTAAAAGCCGGAAACTCTTTCAATTTGAGAGTCAGCGTGGTTATTGCTGGGAGATGAGCTCTCGTCCGGCTGGTTTCTGAAAAAAATCAAACTGCACCTTACGATAGCTCTAGATTCTGCACATGACTTCAGATAAATCCTTAGTGGAGGAGGGATTTGGGACAAAACCTTTCCTGCAAAAAATCTAGTTTGACATTTATTTTATAAAATAAAGTAACTCCCCTACCAGCTAATTAATTAATTTTATTACATCAACCGCAGCAGCTAAGTAGACTAATAAAATATATTAATCTATATTTTTTCCTTTGCATGGTTGCTTACACTAGAGTCTGCAGCTTGGTTGTCTCCCGTGTCAATTCCTAAAGTTTGAAAGGTATAAATGAATCATTCTTGGTCCTGATTAAGCTTAAGTTAGAAATAAAATATGTCAATCAATCTGGTTGGAAATGTTCCTGCTGTCTAAGCTGGTTATGCAAAACACTCTAAGGTGTGTAGGCATGCTCAATTAGGTCAAGGGATCTGATGGCACTCCTGGCCATAAATGTGTGACACTCGGATTCCTCATTATTTTTAGCAGTGGTGAAAATGCATGTCAGTAGGCCAGCTAGCCAGGCTAGAATAAAATTACTTACTGAGTATGCATAAACCTGAGGTTTTAATACATTAGTATTATACTTATTTTCAAGCAAAACAATGAAAAGAAAATCTCTCTCTCTCAAATATATGACTCACTCTATTGGATTTCTCAGCGATCATTAGTATAATTCACACTGGACTTTGCAATACTCAAGATACCCTAGCAGTAAAATTTAAGTGCCTAAAAACATAGATGTAATGTGAAATTAGATACAAGGAGTAAAACATTGATTTTCTCTGTTACAGTCTAACTTGCTTCCAAGAAAGATAAAGCTTCGATAGGAGATTAGACCAGCCCCATTCCAAAATAATTTAATGAAAAAGGACACTTGAGATGGCTATTGAACAGCAGCACCAGTGCCGGTCTTCTCAGATGGAGACTTCTGCAAGTGATTCCTACAGAAGACAATGCCAGAAATGTTTGCTTGATAGACAGATTTCCTCTGGTGTGCTAAATCATACCCTGATACTAAGAGAAATGTTTCTGCGCAGTTACAGGGAAAAAAAAATGCCCAGAAAAGAAAATTTCAGTGCTCATTCCTGCCCTCCTGCACCTGGTATAGTTGCTGAGATTACCTGAATTGGCTAAATGACCAGGGTTAAATCCTCTGGTTTTAAACTTTCCATGCTGATACTTTGAACCACACCAAGACCTTGGGCTTGGTTACAAGAAATGGAATGAGAAACCAGCTAAACAGGAGTCCAGCCTGGTTTTGTTATGCAAAAACCCCAAGCAACCAAATCTAAATGCAGGGAACTGGTAATCTAAAAGAAAAACATTGCTTCCGAGAACCACAGGCAGTACCTCAGGTAAGGCTGGAGCTTCTTAAATAGGGGGCTTAAATGTGGTGTTAAAGACGGCAGTGTTCCTTTAAGAACAGCACCATGCAGCTAATATTTTCTTTACTGCCAATAAAACACAATTAAATCTCATGAATTAATATATTCACTTCAGGAAGAATTCCCATTCTTTTCTTCAGATATCAAAATGGAGCCATCATCAGTCAGTTAGTTAAATAGGGGAATCTGGAGAGTAAGTAAATGGAAGAGCTTTCAAATGCAGGGCTGAAAATGCCCAATGAATGTGTAGGGGCTTCAATAAAAAGATTTTGACTTGTGTTTTCACCCCTTTCCCACTTTGCTCATTGTTTACTGACACTGCTGTGGACACAGTATTCAGTCCCTGCCCGCCCCAGCCCTGGGATGTAAAAATGTCATCTCTATTGTGCTGCTGGGCTCGCTTTGATGCTGCCGCAGCCCTTTGTATGCCCTTCTCAATCCCTTTATAAGGCTGTCCTGATTGTCCATACTGAACATCGCCACAAAAGCTCGTCTTATTGAGAAAATAAAAAAGTCAGAGAGGGGCCAAATGACGCGAGATTGGGCCGTTGCTGTAAAAGACCTACTATTCACATTCAGCAGTCATTTTTTCATCAAGGAATTGCAAAGTTGGGGCTGTGACCGTGCCAGCAAAGCCATTTTAGACACTTTCTTATTACGTTTTTATTTAGAATTACTTTTATAATTAAGGGTTTTTTTTCTTTTTAATAGCTCATGTAATAGTGAGGACAAACATTAAAACCTGGGAGCAATTGTGGAGGGTATTTTCACCTTTTCAAATTAAAACTAGGGTGTAACTCTAATGTGCGTGATTCATCTGGGAAGTTTAGACAGACAGATTGTATGGAAATTCAACTACATATAAACTACAAAAAAGGCTTCTTGTGATAACAAAACAAGTCAGAAACAGACCCTATCTCCCCCTGCTGCATAGGAGTGCACACATTTGCAACCCAGAACCAGAGACTGAAGGTTTAAATTGTCAGTCTGAAAAACCTCTACCCGTTGTTCTTCCACCTAATGCTATCCTAACTTGTACCGAGTGTCTGTGGGCAGGATGGAGACAAAGGCTGGATAAGGTCTTATTCTTTGGGAATAGGCTATCGGAATGGGAGGATGGTGATTTCATGGCTTTTGTTGCTGAGGTTAGGGACCGAATTCTCTCACTGAATTAGAATAGTAACAAGTGGGACTGGGGATCTCTGGGGCTTTTGTAGTGCACTCATCTGAGAGATTGTGCTTTTCTCAGCCCTTCAGATTTATTTTGCCAAAGTTACAGGGCAATTATGGAAATGCGCCCTTTGAAGCTGGGCCGATTTCTCTTTATTTTCTCTCCCCCCCGCCCGAAGCAAAGCCTCCCTTGCCTCCATTCTTCAGTAAGTTGGCAGTCATTAGGCAGTGGGGTTTTGAGCGGCCATTCAAATATTCTTTTGAATAGCGCGAGAAAGTTTTAATAAATATGTGTTAAAAAATATACTTTGAAGCTTTTCGAGAAGGAAGTGTAAAATAGCAGCAAGGTAACAATGTCCCAGAAAATAGGCTCTGTGTGTGCGAGGTGCCAGAACACGAGATGCTTCCCATGAAAAGCAGCTCAGTGCGCTGGGACTGGGGTTGGCCAGTGGTATGGAGGGTGTTTGGCCAAGTGACCCCCTGGGTGCTCCTGCCTTGCCACGCCAGTGCGATTGGCAGCTCCGCGGCAGCGCTGTGCCCCTCGTCCCTCACATGTCCCTAACAGGAGGCCCAGGACAAACAGAGTTGTACTTTCGCACCTTTGTACATTATTTATCATCGGAGTTCGGAATCTCAGTGCTGCATGCGAACTAAGACCACATATTTCTTAACTTACTTCTACACTAAAGTTAAGTAAATAGGTCTGAAACCAGATGGTGAGACCTGGAGCTAGGCAGGTTGTGACCAGGACTACTTTTTGCCCAGAAACTCAGTTCTGCACATCTCTTTTCGATCTCTACTCACTTTCCTTATTTGTAGCAGACTGCTTTGCTCTTTTAAGATAAATAAGTGTTTTTCTGAGACATTTAACAAATGTTATGGGCCAAATTCAGACTTGGTATAAGAGGGAGGAGATACTTTTGGTGTCCCTGAAAGTAACATGCACTTACACAGGGCCTGGCATAAAATGTGGACTTTCCATCATCACCAAAACATGGTAGAAATATTAAGGCTTCTTGTCTGAGCTTTGTAACTGAGATACAAATACATTTTTTGCTCTCTATCGGGTTTATGAGTGATCCTTGGACTATATTCATATGTTCCATATTCAGCCACATGGAACATAAGAGATTTGTGTTTTCTGGATGTTAGGGCTTGCAAATTTTGGAGCAGAAAATTCCTCTTAACTGTGAATGTGTTTAAAAGAATGAAAATCCAGCTCAGACCTCTACAGAATTGTGCTTACAGTAAAGTAATACAAATATTTCTTGTGATGGGTGTAGAAGTTTTGATGTCAAGTCTGTAACATGCAGCACTGCATACAAAGGTGTAACAATTTTCATGTGAGCTGGGCTCAGTCGAGTTGCAGAAGGTACCATTGGAGACCATCACATCCCCAGTCTTCTTCCCATCCTCCTCCCCTAGTTCCCTTGCATGCATCCAGATTTCTTCCCCAGCTTCACACAAGTGCTTTCAATACCCTCCGTATTCGTGTGTACCTTCCCCCAGTCTGGGATCATCTCAATTATTCTGGAACTCATTACATTATTGGGATCCAGTAATCTGTCCAAACTGGATCCATTGTTTAAAAGCCCTCCAGGAGCTTTGGGGTGTCTGATTCATTTCAACACGCATCTGGATCTCCATTTTGTAATAAAGAGAGGAGGACTTGTGAGGTACAGACCTAGGTTCAGGTTTGGGTAAAAAACCTTAAAATGGCTTTAGGTTCTAATGTGCTGGTCTACTCCAAGAACGTTTGTAATCTTAAAAACTTAAAACGCAGGTTAAGAAAAGGCAAACTTGCTAATAATATTAAGAATCTCTCCCATACAGGATAGGAAGTTGACTACTCTGAAAAATGATAGTATTTGTGCCATCTGGCATAACCCTGGGAAATATGCAATGCGGCAAGTGATGATGTCTTGCTAGGCAAATAATCTAGGGAAATTATTGCAATCCTTCCATTTCTGCCTTTGACAATTCCTATTTATTTATTTATTTATTTTTAAATCTACATAAAAAACAAACAGCACACTTAATATTGAGCCTCAAACTTGTCACAGAGTCTGGCTTTCTACTATTTTAGGCTTTAAACACCAATAATTAAAAAGAATTTGAATCATACTTGCAAATGCGGTTGCTGAGCACAGGGTTGGCCAGCTTCCCCAGGTGAGGGCCCTTGAGCAGTCAGACGTTTCCTTTCTGGCAGCTCCAGCCTGCAGGTGGTTTGGGGGACGCCTTGTATTAATCTGGCCTTGAGGCCATGGAGACATAGATCACCATGACGAAGTCTCTGCCTGGAGGAAAAGGTCACAGATTTTGAATACTTTAGATATTTTGTAAGCCACTTCTGAAGATTGTAAAGAAAATGGGTTTCCATGTTCAGTGCTGTCAAAAATGACCCTCAGGATGCAACGCTTCTCTTTGTGCTTGGGTCAAAGCCCACAAATAGGTAGGGCAGTGAGCAACAGGGTGAGATCTTCCAGATGCCTTGTCTTACAGGGAACAATTCTGGCTCATCTGGGCTGAAATTTAACCCCTGGGCCTTGTATTTACTCTGCAGTGCAAGCAAAACAGAAGGTCAGAATTATGACTGTCAGTGTCTCAAAGGTTTAGAAATCGAGGGATGGGCATTATAAACTGTAATGATAAACTCATTTGTGGTACAAGGGACAGTGCCTCCCCACTAATTCTACAAATAGACTTTAGATATGGGTGTCTACTATTTGACTGTCAGTGGGAAGTGTGTATCTCATAAGGCTCTGACCTGGTTATCTTCTAACCCCGAGCAATTAATCACCAGCATCTAATAGAGGGTAGCTGTGCACAGCAGCATTTGGTGTCCAGCCTCTTCACAATAATGCTTTTACCTTTTCTACAACTGTCAGACTTACAGCTTTCCTCAACGTGGGACCGCTGCTTTCTCCTGAACAACAAGAACTGGCACAAAATCAACTTTCTGAGCCAGAACCCACCAATTCCAGTCGCTTTAAGAAAACCCCAGCGAAAAAAAACATAAAGCAGAACAGAGAAGCTTGTGCAGTTAAGTCACCCAACAGCAATCTCAGTAATCAACTGTGCTGCACGGGGGAGCAGAGATCAGGAAGGGAAGAGTCATCATCCCCCCTCCACGTATACTGTGTTTCTTGTGCCTGTGTCTACAGGAGGAGATGGGGAGAGGACCAAAATCTGCCATCCTGTCACACTGGCAGGGAGGGCTGGGGACTTTCCCAGTGTTTCTGTTGTAAGCAAGAGGAATGGCTTTGTCCGCGGTGGGCTTGTGCAAAGTTGGAGTAAGGTAGTGAAGAATCAGGCCCCACTGATTCTTTGTTTTGAAGAGCTTTGTTTTGAAGTGCAATAAAAATACAGGTGGCGGAGGAGATAATGCACGGTACCGTTCCTTTGGGATACGCGGGGAGACGGGAAGGAATTCCAAAATAAGGAGCGTGGGTTTTTTTCTAGCACTGATCACAAACACTAGTTCAAGAAAACACCCAGAAGTAGTAAATATGTAAATTTGTTATGAAAGAAGAACCTACAAGTACCCACTATGTTAGAGAATTTGTTTAAGGATATTTGATCCTCATGCAGAGTTTATCAGATTATGGTTTAATTTGCACATTCAGGGTTTCTTGGTTGGTTATTTTTCGTTTTGTTTTGCTTTTTTTAAGGGGGGGTTCTATTTTAAAAAGCTTTTTTTTCCTCTTCTGCTTCAATACTTGTACTGAAGGTATTGCACTTCTGTTAAGAAACAAGAACTACGTTTACAGTGTAATATAAATCAGGTTTGGAGATTACCAATTTAATATAAATTAGACGGGAGAGTACTGTTCCGCTATTTTGTTGTCTAAATTATATGGAAATTGGTCTTATGCAAGGCGTAAGTCCTCACAGAACAGGGCCCTTAGGCTTTTGGTTTAATTATCATAAGCTTCCATTTAATTAAACTTATTAAATGGTTTGGTGTAAGAGCAGACTATCGTTTTGCAGAAGCTTTCTGGAATAGAAGAATATTTATACCCTAGCTGCTTGGGAAGGAAGTAAGACTTTTCTTCAGAGATGTTTCCCTCAGTATAAAGGTGAGGGTCACCTGGGCCATCCTCACAGGCACCTTCAAACTCTTTGTACCCAGAGGCATTTCAACCTGTTCCTCACTACAGAGCCAGCAAGTTCAGTTTGTCCTGCAGCTGCTATTTTACTTTACAGGCTAGAAATTATAGGACAGTGTTGGCATAAGAAGAAGTGGATAGAAGTGAACCAGGAATGCTTGGGAACTAAAAGAAAGTCCTGAACCATCAGAATAGGGAGGCTTTGGCCCAGAACAAATCCCTAAACCATCCAACCAAAAAAACCCAGCCCAACCCCAAAACAAGCCCTTGTTTGCTTTCATCAGATCAGTTTGACAGATAATTTGGGCATTTCGTGATACAATGCGTGTATGAACAGGAGATGGGACTCAATGACTGAGGAAGACTCCTCCATCTTTCTGTTCATGGACAATCCTTTTGTGAGGCTTTACTCTCGTGAAAATATGTAGATAATGGGACTGACCCCGAGTGTCCTGGCCACCTTCATATATAACCATTGTCCATGGTATATATCAGTTTAAGCAGGAAAGGCCTTATCCAAGACATAGATATTATAAAAGTCCTCATTCTGATGAATCTGACTCTCAGTGACTTCCTACAGAACACTGGCTTTATTTATCAAGTCTATAGTACAGCTTCTGGGAAATGTTACACCCCTTGTTCTATTCAAAAAAATTTAAATCTTTGTTTGGGTTGAAAAAATATACTTACTGTATTATTTTTCCAAATACAATGTCATGGAGTAACACTGTGTATTAATACTTGTAGTACAGTGTACTGACTCCTTTAAAAGGAATAATTAGAAAAATAATTAGCTAAACATGTGAAATAGACATGCTTCTTCAGGGACATGTGAGAAGCTGATTAATAGGAGGAAGGAGGGCCCCTGAGTGTCAGGGACCTAATAAATATATTTAAGGACAAATAGGTAGAAAAAGAAAGTACACATTACTAATGTTGATAGAAAGCCTTAACTGCCTAATGCATTTCAGAAATTGGTTGAGAATTGTTAATCTGTGTGATAACATGATTCTCAGGGTTAGTTAGATCTGTGAATTCTTATCCCCCGGGGACTAAGCAAGTTTCCAGAGATTCACTGCAAATTCTTACAAGGAAAAGGCATTCACAATTGGAAGATTTCATGCAGGTTTTACTTCTTCTGAATACTCGTGTTACACAAACTCAGATTTACTGAGATAATGGCAGAGAGTGGAACTCAGTACTATCCACACTGTTAATTTAAATTTTCACTTTCTAAAACCACAATCATGCACATTTGGATTTATTATGGGATCGCATATAACTATAGATGAAAGGAAGTGTTTTACCATAACAATACTTGATTCTTAGTTGCTTCTCTATGCTAAATTAAACTTCGTATGTATATGCTGAAAAACAAATGTATCAGTCGCTATTTTCTTCATTGGATCAGGCATTTCTTACACACCCTTTACAAAAATTTCATGGGAAACTCACAGAAAAACCCATCTAACTCATATAGATTGGAGCCATGAAGTGCTTAGTATTTGCAGTCTCATCAGTGTTTTAGGAATAGTGCCAATGGGAAGGCAAAACACATTTTTGAGGGTTCAAAAGAAAATGTAGGCAGGGTAACATAGTACTGACCCCAGCAGTGGCATGATCATTGGCTTCCTTCTCCCAGACCCAGCAGGCACCAGTGCTGCTGGGGGGGATGAAACATATCCTTTCGTGAGCAGGGAAGGCTGGAAAGGCCATTTCTTTTTTGCTTGAGATGCTGTGTCCCAGCTGGCCTAGGAGAGAGATGCAAAATGAAAATTTCTTTACAGAAGGCAGATTTTACACCACCATATAGGACTATTAGACTGGGATTTCCAAAGGAATTTAGAGCAGTTAGGCATCCAAATCCCACTGAAATTTCCTCTGAAAAATATCAGCTGTAGCAGTTCGTGGCGTGTTATGGGAGAAGCTTTTTCTTTTGAAGAACAAGATGGATTCACTCTTCTTAATATGGGTGTAAATGTGCAGAAAGGGGCAAAAGAAAGGAAATACTCTGAGTCTGCAGTTGGCAGTATCATGGATTGAAAGAATCTGTATGTTCTCATTTGCAGGGAGAATCTATTATTTATTCATTTATTATTAACACATCCAACCAGTGTTTTTGCCCAGACTGTAACCCAGGGTTTGTGTTCCTGCACAGCATTAAAAGAGGTGAGTGAGATCAGAGGGCAGTGATCCTGCAACTAAAAAGCAGCCACATATTTTGTGCATGTACCTCTGACTGTATACCTCTGGCTCACCCTCTAAAGTAAAGCAAGATTTGTTTCTAACAGTGACACTGGTATAAATGGTATAGAAGGTTTACTTTCCAGCTGATACTGCAAAAGGGAGTGCTCACCACATAGTTGTGCATAGGAGGTCCTGCTGAAAATACTTATATATAATTTAACAAAAAAGAAGCTTTTGTACTAAGAAATTACGGCGTAAAGCTTTCTTATTTGGGAAAATTCCAGCCTTTGTGCTCATATCCCAGTTATTACAGTAAAGACTTCCAAATGGGAGATATTTTAGAAGAAAACAGTACCAGAGTGATAAGGGTACTGTGCTTATTTTTCTTCAAGCATTGGTATGCTTTTAGTTTGAGAAGGAATTTTAAAAGGTTCTAGATGAGATGGTACAAATCAAACATATTCTTATAATATTTATATAAAATATTTCAAGAAAAAGGAATAACAGGGACTATTATAAAGCTTTGCCTGAGAAACAAGAAAAATGGCAGGGCCAGACCTTATTGACCACAGCTTGATAGAGCAAAAAATGTATGAATATGTCTGCAGCACAGGACAATAAAAATTATTTTAGAAACACAAGGTTTTATTGTTATTTACAATTTACTATTATGAACAACATTTTCTTTGTCCTTCCACTTAACTGCCTTTTCTGGGCTTTTTCTGGGAGGATGCATACCTAGAAGACTTGCATGGACTGCCACTGCTAAAAATATGCACACTGGCCAAACCAAGGCAATGTCTCTTGTCTCTGGAATTAGTATTTCCTATTTGGTGTCTTTTCCTGTAGGGATATTAACATACAGATAACATTAACGGAATGAAAATTTATTAGCAATGACAGAAAGGCAAGGAAGATTGGTGAGTAAGATCCAAGGGTATGAGGGGAAAGATCAAAAAACATCAGAGAGTCTATCATCAGTCTGTTCCTGGGTACCTAGGAGAGAAAGTGAAGCTTCAAAAAGATGAGAAGAAAGCTGATGATGGGGTGACAGAAGCAGCTCCTCTCCAGGACAGTGACAGAACAGTAATTATAGACAACGATGACATGTGATGGAGAGCTTTACCCTCCAACTTTCTGGGAAACGGTCTAGGCAAAACACATGTATCAACACACTCTGTGATAGGAGGACTTGGGAAAGAAAGGAAAGGTGAAAGGCACCCTCTGCCACAGCCCTGCCACCATGCTTATGCTATTAGGAGTGAGGACAACCCAAAGCAAGAGAAGCAAAGAGATGTGTCCCTCTGCAGGAGACAAGCAGGGCACTTCTGAGCTGGATGTGTGGTGGCTGGGCAGTCCCTGTGTCCTGGACAGTGCTCGGGGCTGCTTCTGGAAGACCAAGCCTTCCTCTCACACACCAGGAGCCTGTGAGAATCGCAGATCAGTGCTGGATGCTGCCAGCAATGATTCCGAAATGCGTGTATTTATTTCAATTTGTAATACATATATTTACAGTCCTTCCAGTAGGCTGAAGACTACTAAGAGAGCATTACAGGAAATGTTTGAGCCACAGACACCCCTACAGAAACACGGAACAAGTGCTGGTGTCGAAAGTCAGCCAGCAGCCTCTTCCCAGAGCATCCCACTCGGTGCCCGCGAGCCGGAGCAGCGGCGAGTGGCACACAGCAGCACTGCTCCAAGGAGGGGTTTGGTGTCCCACCTGGAACACGAGTGATGCACGGCCTCACTCTCATCCTACTGCTCACAGGGCAAAGGCAGGTGGGTGACCAGCCGGAGCAGGGGCACGGTGGGAGCACCCTGTGCATGCTGCTGGCTCATGACACGCAGCGAGGAGAGTCAGGGCCGTGTACAAGCACTAGATGTAACCCAAGAGCCCTGTTGCCAGCTCTATTGAGAGAGTGTTTTTGTCCGAAGACAAACAAACGCAGAAATTTTCCCTGTTTGCATGCACACACACATGTTCACTCTCACACACACACGTACTACAAGCCTCAATGAAAGATCAAAAGCAAATAAATGAAGCAAATTAATGAAAATGAAGTGTGAGACTGTAATCACACCCAACCATACAAAAAAAAAAAAAAGGAGCTCCGACCAAATTAGTATGTAATGCATTACTTCAGACAGATGTTTGAATAGAAACAAAAGGAAATAAGGAGGAAACCCATACAATGCTGGTTTGAGTACTTTCAGGAATATGAAAAAAAAATATAAAGGATAATTTCCCATTTAGCCTGCAGCAGAAATAAGGCCAGATTCTGATCCATTGAAGATACTCTTCCCATTGCCTTCAACGAAATCACCATCCAGCCTCTGCAATAACAGCTGAGAAACACATTTCCTGAACAAAAAAGGGCAGGGCTGTGTCTCACTGGACTGGGGGCTTCTGGGCATGGATTAGCAGTTAACCCAGGCACAGGCTTCTGCTAGACTCTCACAGTACTTTTCTTTCTGCTTCTCTCTATTATTGCCCACAGTTTCTAACCATGAAAATCACAAGTGTTTTTTCTTTAGCATGTAGAATTTGAGAACATTTGTTTCCAGTTGTGATCATATAGAGATAAACAAATTTCTGCCAGCATGACAGCTGCAGTGTGTAACTTCAGGGAATGACCACTGCAGCAAACATGGTACAGAGCACTGCACCTGCACAACAACCACCTCGCCAAAACTGTACAAGTTTCTCAGTCTGTTCTATCTACTTACTCAAAGAAGAATTAAATATCTGTTTAGAGGGAGAGAGTACACACAGTCACCAGTGATTCCCAGCAGCTTCACAGTTTCTGGCATAAAAATATTCAGTTTTACTGCAGTCATGTAACTGGTTTTCGATGCACTCCTTTAGGACACGCTAAAGGGTTTGGACTGATACTGATAAATTGTAAATTTATCAGTGTAATTTTGCCGTTTCAGAATCTCATTCTTAGAAATGTGTGCTGTAAGATGTAATTTATACAAGAGATTAAGAAAGCGGTCTTCTTGACTCCTCAGTCTTCCCCTTCAGAAAGGCTTTCCCATTAGCTTAAGAGTCTGCATCACACACCTTGTTGTTTCTTGAAGTTCTGCTCAGTTCTCTCCTTCACAGATGGGCGAATATGATTATTTACTGGTACCGTGGAGGGCACTCCCTGGCTCAGCAATCCTTTCACCTCCCAGAGGGGCAGGGTCATCAGTGAACCTCAGATCACAGCTAGACTGACAGATTGTTTTTAACATAAGGTCTTGGCTATCACAGTTCTCTCCATTTCCTTCTCAAGACAGATCCAGAAGGTGCCAAGAGATGCCAAAACCTGCCCACTGATGCCTGTAATCTCAAAGCTGACACTTACCTTACATTGCTGTTGGGCAGGAATGATGATTGAGTCTCTTCAAATGGGATTTTAAGAGTTGGATGAAAGATTTCTTGTCCAAACATTAAAAGCAGTTCTTGACTCATCGCACCAGATTGAGGAAAATGGCTTTTGGAAGCAAACAAAGACATTGGAAACTTTCCCATCCACTGATCTGAATGTGCCTGCAATCAGCTCAGGCACAGGACTTGGTGCTCTGTCCTATCTGCACTTTGAATCTCTGAAGAATTTCTGAAGAAATCAACTCCCCGAGTGGCAAGATCATGAGTTTGCATACTGTGAAAGGCCAGAATCCAGGAACAGAGCCACAAAGCTGAAACCTCATCCTTCCATATCTCAGTTCCATCTGAGAGCTGGGAAAAGGGAGAATGGCTTATCAGTAATTTTATACTCTAGAAGTACAAGCCCAACTCCTCCAGTGCCGTGCATGACAATTACTCATTACACTACCAAATCAACCTGGAGTGTTGTTCTGCTGTTACTCTGTAATAAATGAGGCTGAGAGGCACTGGAGATCTGGAGCACTTGTGAGGATTACAGTGACACCACTGCAAATTGTATTGTATTTTAGTTATCAAGGAAGTCAAAGGAACTGGCCCTTGCCAAGTATCCTGCTGCTGCAGCAAGATCCCTTGTGCTTCCAACCTACCTTGTTTATAAAGTTATACATTTACTTTGGAAGTCAGCAGAGCTATCACACATCTGAACTCTATGTGATTGGGAGACAGCATCAGGTGATAAAAGTGCAGAGTAAGTCCTAGCAAGTGAGGCAGGCAGGGTTTGGAGGTCTTGGCTGGAAGGAAGAACACAGAATCAGAGAAAGTGTATTTAACAATAAACTGCAAAAACTGCAGTTGGTTGTGACACCCATCTTGATGGGCCTTACAACATTATAATTTATCTCATCTGTCCTTTTCCCTTTTACCATCTGTCCAGCTTCCTTCCCAACCATGCAAATACTCTCTGAGCTGGTAATCCTTGCTTGGACCCCAAAGAGGTGCCTGTGTAGTTTCCTTTTTTGTTTGCTTTGTTTTCATTTGTTCATTTGAGGGTTTTTGTTTTGGTTTATTTTTTGTTGGTTTTCTTTTTAAAATTTTATTAAAATGATTTCTATTCCCTGATTCCAAAACGTAAACATGGCAATTCATTCAAATAATTAAAGGCCTATTATTAAAATAGATAATACTGAACAAGTTAATTAAAACATTTAATTTTTAATGCATTGTGGTTTTCTATTTCTATAATTCACCAGGATAATACTGAGATGCTCTTACAGTGAATATATTCAGAGGCTCAACTTTTCCTCTAACTGCAGCAGAATGGAAACTAGGAACTGTTTAACATACTAGCAGATAGAGAAAGATTTAACAAAATTAACAGAGAGAGATGCCAATGAACCTCCATTTATCCCCAAATTGCATAGATTTTCTTAAAGTTGCATCTAATCTTTTGGGAAAAACAAATCTACTTGATTGAGTATATACACACTTGTGTGAGGCAACAACAAAGTTTGGAATTATTTTGTACCAAAATATTTTTGTAACTGCCCCTGAAAGTCAGCAATTTTCTGATGCTGTATTAGATCATAGTATAATACCCCTTTAACAGCTGAATACACGTCTGGGGCCAAGCAGCCCTGCAACAGCATTTATGCTAATTAAAACTAATTTCTTTGCAAAAGTTTTAGTCTTAGCAAACAATTTAAACTTAATGTGCACCTCTGAATTTACCTTTCTTCTTATGTCAAGAAAGTATTCGCAGCAACATTGTCACTAGGCAGTTATGTTTGTCATATTAGGTACATATGATGGCAATTAGAGGCAGAACCTCCGAAAATCCTGGTAGTATACCCAGGCGTAGCTATAGCTATTTTAAGCAGATTTATACTTAGGGCATCAAAGAATGTCACAAAGAGAAGAAAATATGGTAACTGTTGCTTTAAATTATAGCTATCATTACTTCAAAAGGATATTGAATGAGAAACCACTGCAGACTTAAACTATTTATGCCTTCTGACACTGAAAGGAAAGTAGGCAGTTTCAGCCTGTCATCTCTTAATTCTTTTTTTTTCCTCCTATTTTTTTTTTTGTGTTTAATAAAAGAAAAGTACAGTTTGGTCTAAGAAACAAGTTATAAGACCAGGAGGAATGAGTCAGAACAGGTCTCCTGATTGTTTTTGACCTTTCCCTGTCTGTCAGGCTCATTAAGTATTGCAGGTTCTTTGCTAGTTATTTTACAACAGCTGTCGGAAAAATGAAACAAACCTGTGTAGTGGTCTTGCTTTGGTTGCTTGGACGTAACACTTAGCAGTGTTAGCCCAGCAAAACTGTTCCTGTGTCAAGTAGTAACAGGTAGAGTTTTGTCCCCTACAAATCAAAAAGACAACAGTGAAGCCACTGTTGCTTGCACAAAATCATAAGATCATGATTAAATTGTCCAGGGGGATGCCTGAACTCTTCTGGCAACAAGAACACACCTCCCTGCAGTCAAATGCCTAAATGCAAGGAACTTTCTCTTCAACAAAATGTTTAGAGGTTGGCCATGGAATGGTCTGCAAAAGTTAGCAGGAGTTTCAGGCAGTAAATAAAGTACAAAAAACCCAAAATTCTTTATTGTGCCTACTACCCCTTCCCGTCCAGATGCACTCAATGTGCTGAGCAAAGAGTGACAAAGAAGTGTCATTAAATTTAAAAATTAAAAAAAGAAGAAGAAGTGCCTAAAGATGAGTGAAAAGGAGGTTGTGACAAGAGAACGGAGAAAAAGATGTGTCCTCTGTGCAAAATATATTCCCAAAGCAAAATGAGCACCTTATATTCCCAGCTGCAGGGAAGAAGGCAGACGCAGAAGTCATTAGTTGGGAGATGGGTGGGTGCAGAGGGGCATTCCAGATAACTTTGTGGTCCAGGCTTTGGGGGAGCGGCCAGCAGAGTCTGAGTAGTTTTGCCGGCAGATGTAAGCAGCTCACAGCCAAGCTCACGGGGCTCCTGTGTCGTGACAAAGCGATATGGAGTTTGAATTACAATACCTTCATTACACAGATATATGTACGTGAGGCAAGAGCAAAAGAGCCCAAAGCAAGAATCAAGCCTGTTTGGCTGTTTCCAGAAAGTGGGACCATTTCTGAAGGACATTTCAATTTTGAACTACACTGGTCTCAACCGTGACAGCGACCAAGGATTTCTGTCAGGGTTCCTTCCCCATGGAGTACATGGTAAGCAGTTGAGCCCCTCCATGATCAGATGTTTCTGGCTGATTTTTCTGCTCCCAGTGTAGCTGCTTTGAGCCCCAGATACCCAGCAGAGTAGCACGAGTCAGGATCACAGCTTGGTGGAAGGCAGAGAGGTGCCTCAGAACATAACAAGGCAATTCCCAGCCCAGGTGATTTCAGGTGGGTGCGGCAGTGTCCCATGGCAGCAGGTCAGTGCAGTGCCTCTGGAGCAGCCAGCTCCATGGACCGGGATTCCTAATGCCCCTTACCCAAGTGCTGAAACCACGCTGGTTCTGCTTGATGTTGATCCTCTGCACCTACAGTGAGAGGGAAGTCAAAATCAAACAGTTTCAGCACAGAACACAGGACCTGACATTTAGAAAAATGTCTCATAAAACAAGCAAAGGAACAAACCGAGTGTAATATGTGGCCACAATTTTCGTTGCTGGTGTTCTAGCTATATTTCAAAACATGCATGTAGCATTTCTCCTAATTTGCACTGTGATTTTTAAAAAAATATTTTCTTGGTAGAGTCTATTTGTGAAAAAACGTTTACATTTCTCTGCTTCCCTTTCCAATTCAACAATATCAACAATATCACTTTGTACTGTTTATAAATTTGTACCAATCACCACAGTGAAAAAGCAAGTTAACCAACCCACATCTAAATAACTAAACGGTTGACATCTATCCTCAGCAAGATTACTGATAGTAGTTTGCTTAGGCACAGAGTCCAGAACAGCTTCTCCCCAGCAAGATTCATGTGCTTTTTGGTCTGAAACATCGTCCCAGCTTGGTTATTTTTTTCTTTTTGCACGAGCAAGAGAGAGTACAAAGACTAGGAAGCAAGAGCAAGTATCTTCCCTTATGTGAATTAAAATAAAGAAATACTACTAAGGAAAAAAATCTCTGAACTCTTAAAAAATAGTTAAAGACGTAGTGAAGAGACAAAAGGTACTACATGGAGGAGTAGCTGCAGAATAAGCATGTAAATGGCACTGAAACTGGGAAAACCTTCTAAATGTTTCGTTCCACAGGGCCACTGTCCTTTCCCAAGGGGACCACTGTACTTTTTAGGTGACATAAACTACCTCCCTGAGACACAGCAGGAAGGAGGCTGCTGGCACTGGAGCACAGACAGTCTGTGCGCAGAGTGACGGAGGAGGGAAAGGGCTGCTGCCACTCAGCTCTCTGTCTTTTCATTACAGGTAACTACTGCTTTAAGCAAATTGTTTCAGGGATTGGAATGTAGCAATAACTGATCTAATTAGTGTAGGCTGTAATTTAGGAGGGTTCATTATGTCACACGCATTATGACTCCTGGGTATTACTAAAGGACTCATTTGTAGTAGTTGAAATGAATTTTTCTGCACACATTTAACGACCCTATATAGCTATAGTAAAGTAGCTTTAAGATGATCTGTCATATTTAAAACCTCTGACTTTGGGCAGGGTTAAGTTTCCAGACAGTAATAAACAAATCAGCAAATAGTACAGATTTACTTCTTGCCAAGAGAAGGAAAAAAAAAGAAATGGCTACTTCAGATTGAAATGGCAAGTAAACTCTGTGACAAAACTACAAAGGAAACTAATAAATCATGCCAGAGGAAATATATTCCATAATTAAAGACACACACACATACAGTCTTGACAGAGACTTTGCATTTCTGGGTACAATACCTGTTTACTTCATGTAACATGGAAAAAGTTTAATGGCTCCTTAAGAGAAGTCAGTTATTTATTATTTCTGCTCTAAAAGCCCCCATGAGCCTTCTCTCAGCAGGAAAGCAAGCCTACACTCCAGGTAACAAACCCAACCATATGAATTACAGAACAAGACAAATGCATAAAAGTGTATAAGCAGCTTTCAGTACTACAATACTGAAGTAAAAAACCGGTTATAATTAAGTTTAATTTAACCTCTAAAAAGGTTACAAATATAACCTCTGTTCTTTGCTTCCCTTCAGGGGTCTCTCACCAACTAGGCATTTCACAGCTCCTTGCTTTTATAACTGAAGAAGTTCATTCCCACACAGATACAAATATGCTTTTGCCTTTGACTTACATAGTGTCTGATGTAAAAAAAAAAAATTCTTCTGGAGAGTACTTATGCTTGTGCTTAACATTAAGCAGTCCTTAGAGTCCCTGCCTGCACCTTCTTAAATCAATATTAAAGCCTCTGTTAATTTCGTTTGTTCATGATCCCCACTCAAGGGGAAAATGCCACCATGACACTGACATTAGTGACTTCTGCGGTGTTCTGTTCTGAACACACTCATCTCCAGACCTGATCTAAAATTAACTGAAATGAATTAATTCTTTACTTACTTTCATATGATTTGCATTGGACCTGCCTTCTTTTTAGGAGTCAGAACTCATGTTATTTTTTTTCTCAGCTTTCTTTTGAAAATTTAAATTTTACAAAATTCAGTTTATAAAGTAGAATATCAGAATTAAATTCTGCACGTAGAACACAGCTCAAACAGAAATGTCAAGATGTATATGAGGCCAACAGGAAAATGCTGCAGCATGAGTTGTTTTTGTTTCATTGAAATATGTTTTAGGGGCTGGAAGCACCCTGGACTAAAATCTAAACCTAAAATCTAAACCTAAAACTTTAAAAATTATTTTGAAAAAATTCTTTGCCTTAGAAAGCTAAAGACCTAACTGGATGACTAATTTCCATTACTTTCTAACCCAGATGAGGGTTCAATATCTCTTAAATGGTTTTTAAAAATCTCAAATATAAATTTAATTTCCAGATACAAATTAGATTCCCATTCTCTTACAAACCCTTCTCTAATGCTGTTACCTTCAGTATCCTTTTTGACTGTCTAGGTATCAAATGTATTTCTAAGTGGATACCAAACTTGATAGAAAGACTGACTGTATTTAGTCTTTAATTAAATGCTGGTAGATTTCCTTCAGTAACGTTAAGCTCAGAAGTGAGAAAATATAATTAAATGATGCTCCTACACAGGCAGTGATCAGCATTCTTGCATGCAAGGTGTGGTAGCACAGTAAGCTAAGGATTACTTCTCAGTTTTAGTTTTATATTGAAATTCTCATAGCTCAGGAGAAACCCTATTCTGTATGCATGAAATATTAACCAGGCAATTGTCCTAAGGATGCAGTGGATTTATTAAAGTCCATTAATCTGATTAATAATTGGATTGCTGACAAGTTAAGTGTCTCAGTGCTGTTAAAACTAAGTATATTTTAAACGTATCTGACTTCCTCCCATTGTCTGTCATCTCACTGAAGATGTGGGCAAATAAAAGGTTGCTATCATAAGAGGTTGCTACCCTGTGGAAGCCCTGGTATCATTAACGAGCAGAGGAAAGCCCCAACATGAAGAGCTGGTGGATTGTACAAGGTTTTCAAAGATACTGGGGCAGGGATTGAATGACAGCAGAAAAGGGGGTTAATCTTTAACACTCCTGTTCTAAATGGAAATATTTCCAATACTAGTGAACTCCTGCAATTTCCACATGTACATCTAAAACATTCCTTTGTGTGGACATGTTCTACGTGATGTCTTGGCAGAAACCAAGAGAAACAGACTCTGATCTTAGCTCTGCCACTGACCCGCCCCGTGACCCCGGATAAATCATTCCACTGTTCTGTTTCTCTTCTTACTTTTGCCTGTCTTGCTTCTTTAGAGCACAAGTTCTTCACACAAGGAGCCAACCTCTAGTTACCTTTTTGTCTGACATGTTGAGGCCCTGATCTCAGATGAAGCCTCTAGGAACTTTTGGAAATAATAAAAGTAGTGGTGAGAAGCGGATGGTACTGACATTCCCAGCCCTCACTCCATCCCAGGAGATACACCAGCATCAGCACAACCAGGCCTACAATACATCATCATGGATTTTAGCTATAAGTTAGGGGTTAGAGAAGCAGTCATGCCTTAGTGGGGCTACAGGTGAGAAAATAGACCTCTGTAGTCTTTTCTGCTCACTGCTGGAAGTCTAATTTATATTAAATAATGGAGTTATTTTTCCATATTGCGAGCATCAGATGAAGACCACAAACTCATTAAGACTGGAGAGCCAAAGCGAATAGCATCAACAATCCAGGCTAAATTAAGGCGAGCTATTCTTTGTCTTTCACTCCTTTCCCCCAGCACTATGCTAAAGACAAAGAACAAAATGTACTCACACTAGAATAAGGCATAGCTGCTAGTTAAGGAAGTCTCAAGATGTGGCATCTGCTTGGCTGAAGGGCTCAAATTCACACCTCACCCACCCCAGAAAAGCACTCGAATGATCAATGTATCTTATCCAAGACTGAAGGACTGACCCTGCTCTGCTACTTTGGGCCTCAAGCTTGGGAGATTTAAGTCCTGCTCTCGCTTAGGATCTCCATTGGGCACACAGTCACTCCAGAAGGGCAAAACTCCAGCAGGGCTCTCTGTAGCACCTCCTAAATTCTCCTTAGTGTGCTGGCTTCTGTGACTCCTACTCCCGATTGCCTCAGACAGCTGACTTGGCTGAATCCCTCTTACACCCTTGTCTTACCAGGAAGACAAGCTCAGGCATGGCCTCAGCAGAGGTGTTATACAAGGAACAAGGTAAGAAAGTCAATCCCATCCTCCATGGGAATGGCCAACCTGTGACACTTGAGCTTCCTGACACTGATGAGAAGGTTACATACAGCTCCTGTGCTAAAACACATCATGTCTGGCACCAGGACTGTGTTGCTGGAAAGCACTCTGGGTGATTCAGATCTTCAGCTATGGGATGCTGTAAGTCTGGAAGAACTGCTAAAAATGACATTCCAGGCTACACTGGGATGCAGTTGTGTGCCCCTTCCAGTCCCTGTGCAAAACTGAGATCCCCCTGGGCAGTTCCACCACCTCACACCTGCAAGGTTCTGCCTCTCTCCAAGGCAAGTACCTGCCCAGTGCCTCTGAGGTGTTGGAAGATTTTGGTATACAGCCTGTAAACTGGAGGAGGATTGGCCACATCCTCACTATCACCTCTGTCTCCACCAGCAGTACCATGTGCCTCCTTCAGCACAAAAGTTTTGGTGTCCTGGGGACTTTGACAGGGCTGTAAAAACTACCAAAAGGAATCTAGATAGAGGATATATACCCTAAATCACTATGACAGATTAATTATAAAACTTCTGTGTCACTTCTGAGCCACATAAAATAGCAAAGCAAGCTAGTAGCAGTTTTGATAAACAGGGTTTACTACTGTGGGCCCAAAAAACCCACTCAGAAATACAGAATAAAGTCAAGACTGCAGAATATAAGAAACTCATAGTTTTTATCCTTTCCAGCTTTTACCCTTCCTCCTTTTTTCAAAGTAAGCTTGACCTACTGTGACTCCTAGAAGTTACCTGCTGGGCACATCAGAAATATTTCAGTAACTAGAGAATGAGAAATATATATTAGACTATGGAATAGAAACCAAAATGAAAGCTTTACCATTAGGAATATTAATGTCGGTACTGTCTGAGTTAAGACAGTTACAGACTGGAAGACTCAGTTGCTACCCTTAGTTTGTGTAAGTAGGAATATCAGCAATTCATCCTGTGAAAAACAGTACTTCAGCTGGTGGAGTTGGAAGGGAAGAGTGAGGGAATTTGAGGCCTTTTGTCTTGGATTACATGTCTAAGGGCTAGAAAAACCCTACTACCTTTTTTTTTACCTCTGTAAAAAACAAATAAAATGAAACAGAAGGAAAGAAAAAAGCTCCACCAACAACACAGCAACATGACAGTGATGTGTATAATGATCTTTGGCAGCCTAAGATAAGATCACAGCCCTTGGGACTGTTGGAGCCTGGAGCTATCGGACCCCTGCTTTGGGGAAACACTAGAAGTGTACAGAAAAAAAAAAGTTCTGTTCTCATATTAAAAAGAAAGGAGAGGTATGTTGCTAAATCTATTCCTTCTGAAGAAACCTTTGAAAATATTAATGTATGAAAACATCTGAGTCACTTTTGCATCCATGAGTGAGTGATCCCCTCTACTCTCACCAGTAATACCAGGAAGGGATGCTCTACTCCCAGTTTCTCCCAGGAGTTATGCTCTGCTCAGTTATTTCATTCAGCTTTTTCAGTGCAAGTCACTATGCCGATATCATTCTCCTGTTAAAGTTGCTATAGGTGAATTTTTTCTAACGCAAACTTGTGCAAAAATTTTAAATCCAGCATACAATTAATGGGGTTCATCTAAATTGCTGCTCTCACTATCCTATCTCCCTCTGATCTTGGGAACAAGCCTGTCCTTTCAGGGAGAGATTGTTTGAAATGCCCATAAGATAACTGAATTAAAAAAGAAAAATCTGTTCTGTTCCAAGAACAGATCCAGAAACTTTTCAAAGTCCACAAGCAGATTTGCTGTTTCTATTGATTTTAGATGGAAGGTGTGAAATATTACAACTAAATGGCAGTACTAGTGAAAAATCAAGTTATTTATGGTCCTCTTCCATTGGATTAGTTTCTCTAAATAATTCCTTGTTTATCTGTGTTAGTATTTGGACTAGTGCAGTGGGAGAAAAACAGCAGGATGGAAAAAGTTTCTTTTTTAGGATGCTCTTTAAGCACATGTCAAACTGTGCCCTGGCTGCTGCCGAATACTGAGCTCTTATGAAAATCCATCCCTTTCCTTGGGTGCTGAACAAAGGGAAGCCATGCTGCTGGTTAGCTTAAAAGACTGCTACCAGAAAAATCAGAGGGTTGGCAGACCTGTGCATGCTTGAACAGAGGAAAATACACTATAAAGAAATGTTGAGTGGGTGGAAAGTGCAGGGAGCAGCAGTTCTGTGAATCACTTCCTCCCCCAAGGCCTTGCTGTCATTAGGAGTACAGGTGTGCGGTTTTAAAAACACATGTTGTCCGTACTGATATTTTAACAAGCATTAGTCAAACAAGTAGCAGTTCTAACAGGCATTTACTGGTCAAGATAAACCCTAAGCTCCCCCCTCTGGGTTGTCACAGTCAGCTAACATGTTAAAACTGTTGCTGCCTAGTCCAAGAAAGGGTTTTAACATGAGTTAAAAATAAAGTCCTTTTTGTACATGCATGGCTTAAGAGAGACGAATCCAAATCCCTTCTTCCAGCAAGAAGAATAGAAAGAAGCAGCAGAAAAAGAGGATTAGAAGCAGCATATGTGCTCTGTCCCCCCGTTTACTTACCAAGATCTTATTTTGCTTTGCTCCACTTACCAAGCGTGCCACTGGATGCCGACATAATTAATTCTTGTATGACCTTTCAGACCAGGCCCACCTACAGAACATGGTCAAGGCATGGATTTCTGGAGCCAAGTGCCCACTGGTACAAGAACAGGTAAATGTTTTGCAAAGCAAACTCTTCTGAATACGGTAGTTTTCACCAACTCAAAATTTTTGATCTCCTTGGAAGCATTAGAAACAGAGGATGAGGCAGATGCTCTCACAACCAGCCAGCTCTGCCACTGGGAAATATCAGAAAAGCTCTCTGGCATTTTCTGAGGTGTAAGACAAGGCAGAATTTGCCCTAAAAGCGTGAAAGCAAAGTTTACGTCCATTGCCGTGCAACTGTATTACACTAATACTGAATTTGGAGCTCAGTGCCTGGTACTAATCACTCATTCTAAGTCAATTTGAACGTACAGTCTCTAGAGGCAGCAGAAGTCTAAACTGAAACTCTGTAGGAAATAAAATGTCATTTAACTGGAAAAAGGAAAGAGCCTAGTGAAAGTAAGAGAATTCACGGGGCACTCCTTTCTGCTGTCATTTGTCATGTATGACACAGGAATGTTGACATCATCCTCTGATAAATGACACTGGCACCTGCATCAGAGAGATATTCTTCAGCAAAATAGAAGTCTGAAAATCCAGCAGCAGGGCACTACTAGTAGGTTCCAGGAGCTTGCAAGAAAGGAAAGATAGATGATGGTAATTTTCTTCCAAAGAGAAACATAAGACTTTTTAAGAACCATTCCCTTTTGCTTCCCCTTCTGCTCCCTCTGGGCTTTGGGAAATGATTCTGTTTTCGAAATCTAATAGTGTCTTAGACACCAGCTATACGTTATCCAAGAGCTAACTTGTGGCACTCGTGCCACCACCCAGTCTAGGAGGATAAGTGTCAAGCAGAGAGCTCCAGAAGGCATTCCCATGACAGAGAGCTTCAAAGGGCCCAGGCTGGCCTTTTCTTGTTCTAGGCCAGTTAGAGATGTCAGTGAACAGACTATTCTAGCACCAATCCTTCCAAATCTCACCTTGGCATTCACAACCTGTAATGCGGAGACTTTTTCCTCTTAGAAAGAGCAGGAATGCACGTCTCCATCCCACTCCTGTATGCTGTACAGCTGTAGGGCAGGTTTGTGGCAGAGGAATTCTCTTGGGAAACTTCTGCACAGCCACACAAAGCCTGCTGTGGTGTGGTTTGACATCAGCAGGCAAAGGTAACTAAAGAAATTTTTTCTCATCTTAAGACAGACACATCACCAGTTTTCTGTGTTGAAAAGCCAAAGGCCAGTGGATTAACTCTAATTGTGAGCGGAAAGTCCTGCTACTCTTAGAAATGAAAAGCAAATAAATGTGTTTTCTCATCAGATTTTTTCGCTTGGTTGGCTCATGGAATTTGTATGCAGCTTGATTTTTCTTCTAATTGTATGATTTATTTATGCCAGAAAAGAAGGGGAAAAAATTCTATTTGATTTGGAACAGCAGGTTGTGAAGGCAAGCACACAAGCTCTGTGACCAAGGTAGCCTGGTTCATCATCAGAAAACCTGCATCCCATGCCAAGGACCTGCCTAGCTACTGGCCAGTCCCAGTTTGTTCTAACTTGCTAACTACTGTCCAGTCCATTTGTCCCTTTCCAGAGCCATCTCCAGGGATCACCATGCAGTGATACGGACTAATAGCCCAGCAATATGCCAAGACATATCCTTTTCGTCCTGCACAGCCAGCACTGTCTTCCAGACCTCTGAGTGCATGAGGGAGGCTGGAATCTGGATGAGGAACAGCTGGCTTAAAACACACCCCGACAAGCCAATACTGGCTGAAAGGAGAAAACACTGGAAGAAAGAAGCAGTACATGGGCTAACCTTCATATGCAGGGCTCCTTCTCCAGGACTGTTAAAATATTATGCTGCTCTTGGCTCTTACTGAATCCATCTTTGGTACTGAGCGCTGGAGCAGAAGCAATCTCTGCACTTCTGATTCTCCTGCTGGGATAACAGCCCCACGTTCATGTCTTCAGTATTGTCAGGTTGGATTGTCATAAACTGAGCTATGTAACACATTCTCCAGGAAAATACACTTTCATCTTCTAACCCAGAGAAGCAAAAGAGAGCATATCATACTGATCTGCTCTTCAGACTGCTTTGCACTAGAAACTTGCTAATTAAGCTGCAGGCTTGTGACTGGTGAGTCCCAGCCAGCTGGACTGGGTGCCTTCCCCTCAGAAAGCCCAAGACTTTCTGCATCATAGTGAAAGGGAAACAGTAACTGCAGATGCTGACCCCTTGGCTTGATGGGGTTAGATCAGCCGCATTTGAAAAGGCTGCTTTGGCAAAAGGCAGTTAATTTTATCTCATCATGTCACACGTGTATGGCTATGGTCATGACAAAAGATAGTGATGCAATTTTCATACTCAAGCAAATATGAAAATTTAAGTGCTCAGTCTTGGCTGAACAACTTTCTTCAGCCCATTCTTCAGAAGAAAACTAACTTCAGGGACTGACAGAAACAGTGAATTCTTACAAAGGTGGGTGAGATAAGAGATTTGTTTTTATTGTACACATTTTTTTCAAAAAAATACGGACATTATTATCCTTATAGTCTTGATACTTCTAACAGCTTTCATGTAGCAAACTATTACTTGATTAGTTTATAATGTTTAGAGCACAGCGATGATGACATAATTTTGTTGTAATGAAGATAAATATTGTCTCGGAATGTCAGAAGGCACCACATCACCCATTAAGTGTTATGATTTCAAAATATCCTAAAGAAAAGTCTTCTGGGCTGGTTGCAGGAAGACACACACACACATACATCTGATTCAGTTTAAAATACAAGTTATTGAAAGGTTCAGTTCAGTCCAAGTCTAGAATCAACTGTTCAGCCCCATAGATTTAAATACAGAATAAGGGAAAAAAGCCCTCCTAGGACTCTCCATATTCTCCATGCATTGGCCAGACAATGATCTAATAACAGCAGTGACTTTGGGGATATTTGTTTATCTGCTCTGAGCCCAGTTAAGTGACTCAGAGGTAACGTGGCATTTCACTGATGTTCTGTTGGACCATGTTGTGCTTGTAACTTTATCCTGAAGGAGGCTATTCATAGCAGGCATTCAGGAATGCTGCAGAAGTGGTAATTTGAAGATGGTTGCAAACACATTTGTGGATACAAATGAGGCAGCCGCAAGTCTTCATACCTTATCTCTGTAAAAGCAAGTATAAAATGGCAGGGCAGGAGAACAAGAGGTTTTCTCCCAGAGCTGTGATGCCAGACTGATTCTTCATCCAGGCAACAGCGGGGGCCTCTTGATAGTTTTGATTATTACACTCCTGACATCAATCAGGAGTGCAGAATCAGACCCTTAGCACTGACAAAACTGTGCTCAATATTCTCTGACCTCTCATTTGAAAGTGTGCTCAGACACAAATGTAAGACACAGAAGATTAAGGAGACAGGGGCTAGGAGCAGGAAAGCTGAAGGAAAATATGCTATAAATATGAACTGGGTCATATAAAAAAGATTAAGTATAAAAGACAGCTTTCTTGTAACGTCCAGCTGTTTCTCCTAAATATTTCTAGCAAACCTACATATGTATAGTTTCAGAAATGTACCGAGAGGGAATACTAGCACTTCACTTAGAAAACATTCCGTAGGATTGCTAGTGGTTTTGAAGCTGCAGCGCTGAGATCTGTCAGGATAGGACAGGAGTTATTTCAGCAGTACTAAGTAGCTCTCCCACTGCTTTACTGTGGATTGATCAATTCTCACCCTTTCTTGCCTTTCTGCAGTCAGACACAGATGTAAAACAGATTAAGGCTCTGTGGAAATAAAATAATAAAAAAAAAAGACACCAAGGACTTTTTTGACTTCACCTGCAATAAAGTGCAGGGAGAGCTGAATAAAGCCACACGACAGACAGAAACAAAATGACAAAGGTCCTGACTGATAGTTTATTGAGATGACAACTCAGTGAGATTTTAGACATCTCTGGCATGAAGACTATTTTTGTCTTTTCACAAGTTAAAACATATGTACGATCAAGACAACTGCCTGCCTATCTGTTGAAGCTTGTTTCTCCCTATTACCTCTCTAACAGAGCTGTACCTGACTGCAAAATAATCCTTCTTCTTTTTAATGTACTTTAGAACTACAGTTTGACAATGCTTGAAAGGAAACTAAAGCAAGATAACAAACCATTATCAATATATTATTTATGCAGGATCCAAAAGCTGAGAAACATCACTAACAAGTCACTTAAATTTTCAGCCACAGATCTCAAGTATGGAAAAGCATCATTATAAATACCTGGCTGCTGGGAAAACAGTGCAGTGGAACGACTGCCTGGTCTCACCGAGAAGAGTTTGATTGCTGCCTGTGCAGCACTTCTTACCAGTGCAAAAGGAAAGAAAGAGGCTTTCGTTTGCCTTGGCAGCATTTTATACTCCATTTCTTTTGGTGCAGAGCTCTGCACAAGCTCCAGACCGCAGAGAACTGATCTCTGGGCTCCAGCTCCCATTCAGTCCCTGACCTCTGGCACCAGGACTTTTGCCTCCCAGCTCAGAGTGCTGTTGACTGGACCTTGCTGCACGCAGCATCAAGGCTCTGGAATGCCTCAGATTTAGCTTCAGACACAATAAAGATTACAAATTATAGAGCACAGTGGGAATAAAAGAGATGGGTTGCCCACTCTGACTATCCATCACTGTTTCCCACATCTCTGGGCAAAAGCAAAGCAAAGCTTTCTCAACAGCCCAAAGACAAAAATAGGTTGTACGCATTTTAAAATGTTTTACTTTCCCACTCTTAGGCTAATAAAAGACAGAAATAGAGAAGGCATTGATTTTATACTTTCCAAAGTCACTAGTGTAAGAGGACCCCTACAATTTATATTTTCAAATGATAAAATATTGAAGCAAAGGAGTTAAGACATTTTTCAGCACAGAGTGCCTTTTATGCAAATTTCACACTTTTTTATCTACAGTGTTTATATATAACTATATCTAATTGCATGAAGCAATTAAACAAGCTTCTGCACAGTCATACGACAAGGGAGAATCAGTGAGGTTATATATTTGTTTTGAGGTTTAAAATGTGAAACTGACTGAAAGCTGGATGGTTTGGGAATTAAGAGAACACTCACACTGAACCTGATCCTGTCAGATGATCTTAAGGTCTCAGAGATGCCAAACAGAATTTAAAACGAACAATTTCTGTGATGATAGTGCCAAAAGTAAGACGAATATTAGATATTTCTAGGAGTTCTGGTTTGTGTCTTCTTGGCCAACTCCAGGATTTTGTCAGGGACTGTTGACTGCTGAAGGCACAACTGTCATTAGCTTGAGATAAAAGATCCTAAGGTGATGGCTGTAGATGGGGCAGAGGGAGAGTGCCAAGTTACAGATATGTATGTCTGGTAGTTTATTATTATTAAATATGAGAAAAGCCCTGAATACATACACAGATTCCCATAGACACTAACGCACAAACGCATGTGTTTTAGAACAAGGCTTCCCTGACAGCATTTGTTGTACTTTGATGTCAGTCTAAGGAAATATGTTGGCAGCTCCTCCACACAAAAATCTATTTTCCACAAACAGCTTATCCTGCCAGTATAAAATTCATCATCCAGCCATACAAAGGACACAGGGCCAAGGGCCTTGAGTGACACACCAAAAACCTCAAAACACATGTCTGAGCTGCCACATGACTCGTATAACACTACTCACATACAGCATGAAACTGGAGCGCTGTAAACCACATCTTCATATTTTGCAACATCCTGTAAGCTCATTGCAGGGAAACAATAACAGATATTAAAATGGTTTGGCCACTGTGGTGACAGAGCCCAGATAATTAAATTTTTTTTTCTTTCAAAAAAGGGGTGCAGGGTGAGTGGATGGGAAATCAGTCCTGCTGTTCAGTCAACTCTAAATACCCGAGTTGTGCATCTCGGTAAAGCGTAAAGGTACATCATATTTCAGCTGCTGTTCAGTGGAAATAGGGTGTTGCTGAAGTAATTTAATTGGTGACTTGAGGCCACAGGTCCTCTATGGAATTGAGATAATTCCAAAGGAAGCATTTTAAGGATATAAGGAAAGAGGGCCACTGTCGGCCAATATCTTAATAAAGTAAGGGGAAAAGAGGCTTTCACAGAACATTGATTTAGTTAATTCTCCAGGATTCAAATGGAAAGATACATTTCATACTCGAGCTAAATGGATTTGTGAACTAGATAAGAATTATCAACATCATCTATTCTAAATTTCTTCTATTTTTGTCCCATTTTTCAACACTGGGAGAACAATTTAGAAAATGTTCATTAAATTAATGTTAATAAGCGCTGAGATGCTTTGCTTTATCATTTGTCTTGATAGGTAATTGCTGAGAAGGTAGCAATTCCTGCAGGCTTTATAGTCCTGCAAATAAACCAGCAACAATCCAAAACTCAGAATATGAAAACTACAGAAAAGTAGAATTCAGCTCTGTTTTCAAGTCTCAGTTTGATAAATCTTTTTGGTGGTTTTATGACTAATGTAAGACTGAAAGTAGGCAAATTCCATCTGTGGTTCATCTGAGTAGGAGCAAACACACAGTAACAGTAATATATCATGAAAAAAGTGCTGGGCAATTTAACTTGAGTTCTATGATATTTTAAAGGCAGGAAGTATATTTGTGAAAATGCCCTTTTTCTTTAATCAGAAAAATCAATACATGTGGAACAAGGAGAATATTTCTCTTTGAGGTAATAGCATGAGAGATTCGTACAGAGCACTTCTGGCTCTCTAGCACAGAGCTGCCTCACCTCCCAGCACAAAGGAATGTATTTATGCATGGCATGAGCAGCCTCCTCTCACAGCAGTTGTGCCTCCTTGTCCCAGGCCGAGTTTCCCAGCACACGTGGTGCAGGAGGGTTTTGCCGGCTGAAACCACCAGTGCCCAGCCCAGCTCTTACCCCTCCCTGTGCGCCTCTGGGTCAGCCTCATACCTGAGCTATATCCACGCAGTGAGGAACTTGCAGCATCCTGATTATATTAATTTGTCTCAGAAATTATTGTTAGACTCTTGGGGACTTTGGGCACTACTTTGCTCAGGGGAGATTTATTCTCCTTGCAGCAGCCCACTCCATGGCTGCTTCTTGAGACGCTCTGTTATTGAGAGCTGCAGCAATTCCTGTGACAATGTATGAGGGGTAAATTCTCTTTTGATACTGTTGGAAAATCCTTGCCAAGCTGACACTAAGTATTAAAGGGTTCACAATAACAAAAGGTAGAAATTAAATTGAACAGGATATTAATACCTTGTAGTTGAGGAAATGATATTTCCTTTTGATTTTACTTTTTGCTTTGTGCATTAGCCAAAATCTGCAGCCCTGCACAAACTGAACCAGCTCTCCAGGTTCTCCACAAAGCACCAGCAGTGGCCTTCCTCCCCCAAATATGTGGTGACAACAACCGCGTCCAATACCTCCCCCACTAAAAACTCTTTTCAGAAACCTCTCAAGTTTAAAATAATCAGGTCTTATTCATTCTGCATCCCCTCCATATCTTCTATTCATCCTATTATTTTCCAAAGCAGCAACTATCAGTTTGTAATTAGCACATCCCAACAGCCTACAGATGCGCAGAAAAGGTTTAAAACGTGAAAAAGGTTTTCCACAGTGCAATTTCATTCTGTTTCTGCTGCACACTCAGATCTTTTCTTTTCCGACTTTCTTTCACTGCCACAGAAAATATTCAAGTGCATAGATCCAAAAAACATGAATAAACACTACCTGGACTATGACAGCTGGACAGAGCCACACCTCTGGTATCTCCTATATTTTGAAGGGACCAGACTGAAACACCTGGGAGTGTTAAACACCACAAACTTACTTATGACACTTTACAAACTTACTTTATGACAACTTTACTTATGAAAAGACTGAAAGTGTTTCTATTGCATGACATACTCTGGTGGGCTCAGGACACTGCTTACACAAGAAACCCTTGCTGAGCCGCTGTGACTTATTAGTGCTTCACGCTCTGGGGTGTGAACTGGCTTGTGGCTGATGAGACTTGTGTATTGAGGTTCACATAGGGTAAAACCTGTTACTGTCCTTCAGAAAAGGTTCTATCACTTTAATTAAGGTAGTTATTGAGAAACCACCTATGTCAAGGTAAGAAATACCTTTGTAAGAAATTTTCACAAATTGAAATTGTCTCTCTGCCTTCAAAGATAAGCAAATTGACTACTGCAGCCAAAAGGTGCATGTCTGCGAACCTGTGTTTGTAGAGCAGTTCCAGTCCTGTGCACGGCCCCTGGCTCCCCCAGCCCGCCCTGACTCCTGGGCTCCAGCAAAGCATCTTTCCATGGCTCCATCTTTCTGTGGCTCTGTGGGTGGGACACGGGTCCACTGCACACACCAGGCTGTTCTTTTGTCTCTCTGCAGCACCTCCAGCAGAGGGTAAGGGCTGGATGTGATCCCTTTGTCCAACAAATCTGGGGAGGGCTGTTCTGGTTATGTCTAGGCAGCCCCATTAAGTAATGGAAGAACTGCTTCAGGAATAATGTGCCAACATACGTCTGTTAACTGGATCCTCACTGAAATCCATATATTGGCATGAGAGGTGCGTGCACAGATACACGTATTGAGCAGAAACCCATCTGTATGTATGATCTTCAGGGACTGACTTTTAAAAAGCATTAGGTTGCAGTATTTGTACATTATCCAGGCTCAATTTAATTCAGCTTTCAGAGTGCTGGCATGGCACAAATTAGCTGGTCTGCATGCCAGCAGCCATCACTAGTGTAACAGCAGAGCCAAATTGGGGAAACATTAAGAAGCACTCTTTGTGTACATAATTGTGTGTTTACAAATGAGCCATTTGAATATTATATAGTTAGTCCTGTGCAACACGGAGATGGGAGTCGTAAGAGTAAGAAAATTTGGCATCGTGGTTTGAAACTCTAGCCAAAACCATCATTTAATCCAGACAAAGAAAAAGATCGACCAATTATGCCAGTAAGTTTGAAACAGCACTATAAAAAGAAAAAGTGACATGGCATAGGTTTGTGGTTCCTAGCTAATGGAGCTAAAACCTAGCATCAGATGGTTTGTATTTTATATTATTGTCAAACAAAAATAAATCATCAAAAACATGGCAGATTCAAGCCTAACTGGCAAGACATACCATTAAAAAAAGCAGCTAGTGGTTGAAGTGAAAATTAAGAAGTGCTGTTCACTCTCCCAGAAATGCTAGGGCTAACCAGAAGCACCAGCTCAGCCTTACAGGCTCTGCAATTGATTCTCTTTTTTTCTGTAAGCAAAAGTCTGCAATGCCATAGCTGAGTTCTGCTCCAGAGAGATTTTGCTTCCTGATATTCAGAGATTAGCATATTAAGTGCATTATGTACTGTATTTACATAACTATTGTATTATGGCACAGTTAAAATTTTGTTGGCATTTCTATTGCAAACCCCAGTTTCACAGCCTGTAGCTGTGATTAGAGATTATGTCCAGATGACCGTCTTTACAGGGGTCAGGGAAAGGGGAGATTTTGTATTTATTTTTAAAACATATTTCAGATTTCCAAAAGAAACGACAAGCTGCCAAAGACACAGCAGTCTAATCAATATATCAATACTGGCAGGAACAAGTATTCTTCCAAGAGAACTGATCTTTCAAACGTGAGAATTGACAGATGCTCAAATGACTTTATTATTCCTTACATTACCATCAACCCCAAACATTCACATACTGTGACCTGGGTCCCAAAATTAGAAGCTTTCCTTAAAAATAACACGACCTAAAGATCACAAATTTAGAGATCATTTTATATTCCTTTCATTTTTTGAAGCTATCAGCTTCCATATTATCTAGCTTTTCTTGGCATTGTATGGTCTATACATTTCCTAGCTAAAGAATTCTCCATCCTTTGAATTCAGGAGATAGACCTACATAAGTAAGAGCCATGATAAAGGCAAGAAAGTTTCCAGCCCTGTATTATACTACATTCTAGTTTTCTATTCTGTGGTTTTCTTATACCTGTCAGAAGAACAAAAGCAGCCATTTCGAACATTTTCTAGTCTGTATTTCCAAACACTGTGATTTTCTTTCCAGAAGCACTCCTGGCTGTCTGTGCTGGGCTTCCTTGTGGGCCAGTACGACTTGTGAGGCAGCACTTGTGGTGCAGCCCTGGAGCTCTGAAAGCTTCTCGTCCCCTTGGCCCTGCAACAGCTGCTGCACTTTATCAGAATAAAACAGTCATTGGGTCCTAGACTATGGAATTTCATCAGTTGGATGCATTTAGTTTCTACCACGGACTGATGCAAAAGGGTCAGGAAACCAAGAAAACCTTCCAGGGTTTGCCCAGCCAGGTTCTGTGCTAGTCTCTTCCATGGTCCTGGCATCACAGGCAACTCACAGCCTTGAGCATCCGTGATCCCTGCTCCCCTGGCCACTGCAGGATAGCACCATGCCTCCATGATTTCGTCCCCTGCAGTGCATTTCCCTGCCTGCATTGAAGGCCCACCGTTACAGCAGCTCTACTGCTGAGTCTCCATCAGCAATTTCCTTGCAGCACCTGAAGCAGAGCATTGGCTTGAAGTGTTTGCATTAGATCTCCTCCCATCCTTGCTATAGTCCTGATGGGGATTTAATGTAAATTTAAATAGCCACATAAAAAACTCAAACAAGCTTTACTTTAAATTGCTAGCATAGACAATATCTTGCTCCAGCTGACTTGGCAGCTCACATTTTGAGCACAGGACATCCAGATGCGACTCAGGGCCAGATTCCCAAACGTAGTCAGGTGTCTGAAAGAGCAGGAAAATGTCTATGTGCATTCAAAAAACAATTTAATTAACTATTTTAATCTTTAATTCTAGTCTATGGGATTCTAAATCCCAGGGACACTCGGTGAGACTCAGGCTTTTCAGTGCCTTCGTAACTTTATTGAGAAGATACTAGTGAACAGGTTTTAAATGACATTTAGAGTCTTAACTCTTATCCGGCCCTAAGACATGGAGGAGCTTTTAAATTTTTACCCACCTCCTTTTCTAACTAGAATGGAAAAATGAAGAGGTGACATATTTTATAAAGAAAAATTAGATTCTGCTTAAATGGAAAAAGATTGTAAAGGAACACCAGGGTTGTCCAGCACCACAGTTCACTTCACATAGATCTCAGATGCCTACACACTTTCACTCAGAAAAATGACTAAATGAAGCCCTTAGTCATAATATTTCTATAAAAAGTTATTTCTTCAGAATACAAAGAATATCTTTCTACTCATACACCTTTGAAAAAAAGGAAACAAATGTTTTTGGCTTATGTCACATCCTAGATATTTGTCACGAGGAAGTGTTTATGCACAAATTATAAAGTTCTGAAAATAAGTGGTTATAGTAGGAATGAAAACAATCCAGACCATTACCTGTAATGGCAGACTGGGACAGTGCTGACACATACACACACATTTCATATTTATTGACAATTTACAGCGTTTACCAATTTCTAGTTTTCTGAGGTTGGAAAGTCTGTACCACATGTGGAGCCAAAGGCTAAGGGCAATATTTCATCACTGAGGTAACTATCCTAACCCATGAATTTACCTGGCAGTAGATCATCTGAAGATATATCATGTGGTGAGACTACATCAATGAGCAGTTCTTTCAATCCCCAAGATTACCATAAGTTATTCACACTGCACTATGCAGACAGAGGCAAAAATCTGTAATTTGCTGAAGCATCTCACCTTGCTAAAGTAAACACTTGCCTTGTTTGAATTAACAGGAAAGTGATCCAACCAATTTAGGGCAAACTTGGCCATTCTCCACTCAACCAAACACTTATGAACCTTCAGTTAGTTTATCCTTCCAACATATTATGGAAATATTAGTATTTGCCGCTCTGAAAAATACTTTTTTTGGCATCTTCATATCCCATCCGTATTCTAAGATAAACACTGACAGCTGATGGTATTCAGGAACACTGTCATATGTTCCCCTAGAAATAGAATTCTGAAATATGGCTGTTATCCACCAATTGGCATATTTACTAATTAGTACAAAATTGCTCAAATACACTAATTTCTCCCCCAAGGGAGAATCCCTCTGAAGAATTCTCATCTGATGCATCAGAATCTTCTACTCATGACTTACCCACTCTCACGGTTTCTGATTTAATGGTTAACATACAAAATCAAAAAGCTCTTCTAGGGAGCAAAGTCAAACTATATCTTCAATTCCTATTTTTTCCAGACAAGCAATGTGAATGGCACTCACAGAGTTAATATTTGAATGCCTCTTCTAATAAAACCAGCTTCAATTTTTTTGGTCTTTTGTGCAAGTTTAATAAAATAAATTTTGAATATCAATGGAGTACATTCTATTTTTCTTGGCATTTCTCTGCCTTGCTATGTCCTTCTATTGCAGGAGTCATGCCATAGGGAGAGCACTTTTCCACAGCCCATTGAAGTTGTGCCATAAGGGCTGGAGATGATTTGCTAAAATGCTCCAAAGGTATTCAAATTTCTTTAAAGAAGAAATTCAATTTATGTGCATTTATATTGCAGTGTCTGTCAGGAAGAAAGGTTATAATCACCAGCATATTTTAGATTTACATTTTCTTCTATACATGAGGTAATGGTATTAGAGGTAAACTATGAGGTTTAAAGTTGAATTCGATGTATGGTACTATTTTCATTGCTGCTAAAAGCATGTTTCTGAAGTTCTTGAGGAAAGCATATGTTAGCATATGTTACTGAAATATCAAGAACAGGATGCTGGGTGGCTTAGAGGATAAACTATTTGTCTTTCTTCTCTGCATTCTTATATCAAGTACGGCTGGATTTCATGAGCAAAAAGAAGAGAGGATGCTCAGCTCACAGATTAGTTCCCATCACAAAGTTGCAGCACAGTTTTGTTCAGTAGAGCTATCAGGCACGTTTCTGAATTAACACACAAGCTAAATGTGCCTTTGGTTGTATCATAGGAGGAAGGGAAAAAGAGGTCTTAGAATTTGTGATACCGCTTATGTAACCCTCAGAAGAACAAATACTCATCAAAAATTAAAAGGAAACCCTGTCTCAACCATATTGCTGTAGGAAGCATTTTGCCTCGATTTTCCTCTGAAAATTTACTTCATTTAAATTTCCTGTGACTGTATTAAATATTTAGATGTTGATATTTTCCCTGAGTAGAAAACATTATCACAATTCTTATCAAGTTGGAATCCTTTTAAGCATATCTTAAAGTTATCTGATAATTAAATTGCCACGCTTATGTCATTTAGGACCTCACTAATTATAGCTCAAGCACTTCAGTGGTGTATACTGCAACTGATTTTGGAACTGTAGCTGAATGTCCTCTTCTAAAAAAACACTCAAAGTTGGCCTGTAGATTTATTTTAAATTTCACTGCTTCCCCTGCAATCTCTGTCAATAAGGAAGCGTCAAAGGTATTATGATGGCTTTTGCACAGCAAGGTAATTGTATTTTAAGCCTACTTCCAGATGAATTCCTGATAGCTATCCAACTTTGCAAACAGTCATTTAAGCAGTGCACTTTGGTGAAGCAGGCACACCCACACGTTCGCTGTTTGTTTCATAAATTTCAACAGATAAAAATCCTGTTTCATTTCTCAGAGAGTGTTTATTTTTAATATGTTCTAACCAGATACTGGGCCAGATATGGTAACGAGAGATTTTTGTCGAGTACCTGACTGGCCCTGGCCAAGGCTGGGCGTCAGTCCTGCAGTCAGGTCCTTGAGCTCAGATGCCCCCGTGGCTTTTCTGTGAGTAGAGTATCAAGATGCAGAAATACTTGGGGAAAAGAAACAATCTCAAGAGGAAGGCTCTTATTTGTGTAGTAGTTCATGGTCTATTTATGTCTAAGCCTAATTCACCGTCCTTGCTCTTCCCTCACAGACTTTTCCTGACTATCAAATCTGCTTCAAAACATTGCCATAACATTGGAAACTTTGGGATGCCCTTTTCGAGATCTCTTTGTGGGCAGTGTTACATGGTATTTAATAGGACTTTGTGTGCAAGAACATATGCACACACAAAACCTTTCCCTTTGGAAAGTATTGAAATTTGTCTTGGACGCACAAAAGCCCAGGTCCAGTGCAGGAAACGAGCATCTCCTGAGGAGAGACAATCTTTTAAATTTTTCCCAGGAAATGACTAATCAATGAGTTGGGAGCTCTTCACTGACATGGAGGGACTCGTCAGAGCCTGTCCTTATACTTCCATAAAGGAATGTACGTCATCAACATAATGCAGCAACACGCACACTTTGTTTTGTTAAACAGGCACAGTATTTCTAGAATTACATCCTCCCTTAACACTGGCACTGATGTCTGCAAGAAATATGATGTCTGAGAAGTTTAGTTTATGTTTAAATTGGATCCCTTCCCATCTTATTGCAACATCTTGTATTCACATTCCTCGAAGACTCCTCAGATGTACTTTCTGATGCCCATTTCCACCACTCTGAGCAGCAGTTTCTCATATCCAGGGTTAACCTTCTGCCCATGTGCTCTGACCTGCACTCTGCCAGGTCTCCAGGCACAGCACAGCCCACTCGGAGCAGCAGTGGAGAAACTCTCCTCCTTCTGAAAAGGCAATTTTGAGTAGGGAGGGGTTGTGCTGCCTCATGTTTGCACTTTCAATTGTGCTCCCCAGGACAGAATGTAGTTCCTTTACAGTTTCAAAGCAAATGAGGATTTGAATTTATGGCAATATTGTACACCTAAGGATGTAGCCTTGTACTTCCACAAGGCTTTCTAACACTTGAAGAGTCTGCCTACCTTAAACCTCTTACAGGACACAGTCTGTAACCTTCCCTCGAGTTGAGAGGAAACCGCAAAATAGGTAATAACAATGAACTTCTATTTCCTCTGCCATCCCAGAGGAAAAGACATACATCCCAATTCCTGACAAGTCTACATGAAATCAAAAACATAAGAAAAAATTTTAGGAGTGCCAAAGAATTTTCCAAAGTGAAATTAGTTAAAAGAAAGACACATCTGAAATTCAAAACACTCCTATATGTTTGGGACCGTTGAAAGATATTACAAGAGAAATCACAACCACAGTCAGTTCAGCAAGTAGCACAGACACTTGTCTACGCAGTGTTTCATTACATCGCTGCACATGGTACTGCAAAAAGTGTGGTAATTTGCAAAAGTAATTTTGTAAAAGCTTCTATACATCTCCTGTTAAGAGCCATTTGGCTACTATCTGTTGCTGGCTGTGAGCATGCTTTTAGATATTAGATGGATGAGTGCAGACTAGCAGGAGGAAAAAAAAACCTGAGAGGATAAATACTTGGCAGATCTCTAACAACTTTCACTAGAGGATCACAAAGTGATTTACAAACATCAATTAATTAAGCCTCAAAAAGCCCCAGTGAGATAGGTAAGTATCATTACTCTCATTTCACTAATGTGTAAACTGAGACACCGAGAGAATAAGTCTTTCACCCAAGGTCATGCAGCAAGCAGCTGGCAGAGCCAGGGATAGAAACCAAGGATGCTGACTTACCTTGCTCCTTACTTATTACACCATTATATCGCTCCTAAAACAGTTTAAAGTTTCTCTTGTGCTTGATATTGGCAAATGCAATCTTCTGCAAACCCAGTGAAGTTTCCTTCTATGTCTGGGATCCCAAGACCTCCCTGGTACCAGGCCACTCCTGCTGAGTAACATGTGAAAGTTCCTAAGCTTGTGTTCCCAGTTTCTATTGCTCAGTCCCAGACTGGTCATAGGGTCAAAAACTGGAGATAGAACGAAAAAAACCCCACAAAACGAAAAACCCAACTCCAAAACAACCAAATGCCACAAACCCCCCATTTTCAATGCTGGAAGCGTGGCTGGCACCAAACGTTTCTGCGCTCTGGTGTACGTTCTGGTTAGAACGTGCTGCACTGGCCGTAGCATCACTCAGCCATGACCACAGATATCACTTGCTTTTCACTGTAGCTCAGCTGAGGAAGCGATCAGAGGCACAGAGAGCACATTTCAGGCTAGGCAGGATATACACACAGATACACAGATTCATGGCATACAGAATAAAAGTCAGAGTGGTTGCGTCAGGAGCACTAGGTAACGCCATACACTTGGAAAGCAGCACGTGTTTTTACTTTAAACCAGAGATACTTAAAGAAAATGATTTGGAGATATTTAAAGAAAATGATTTGATGCCTAGGGTTGCTACTGAATACGTTATCAGAGATCAGTATACAAGGATTTAGCGCATTACTTAAAAAACTGGAATACTGTCTAGAGACAGATATTTGCAATATATGTGCTCAACATGGCTGCACCAGGACAGAGGCACTATGTATAAAATATTTTAAAAAACACCTGACCCCTGGTATCAGCAGAAATAAACTCCCAGCAAACAGCTCTGAATAGATTTGCTTCAGCTGTGAATGCATTTGCTTATATACATGCATATGCTTATATATGTAGACAACCAACAATTACCCCTCACAGACAAAGAAAGGATAGAAAACCTTTGCACTATTGCCCAACAGTCCTCAAGTTTGGATGGACTAGTAGGAGAAAGAAGTGACAAAGTCTCTGAACTACCCATAGTCATACAAAAGTGTTCTGCTTGGTAATAAACTAGCTGGCTGCTGAGATTTAGGAGCTGACGACAAAAAAAGCAACAAAACCAAAAAAGCTCCTGCACAAGAGTAGTGTAACTACCTGCAGGACAGTTATGGCCAAGAAGCAATTTATTGTCCACAGACCATATACATATGTAGAAAAACCCCTATATTGTCCGTGTTGCTATTTAAAATGGAAACACAACCACTGAAGAAAGAAAAATACTTGCTGTTTGCCTAGCCTGCTTTCCTATGGACAGAACTGCAAGGACTGTCAGAAGTGTCTTTTTTCACATGGATCCATCATTACAACCAATTCCTCACCAGAAAGAGCAGTTATCCTTTCAATAAGGAAAAGTAGGTAACAGAGCCCGTGATTTCACAGCTGAGGGAGGCCCCTCGTGCAGCTGCTTTAGCACCTTTGGGTAATGGCTCTGGGAGCAGAAGCAAAAAGGCTGCTGGGGTTCTGTTCTCCCAAACCTTCTGCCCTGTGAGACCCTACAGAGGAACAGGACACGGTGCCTTCCTGTGCTGCTCCCACATCCTGCAACTCTTGCACTGGCCTAATGATTTACTCTCACTGCATTTGGTACTTATGATTACAGTGAAAAACTAATCAAAACCCACTCTTGGTTACTCATAGCTGAGCTCTCAGGCTGTGGGTTATAGCCAAGTGTTCTGCCAGGGCTGGGAGCACACACTGCTCACTCCACTCCCTATGTACAAAATTTGTCCTTAGAGGCTAATTTACATAGAGTTTATAGTACAGGAGACTTTACATTTGCGAAGCCCTGCCCTGGCTCACAGATGACTAACAGAAGACAGACAGAAAGAAGCCAACATTTCCACTCTTCCCTCCATGCACTCGTTTCTATTCTCTACAGCCAACACCACAACCTAGCTGCAAACCCAATCTGCTAGGCTAGCACATCTATAATGAGAGAAACATAAGAAACAGCTAAAATCCAGGCAGACTAGACATAAGACCATTTTTTACATTTATCCATCTGTGTGTAAAGTAATATTAGCAAAACTGGTGCTTTTTTAAAAGTAATTGGCTAATATATTTATGTGCAAAAAAGGATATATGCGGTATGATCAGCTATTGCAAATAATTCTGGTGTACTCCCAAAGAAAGAATTTCAATTTAAATTATTTATTCAACATTCCATACTAAATCATATAATAAAATACGATTTCTACACAGAAAATAGATTTATTGCATACAGATGTGCTAAAATCAAAACATCTGCAGACGAAAAATCATCAATACCACAATATTTTATCTACTTTGTGCAGATAAAGCAACCAACTAATTGCTTTCTGAAAAATTCAGGGCAGAAATTTAGTGCACTAAATATTTATGGGTTAAAAAGAAATTTAGTAATTACAGAATCCTGTATCACTTCCATTTGTACATAGTATATCGGGTGTAGGCACATGCCATCAGACCTCAAGTAATGTTTTGTAGATTGATGAAGTCTGACTCAAACAATATGTCACAACAGGAGCCTGACAACTGAAAGCATGCTTAATGCAAACTTGCAGAGTCTTCCAAAAGAATGCTAGATTTTTAGCCACTTAATGATTTGAGCAGTAGGCTCTTTTTACTGCTACTGAAATGAAATACTTCAGTAAAGCTCTTGTCATTTACAGATGTCCTTCTATATCAAAATCATGCACCGCTTTCGGTTCATTTACAAAATTGGATGAAACAGAGCTGGATCTTTTACTTTTTCCTAACTGGCTGTAATTAGTAGATAGATGTTATTGAACACGACTATTGAATACGTTCCCCCAGTCTAATCTCTTTTGCAGTGTTTTGAGTCAAACTGTAACCCAACAACCTTAGCAAACATCTTCATTTATTATTTTTGATAGAAAGGTTCATAACATCTTGCAATACGTGTGCTTTTTGTTTCTGCCTGGCTACTAGACACTGAAGTAATTTGGGACATTTCTTAAAACGTCTTCAGCTACTCTTCAGTGTGATATTACTTCTGAATTTATGTTTCCATGGAGCACTATGTGTAACACTAGAACAGCACTTTAGTGTTTAGTACTTCATCCACATATAAAATTGTTGGCTATAAAAAATTCAAGCAATATAGAGAGTGGTTGAGCTCTGTTGAAAGAAACATCTTATAAAGGTAAAAAATTGACTGAAGTTTGGGGAAGAGTATTCTTGCTTATTTTAAAATATAGATTTAAAGAGCAAGGATAGAGGTGGAGAAATTTGATTATCAAATATCATTTTAAGTCTTCTTTCCTTTAGAAACTAAGTATCTATGAGGATAGGTTTTGTACTGTGGAAAGAGATTTTAAAATTAAAGAATTGTGCTACATTTTATCCTAAGATGTTTTCTTAAATATTTGATGGATGCAGGTGCCTGACTCTACAGCTTACATGACACATCTGATCTTCTCAGATAACAATACTACCATCCTCATTTTTATTTAATAAATCCTCTGTAAAAAAAAAAAAACCCAAAAAACAAAACAGAACAAAAAAAAGGAATAGTTTCTAAGTAGAATGTGTATGATTTGAAGGAACAGACAAATCGTGATGCTTGGGCAGCTGTTGCTGTTCCTAAACAAGACACCACACCAAAGCTGCAGCTGTCTGTAAGAGGGATGGATACAAAGCGACTCACATTTGGTTTATGATCAATGTAGAAAAGACAATGCAAAAGAAGCGAATATATCAGGCATATCTGTTGTGTAGCACCAGCCTGGAAATCAGTTCCCTGGACAAATTTCCCTAAGGAATATTTCACCTAGGCAAAGAAAGGGGTGAGGAGAGCTGTTTCTTTTCCACTGTATTTATGAAATGTATCACATTTCAAGCCATTTAAAGGAGAGGTGGCCTTTCACATTGAGTATGGGAACTGTTATTGCAACAACCCAAATTATCAGCTCTTTAACTATACTTTCTCCATGTGTGTTAATAAAAAAAAGCCTTTTAAAAGAGCCTCATGCCAGAAACTGTTAATTTGTCAGCTGTGTGTTATCTGAGGGAGTTTCCACATGCCTCTCCAAGCCTTTGAAACTTCATGGCACATCTGCCCCCCCCGTAACAGCATTTACAGATGTTTTTTTTCTGGCATGTGTAAGGTGCCTGGACTTACACTATTAGCACAGCAAGCTCTTTGAAATCTTGCCTGACCTCTATATAGGAGCCCATATGAAAGAAAAATTAATATTTTCTATCCTTCTTATTAAGAATCAAATGAACATATAAATACATTAGTATTAAAAATGTATGTCAAATGCTCCTAAATCAGGAAATTGAGTAAAAGGCAACACCAGTGCTTTATTGTACCTAATTCAATAAACCCAATAGCTAAAGGAACTTATGATTTTATTTTACTGCATGGAATCATAAATGCCTTGATGTTTTCAAATGAGACTCTTTGCCAGTGTTGCTGGCAATTAGTAGAACTTGTTTAGTTTGGGAACCAGCTTTTATAGCAGCTGAAATCAGCTGACAATTTGAAAGAGGGAAAGAAGATAAAGGTGTAGTTTCCAAGTCTGCTTGGAGATGCAATGTTCCCTTGAGGATGGTGGAACAAATGCAGCACCACAGGCGAGCTAGAGAAGGTTAACAGAAAATGGCTATAAACTGGTTATCAGTGGTTTGTTCAGGCTTTAAAAGCACAGACCCACAGAAACATCTTGATTTGGGGATATAAACTGCCAGTGTTAGGACTAAGGATGGCAAAAGAGTGCAAAAATCTTTTCCAAGGTGTCTCCTGGAGCCTTGCTGTGTTCCAGCTTTTTCTTCTTGAAAACTCAACGCCTTTCCTCCATGGCAGCCTCCCACTTTGAGGAGAGGTTTCTGCTCTGCAGTGCTGCCCATACATACAACCCACACCTGTGTTTGTAGAGGTTTGTGGATTCACGGGCTGTACTGCTGAAAAGACTTGAGTTACCTTTTCCTTTCCTTTCCTCTTGCTCATAGTTGCAGTTGGTGAGAAGGGTTTGATCATAGGACACAAATCCTTGGATAGCTGGGCTGTGGGTTTGAGCAAACCTTGAAGAAGCTCTGGGAGACTTTCTTCACTACACTTCTTTGGAAAATCACTCGTGCTCAACTCTTATAACCCAAACTTAAAACCCATTACAGGATCTAAGACTGGGGATTCTGAATAGCCCTATTCTTTAATACGAATTGTAAGGAAACGCTAACAAAATTTGGCCACAATCAGATTCTAAAAACCCCAGCCATATTTCCTGGCTGTAAAGCTGTTCTGTTGCAAACTGTGAAAGAATATGAAGTCTTTTCATTTATCATTACTATTTACGGAACTGAACAAAAATCATCCTTCAGTCACAGACTGTGTTACCCATTTTACCTGTGTGTAGAGCTACGCACACATATGCATGCGAAGAAAAACATCTAAAATAGGTATAAGCATGTAAATACTTTTGCAATAAAGACAGATAAATGTCAGCAAACCCTACCTTAAACGAAACAAACTGTCAGATTAAAACATTCAACATGGGGCTGCAGATCAACTCCTCTTTTTTTTGCTGCGTTCCAGGAACCTTTCACTAACAGCCCAGTACATTCCTTCCTAGTTTTTTTCTGTCCATGTTCTCAAATTGGACTATGTCTTGCCAATGGAAGTGTAAAGACAATGATTTTGTTTAACGTTGTTGATAAGCACTCAAAAAATATTTTTCTTTAAAACTCCTCTAGCTTCCATTTCAAGTCCTCTTTGTGACTACCACATTTTTAATCATTTTAGGAAAATGGATGGAGGTAAAATAAGAAAAACATAAGAAATTGCTAAGTTCAGCAACGTAATTAATGCAGCCATCATTGGCAGTCTGAAAGAAGACAATCAATGGCTGGAAGGTGACCTGGCTTCAGAGTTTTCTGCCATAGCAATCAATATTATCCTTACTGCAGACAGACTACTTTAGATATGTTAGGTTTCATCTCAATGGTTTTTATTCTTTTATAAATACTTTAAATAAATAGCACAAGAAGAACACCTAGGGCTATTTTCAATTACATCCCTATCACGCAAAGGTGAAAGCAGTTCCACTTGGTAGAATTTGCCCTTCTGTCCAAGACAAGGTACTTTCAAAACGAAAAAGGAACTTAATGAAGTGTTATTTACACACTGCGCAAGTTTACATTATGCTGTTCTCACATAATCGGAAACCACTTCTAATTGGAGAGAATCTAGTAAACAGGCAAATTCTCATTATTTCTTTTGTTTCCAACTGAAACTTCATGGACCACTGATACTAATTACTTGCTATTTTAATAACAACAAAAACAGTCCCAAACAAGTATCATTTTTCCAGGACATGTTTGGATTTTTTCCTTGAGAATATACTTTATCATTTCCTTAGAGATGATATGATAAATGTAAAAAAAAAAAAATCATAAAGAAAGCTTTATCTTCAACCACTTTTTTTTATCTGATATGTAAACACATTACAAAATTAGTGTGCAGTTGTTCTGAGTTACAGAATTATACAAAACTATTGACAAACAACTGGCTTGGGTTGTTGTTGGCTAGTAATATTACTTATGTTTGGACTAATTTATTCAGGACACACTACCAAAATCATGCCCATGGGCCTCCAGAGACAGAAATACTTTTTATAATCAAATTACTATGTGCTTCTGGCCCTTAATTCAGCAAGCGACACCAGTACACACTCACATCCTTACGCAAGGGTATATGTAAGCACATGCTTAAGGACAAGTGCATCATTAAATCTTTTTGTTTCTGGGATAACAAGAGCAAAATAAGTAATTTGGATACATGATATCTTTAGGAGAAGGACAGCAAATCTCATCCAAACTCAAAAAACCCCCTAGACAATAAACTTCCAATACTAACCAAATGCCTGTTTCAAATTATGTCCCAATCCTGCACCAGCCCTTTCAATCTCAAAGAGCTTTAGCAACAAAAGAAAGATAGAAAAAAGTTAAAAGCCAAACAGAATGGAAGTATATACTCAGTACCATTATTTGTGTTAGAATAGTTAATGTTATATTCCTTGGGTAAAGGAAAAAACCAATGGTCAAATTGCTTTGTTAATGAAAGATTATAAAGTATCTATGGAAAGCACAGAACAATTTTGCCTTTGATAAATAGGATTTTTTAAGTTTTAGCTTTCAAGGAGCTTGATCACCAAGCTTTCTTGCTGCTAGAGTCTATTAAAGAACCTCAAAATCTCTGAGCAAAGCACTTTTAACTGCCAATAAACACATACAAAAGTAATGTGGTTTTAAATGTACGGATGTAAGTTATCGAAAGTAAACTCATTTGATGTCAGTTCTAATATTCTCAACTTGATATACTTTTGATGTTTAACTTCTCGACTTAGGAAAAAGTACTTCATTCAGAGGGCAGTTGGGCAGTGGTCACAGCCTCCGCAGGGCAGTGGTCACAGCCCCAAGCCTGACAGAGTTCAAGAAGTGTTTGGACAATGCTCTCGAGCACATGATGTGAGTCTTGGGGTGTCCTGTGCGGGGCCAGGAGCTGGACTCGATGATCCTTGTAGACTCTTCCCAACTCAGCATATTCTGTGATGCTGTGACGTGTATTCTTAAAAGTGATAGACTTTGACTCATGACACTCAAAATGAAGAATTGCAACTACAGTTTCAGTTCATTTAAGCGTGTCAGTAATCTTACCAACTTTGATTAAACTACTTACATGTTGAAAGCTGGGCAGATGCTTTAGTAATTACATTGCTTTAGTAGCTGGATTGGGCACAAAACCTAGTAAGTGTAGTTAAATTTCCTCATGTTCCATTATATAGAAATCAAGGCATAAAAATTTTTAATGAACATCAGAGAACTGTGTCAGCATTGTTCTAGGAGAACTACAGATTTGTACAGTTTAGATAGATTCTAATTTAAAGATTTCCACAACGGGGAATTAAAAAGACCTGAATTATAATTCTTTTAATGGCAGATCGCTTGATAACGCTGCCATCTCAAGCAGTTCTATTTTAAAATTCATGGTAGTGCAGACAAATACTTTTTGAAGAAAAAGAATTTAACATTATCTTTTTACTTTGTCTAATTAGCTGAATACTGTGTTTTTTCACCCTGCAGCTCTTAAAAGCTGATTTAATTTCACAATGAACACTTAATGCCATTATATTTGGAAATAGTTGCATTTGCCAACTCTTGTGCAATCACCATTCATCCCACTGCACTCATCTCTTGCTTTCTTTCCTACTTTCTGCCTAGATAAGCTCCTTTCATTAAAAAAACCGTTTTGCTGATTCAAAAAAAAAAAGTTGGAGAAGTTTCTCTATGAATGTATGCACGTATCCTCATACCAATATGTATTAGCTCCTTTTCAAAGTTTGCCCTCCACGTGTGCATTCCACCCTTTCCATCCTTGGAAGCTCTTCAACAGCACTGAAATTCAGATTCAGGGGAGGTTCCATGCTCACTGCAGAGCGCTAAACCATAGAATTGCCCAGAATAGATGTAGTGGGAAGAGACCTCTGTAAATCATCTCATCCCACCTCCACTTGAGCAGGGTCAGGTGAAGCAGGGTGCCCAGGACTGTGTCAAGTGGGCTTCTGAACATCTCTGAAGGTGAAGACTTCACAACCTCCTTGGGAAACTTGTCTGTTCAGTCATCCTTATGGTAAAATAGATCTTACTTTTAAACCAAACTTATTTCAGTCTATGCTCCTTGTCTCCAGTGTTTGCCACTTGTCTCCAGTCTTTCCACTGGGCACTGCTGTGAAGATCTCCATCTACTTTACTCTGCATGCCATCAGGTATTTGTTCACAATTATGAGGCCTCCCTGAGCCTTCTCTTCTCAAGACTGGAAAATTCCAGATCTCTCAGCCTCTCCTCATACAACAAATGTTCCAAACCCTTCATCGTCTTTTCAGCCTTTTTCTGGGCTCACTCCTACACACTCATCTCTCCTGTACTACTACTTCTGTGCCCACAACAGGCCACATCACGCAGGCGTGGCCTCACCACTGCTGAGCAGAGAGGGAACACATCCTTACCACCACTTGTGAAATAAGTTTGTCCTTCACAAAAGTCAGCAACCAGACAGGTCCTGAACTGCGAGCACACATTTCCAAGTGCAGCTCCATTAGCAGGCAGATGACTAACCTTAAATGCCTGTGACCTCTTCCCTTGCAGAGGGTACAGACACTTGATAGAGCTCAGACAAAATGAAGAGGATTTATTGACACCCTTTACATGACTGGTCTGTGCCCATCCAGCCATGCTCACCTGACATGAGCTAAGCTCCCCGGCAGACCAGCAAAGGCAGTAAAGCCTGGGAGTGGACAGGGAATGGAAATCCATACCCGGGAGCAGTAGCTTCTCTCAGTGAAGCAGATAGATTTTGAAGGGGTGGTCTCTCCACAGCTTAATTCATTCACAGCTTTGAGCAGACTTTCTGAATATTGATAGATTTCACCTGATGATATGATATGTTCTCACTGCTCCAAAACTAGGAAAGCTGATTTTGGCAGCACTGACAATGCTGCTGCACATCTCTGAAAATACGTCTGTAGTGACACACACGACTAGGACTGGCTGAGATGAAATACTAATACAATTGATTAATCATGACAGCTATTGAGCATTTCACCAGTTGGGAGGATAAATACATTACACAGTTAAAGGAGACATTGCCTCAACCTTTCTTTGACTCTATTACTGCAGAAAGAGAGCAGCTCTCAGCCAGAGAAGGGGGCCCTCAGCACCTATAAACTGCTCGAGACATGTCTGCATACATTTTAGACAAACAGTTCTTCGAAGCCAGGCAGTTGTTTTTTCTTCCATTTTCATTTTCCATTTGCTTGCTCAACCTCTGCAGCCCCTTTGTTTCCTGGTAATAGGTGAGATAGGCAAATACAGGCTCCGGGCACTGGAACGAAAGGGCCTTTCATGTTGTCGGCACCTCAGAACGAGCGAGCAGTGTAAGCCCTCTCTGCAGTTTACATACTGTAGGGGCCTGCTATAGAAACTATGTAATTTGGTTTGCTTTGTTACTTGATAAATGGCAAGGAAAGCTTTGTAGCACGTTGACTGACCCTACTTGTAAGGTCATAGGCCAGCACTGGAGTGAGAGGACACAGCCGTCTGCATGGTCCCAGCATGCCTCGAGATTGCCTGGGAGAAAGCAGGCTTTATTAGAGGTACAAAGAGCTTGCGGTGAAGAGCATCAGCTCTTAATCAGGAAAAAATACTGGGGGGGGTTTTAACGAAAAGATACTGAGAAGTTTTAACATATAACATAACGCACAATATAGAATGGAGAGGCATATAAATAATACCATCTTTAAAAACCTTCACTCTAGCCCATCATGGATTGCTCCTTTTTTGGCCCAAACCTACACACTTTTTCAGCCTGGACAGGCCTGTTCAGAACACGATTTGTAAAACAGACTAAAACATTTATATTTAAGAAAAATATATTTGAGTGAAAGCTGTGTTCACTTCACTAGACCGTTATGTGTAGCAACACCTGTGGAGGCGTGAAGAAACACAGCATGGAGAAAATGCCAGTCAGCCTGTCCATATCAGCTTTTACCTCCACGAGCCACTTGTGACGTTAATCTTTTAAGAGAAGACTATGCCCAACGTGGGCTCTGAACATAAGGCACTGCTGGACCCCAGCTGATTGAAACATTTGGAGACAGACGAGAAAAGGAATTTTAGTCAACAACTTCCATCCTTTCTATGTTCTCCCCCTGCTCCCACTCTCCTCACACACCTGTGAGGTCACAAACTGGGATTTTCCTTTAACAGGTCTGAACTGGCTGATATATATTAAATAAGTTCGTAAGACAGCGAGGAGGTGTGCAGCACCTATGTGCTGCAGCACAGCGAGCAGACTGGGTACAAGCAACATGAAACAGGACTGCCCACCTAGGATTACAGAAAGACTTTAGATTGGACTACAATGAAAATTACAGCACAAAATCCTGGATTTTTATGTATAGTAATTTTTCCCTGTGGAAGTATCTGTCTTACTGTAGTTCAAAGCTCAGTATTTCATATGTACAGTTACACCTGTCCTGCCTCTGAGAACACACTGACTCCATCGAGGACCTGACCCCAAAGACATTCCATGGAGATAGCTCACGAATGGGAGCAGCTACTGAACTAGAAAAATTTGGCTCTCCACTGCAGAATATATAGCATAGCAATTCAGCTGTCATTTTATTAAATGACTTCTGATAGATAATTAAATTAATATTCTGAGATGAGTACAGATTATTGATATGTATCATCATTCAAAGCATTGCAAATTCGAAATCCCTCTATAAAGAAGAGTGGAAAGTTTCCAGAGAGAGCAAAGCAGCTGGAGAGACCCTGGGCCACAACAGCACCAACCAGCTGGGGAGACACTGAGCACATGCAGCTCCAGCTCAAGGAGTGAGCTCAGCACTCAAGACGAACCTGTTGCCAAATGACAGATGTGTGCAGAGAAATGAAATCTAGTGTGTGGGCAGTCTGCACTTTAAAGCTGGAATTTAGACCTACCATTTTCATAGCAGATATGAAGCAGATGACACTTAAAACAAACTGAGATTCCTCTTCTGAATTAGTTGGCTTGCTTCTTATTTATTTTGCTTTATTCTGTATCAGGTCAATTTTGTGAGTCAGGGAGAAGCACGAAGTGGAAATTCCTTGTTAATCACTTGGTCAGAGCTGGGCTACAGAGAGAGTCTTACCATGAATCTCTGAAAACGCAGAACAAGGGCTGAATTAGCCCAGGAAAACTCACCTGGAAGCAAGCTGTTACAAAGGGGGCATCAAGGTTTGACAGGCAAGGGATGAAACTTAATTAAAGCTAGAGGCGGGAAGAGAGGAAGAAATTAAATGCTATTTGGGAACACATGAAACAGAAATAACTCAAAATATGAAATATTTATAATTTGTAGCTGTGAGGGGTTATTTGGAAATATTTTATTGCTCTTTTTCTGTCCCCAGTGCTTTTTCTAGAAAGAGAGGAAAAGTAGAATACTTCAAAGTATGTGAACCAGGAACTGCAGAAAAACTTGGTGTGTGTGCGTGTGGGTGTTATTCATGTACTTCTGGTCTTCTTTCACTCTTGAACTCATTCCATCTGAGACTTGGATCTTACTCAGGCTGAAAAGCCAAAACACACAGATTTAAAAGTGATGGGGCTATTCTCACTCTAGGTGCCAGTAAACTCATTATTAGGACGCTGGATTTGGAGTAACGCAGTTCTCTCCTCTCTTGCTTTGAAAGCCCTCCTCTTCTGGACTGCAGGAGGGGATATGTTACCATCCCTCCTGTAGGAGGTGTGGATGCATCCTTATCCCCTCTTCAGGGGTCAGCCTGCTCACATCATAGCTGAGCTGTGACATCCTTTGAAAAGATGCAGTATACCTGCATATAAGCCCTCCTTTAGTTACTATGGAAAAGGAATTCAGCCCATTCCTACCCTCTCTGAGGTGTCAGGCTTACTGGATTATTGAACTTCCTGGCTCCTTTGAGCATGCTTTCAAAATAGGTACTAGCTAGTCTGTAAGTATATGGATGTATGGATTCCCTATGTTAAGCAATACTCATTGTAGTATCTGGGTTCTGTTGACATCAATACTACCATCCTCCCTTTAATCATTGCCATAGAAAATTCTGAAAAAATAAAATCGGCCTGGATTTTGTTCCCTTTTCTCCGATGCTAACTTTGTTACACTTAAATTATTTTGTAATTTTTTCCATAACCAGGTAGGCTACAAATTTTTGTGTGTATTTTAAATGAAACCTTAAAGCTGGGGTCCCACAAACCTCATCTATCATAAGACGTAGAGAAACTCATAGAAGTTGACAAAGAAGGAATCTTCATCCTAAAAGCACGTTGTAAATGTTAAGTAATCACTGCAACAGCCACTTCAATAAATAGTATTATCTTCACATAGTGGGATAGGCTAAAGTTATCTTCACATAGTGGGAAGGGCGAAATCCAGAAAGAGATGTGAGTACTACTGAGCCAAGCACTGCTGTCCTTGATTCCTGCTGACTGCAGCCAGCCTGGAATTTCACTCCCTTGCAATGCTCTGCAGAGCTGAGTCCAACATAAATTCAAACCCGAACAAGTCATCAAACTGCTGCATAACTTCACACAGCGACACATTTGCTAAGGTGTTTAAAGTTTCTCTTCTATTAAATACTATAATTATTCATGCCAACCTGATTATTCACATGAATCAACCCTCCGTTTAAGCTTTCCTTCCCTTGAGAACACTAAACACTCTTACGTGACCATATCTTTAACTTAAATAAAGAATTGCAAATGCCTGTCTTCCAAAGGAAATGCTGTACAGATCCAGCACAGCCAGGGAACTACATTAACAGGATCCTGATGAAACAGAGCAGCTTAAAGCAGTACAGATAGGACAAAACGAGAAGGTAGTCAAGAGTCCCCTGTCCCTTCTCAAACATCCTAAAAATTCTTAAGTGCATTTTAAAAAGAAAATTCCCTTCATCACTCTCGAGGCGGACAAACGCTTTCAGTCTTTTGGTATGGGAGTACCACACAAATAAGGTCTCCAGCCAATGACTTGAGGAATAAGGTAGTGCTGTAGGACCTTTCCTAACTGCTCACAGCTTCAGGCAGCAGAAAAGAGAAAGCTAAAAGACAATAAAATTATGAACATATCCCACAACATTTTTATGATGGAGATTGCTACTATCATGCTCCAGAGAGCTGAGTCCCTCTATATCCATCTAAATATGTGCACATGCAGTTCTATCAGGGGGTAAAAGCAAAGCTGGGTGTGCAGAGCTAGAAGACACATCTGGGCTCGTGCGGGTGGCTGGGCTCAACATTGTGTGCACAGGTGCACCCACCAGGGCACTTCCCAACCCCCAAGCCACCCTCTGCACCCCAAACCAGACCAGCACAGAGGTGCTCCAGCCTGAAAGGAAGACAATTCCTGCTTATTCGCCCCAGGCTTCTTGCAGATGTTCTCAAAGAAGCCTGGGGTTACCCTGTAGTGCTCACCTCGACTGAGCCCACTGGCTGCTCCCTCATCTGCTCTGTCAGATTCATTGACTTAGGAAAATAAAATTAAATTAAAGCAGATAATCCTGACAAAGTACAACTGAGAAATGTGCACGCTTGTGCCAGGAGATATGACAGACAGTGACCTTTATCAAAGCAAGTGTGTGTGTGAGGTTCCTGAACCACCTAACCCCACTCAGCTCACACAGGATGGTACAGCTGGCTTGGCCCAGCTGTGTCCCCCAATTTCACACCTTGGCTGTGTCTATCTTCCTGTGCCAAGCGTGTCTAGTCAGTTATATCCTCACTGGAATATCTCACTGACTGGAACAGGTTATGTACCTACTCACAAATAATCCCTGTAAATACAGATAAACAGTCTTTGCAGGAATAAAAACAAGTAAGTAATAAAAACTGTAACACGAGTTCTGGTTTTGTCATTTCCCATGTAAAACACTAGGCCAGCATTGAACAATTATGCAAACTTTCCAAGAGAGCAGTCCATAAACCAGTTCTTTTCCCAGGTGTCAATACCAGAGCCAAATAAAATCTTTACACATTATATTGATCTGCATCTATCACGTCTTGATCAAAGTTTCCTGCCTTCTGTTAAGGTGCTAACGATTTCCTAAGCAAAATCAAACACAGCTACTCAACTGTCTCAACAAGTTAGATGAAGTCACTTTAATTGCTGACTTTGATGCATCTTTTCTTGCATACTAATTTCAGCTAAGTGAGATAGTGCACACACGTTAAATGATGAAGCAAGGCAGTAGCAGAGCCAGCTGCAGGTAACCTGGTAAAACTCTCACTCATTTGTAAGTCTCAGTTTTAGGGACTTCCTTTCTGTCTCTGTTCAGACAGACTCATTGCTCCAGAACTCATTTTTCAAAGCCCAAATAATTAAGAATATCCCAATAACAGTCACAATATTGTTAACAAATAGAATTCAGTCTATTTTTTCATACACTCACACACACAATTATTGTCTGTTGCTCCTGCCTAGTCACCTTTTGCTCAGATCAAAAGGGGAAATCTGAGGAACAAAGTCAAAACTTAAAATTTATAGGTTTAAAGTGCCTTTTAAAAACAGCTGTGGCACATGCTTGCCCTGAGGTTTCCCAGTGCCTCAGTTCTCAGCAGCATCTCAACTGACATGGCTCCATCTCTGCCTCTTTAAAATTCCATATGAAGAAGCTCATGTTTTTTCTCTGTGCTTGCAATGTGATGAAAGGGGAAAAATTAAAGGGAAAGGAATCCTTATAGTAACATATTTGTATGTTATTGTTAAACCTATGTCAAGAGCTTAGAGTTTTCCATAGAAAAATTTGTATTTGGAGGAAATCTGGAAAGAAAGGGCTTGGCCCTGGAGGGAATTTCATAAAATACCAAATTAAGACATGTCAATTGGGTTCTTAAATTGCACAAAGGCAAAGGAAATAACATACATCAGTGGCTTGAAGTGCTCTTTTGTAATCAAATGATTTGTGTTTCGAACCTGAAATTTGACAAGTAATTAATTCCTTCAGCAGATTTATTTCGTATCTTTTTTTTTCATTTTTAGAAAAAGATAGATTGCATCATGATGTAGTAGAATATAAATTATTATGCCACACATTTTTTAGTCTATCTGAATTTCTTTTTTTTTGTTTCACATTGTAGAATATATGAGTGCTCTTAGAAATTCTTTCTCCAATTTTACAATTTGCGCCTTGCAAATTTTATCTCTGACATGTTTGCTTAATATTTGGATGACTGCCATTGTGTGCACAAATTAGGCCACCTCTTTTGAAGTGCCAAGCCCCTTATCCATTACATTTCCCATTGCTTTCTACACCCATTCAAGCTGGAACATAAGGGTCCTTCCCTGCACTGTGCAGGACAGGGCCATTGGGTCACATGTGCATTTCAAGGGGTTGAACATCTAAAGTCTTGCTTGATTCTCACAAATACCACTCATGAACTTGCATGCCAGGGTTTGCACACACGAAGATTTCCTACAAAAGTGTAATTTAAAGAATGGTTTTCAACTCCAGTGGGACAAGTTTAGTGCTGAGTACAAATCTGTCTCAGAAACACTTAGCATAGATTTTAGGCAGAGTGGATCAGCAGTTGGTGGCTTCTGAAAACACGGGGAAGTCTTTTCCGATAGGCACGTATAATCAGTTATCATCTGGCAGATACTCTTAATTCACTTTCCACCTTTTCAATTCCATGCTTGAGTCACAATGTTTTGTACCTGCATTGCACAACCTAAAAGTACACACAGCACCTTTGTCATGGTGCAGGTGAGTAAGAGATTGGTCATCTGCAAACTGCAGGTTCTATTGCACAAATCGCGCCCCAGAGGACGCACGTGGGATACTGTTCTGATACACACAGCTACGTTTGGGAAAGCTCAAATGCACACTGTATTACAACGCTCATTTTTGCTGTGCTGTCATTTAATACTTCCAACAGATTCATGCTGAGGATTGCCTCTGTTCTGCAAGTCCCCATCTTCCAGGCTGCGGCTGTTTCTGCAGTCTAAGGTTGGCAGGGAGCACTTCCCAGGGCAAGAACAGTTTTGCCCAGATGTCCCTCAGTAGCAGAGATGGAGAAGACCAGGATGGAGGACTCTACCAGCCACAGAAAACACACAGGCACACCTCAGCAGCAAGGTGGACAATTATTCAAATTGTGCCTGTGAAAAGCTTGCTGCAGAGCCCCCTTTCTGGTCTCAGGCTCCTCTTCTCCAGGTACAAACAGCTGATGCTGCCAACAGAGAGACCATTGCCAAGACAGATGTGTGATCAGAGATCACTGAGAACACCACAAAGTTCTCATACATGCAGTGATGTACAGGGTGCAGGATAGGGCAAAATGAAACCTTTTTCTAAGGCCTAGGACACTAAAATATCATTTTCTACAGCCATATTGTTATTCTTATTATGACAAGTATGTAAAACTATTAGCATGAGTCTAACCTTGTCAAACTTACTATCAATGCATAGTACTTTTTTTCAGCGGAAGAAACACATCCCTGCCTCAAAACAATGAGTGTAAGAGCTCTTTCAAAGAGAACAGAACAAGGTATCTTTTTATATACTACAGGCCAAATAAATTCCCTCACTGAAGAGTGTAAAAGTTTCCTAGAGAGGAATGAGTATGTAGTGTTTTATTTAAAAATTATTTGCTATTCTGTCATATAATCTCAAAATCCTGAACCTTCATCATTAGAGTGAGACAAGCTACCTCTTTTTCCATCTCTTTTTGTATATACAGTAGCCAGTGTTGTTACCATGCAAAAGGTAAATGTTTGTATTTCCCTCTATTCCATAACACTATTCATCGGGCTGTAACAACACAAGTGTCTACATTCTCCAGGTTTGACTGAATGCATCAATTGTTCTTCGTGTTCATGAGAGGCTTCACGTTTGAGGTTGAGAAATATTTCTACTGTAAACATCAGACCAAGGAGCACAAATTCAGCTTTCATTTCTCTCCATAGTGATCTTTGCATACAAGTTATGACACAAAGGTGAGTCAATATGTAATACAGCAGCAAAAAATATCTCAATAGAATGAAATTCCATTTTGTTAATACTTCAGTTGCCTCTTTAAACAAAAGATTTGCTGCTGTGCCTGTGAATGGCCAGTTCAGTTGTAAGGCTCACAATGTAACTGAGCTGTCCTGAAGAAATAGGGCCATGAAATGTCTTCGTGATAAACTCTTCTGAATAAGAGTAACCAAGAAGACTTAATTTTCAAATCTGTAAACACTTACATGTATGTGGATGTAAGTACTAGGGAGTAGAAAGTTCTACCTGCAACTAATGCAGCTCTGAGACAAAACCTAGTATGACTTGTCTACTTAATGTGCTTGGGTTTTTTCTCCTGTGAAAAGGAGTTTGGTTATTCATTAGGCCATTTACTTCAATTATGTTCTACTGAACAATCATACATATAGGTCAGTCCTAAAAATTTCACACGTGCACAATATTTTCTTTTCTGTAGAGATATTGTGCATATTAAAGCCTCATCAACAACCACACAGCAAGTTCTTATTACTATCTTCTCAAGATACTTGTTCTTGAAGTCTGATTTCCACTCTGATAAAGGTACACACCATTCCCAGTTCTACCCGCTCTTACCAACACACCTGTCTCAGTGCCGTGCATAGCCAAAAGCCACTGAAATTCCACCTGAAATCCTTAATGAACTTCTTCACCTCACAGATACTAGGATGCTCTCTTAAAATAAGCAATCATTGGCTGAAAATAATATTCATGTAGGAGACTCAATTCATTTTTCTATTTGTGTGTTTAATTACTGCATTATGTAGTTATAACAACAAAAAAGTCTGAGTTCCCTTTATCAGCCATAGGTCTAAATCACTGTAAGTTTTGCTATTAAAGAGTCTCCCTAGGTACACTGCTCTGTCACAGATCTGAACTCAAAATCATTTATTTAACATCTGTTTCACAATAGTTTCTTAAAGATTTCCTTCCTTTAAACACAACTGGAACACTTGATCCTCTCTTGTTTCAATCTGCAATATCCTTAAAAATAACAGTAAAAGATGTTATGAATACAACACCAAAGCTGACACCAATAAATTTCAGTGACTCATTTCTCTTGCATTATTCCTGCTTGGCTGCTCCTAGAAGGAGACGAACTGTAGAGACACTCAGAGGCAATTTAGCGGTATTACAGAAGGGCCCATTCAGTCTGGATTGAAAAGATCCTCCCAAAATCACAGGTAAACTTTTTTTTTTTGGAGGGGGTGTGTAGTAAGTACAATTTCTCAAGTGAGAAATCCCAGATCACTGGTGGAGCTATGCTTGGAGTGGAGCATGCACCGGAGCCTGCCACACTGTGCCTTGAGAGCAGGTAATGCATAAATACAATCACTCTACCTGGTTACTTCAGAATAAAAATTTGCTTTTCTTTCACACAGGAGGTTATCTTTGCAAAATTCATTGAGGGGAGAGGTTGCCTCCATAAAATTATTAATATATTAAAAGTATGAACATTTTCCAGGTGTTAGAAGTTTTTACGTCAGGCTACAATGGCTTTGCTGTGGACTTGTCCTCATTTTTCCACCTGGAAATTTTGCCTGGGTTGGATGTAAACACTCTGGACATTGTTCCAGGATTTCTGACAACCCAGACATAATTAACTACTTCCAGGCTGATGGACATCCAGAAATGCCAAACCAATGGCTCCTGAGCAAGTATGGATCCAGCACAAGCGTCCACCATCGAGTGCACAGGGCACGTGCCGGAGCTTGCGCGCACCATCGGCTTGCTGCAAATGCACAGACCATCTGTGCTGCACATGAGCACATGTTTCACTCCAGGAAATCCTGGACAGAAACGGGACCACCTGAGCTTGCTGCTGCCCTCCCCCAGTGTCAGCAGGCCTGCTCCAGGTTGTAGCTGCCTTCCCATCAGTACCCTGGCTGTATCAGTCCTTGCTGAGCCTGAAGGGCTGGGCTGCTCTGCCATCACTTTCACCAAAGCTCAGCATCCAGAGCAGGCACCTGCCCTGAACAGCCAGGCCAGGCTATGTTTGCAAACAAAGAGATTAAGCTGCTACTGCAAACGTTAACATTTTATCAAGGGTCTTGCAATATTTGTTGTTCTTGTACTTGAACTTCTGGAGCCGGAGAATTGCGTGAGAATTGTAACTTCTCATTTAAGAAAAACATTTTCAGATTAGAACAATGTAGCTGAAAAAGTGTAAATTATCTGACGACCTGACTGGAGACTATGGCTTGCCCAAACACATAGAATGAAAGAGCTTGCAAATGTGACCTTAGAGACTTGAAAAGCATAGGTATATAAAAAAATTTATATTTTGTTCCTTGTTAATAATTTTTAGCCACTCATAAAACCATCAGTAACTTGAAAGTCCATAAATGGCAATTTTGTGTAGATGAAAGTTTGATTTAAAAACTAGATATAATTTTTTTTTGGGGGGGGGACAGGATTGTCTCTGAAGTGTTAATAATAATTGATGCATAAAATATTTTCCTAGATGGAGGCATTGGAAAATCCTCACAAGTGCTTGTGCTGAGATGTTTGTCAAAATGAATGCCTAAAGTCCACTCCCAAAAGGCTGGAAGGTCCCTTCCAGCTGGCTGTTCCTTTGCCTCTGTGCCAGCCTACTACAGTGCTTCAGATGGGGGTGCTTTGGATCAAATCAGCATGCTCGGAGATCAGGGACCCCCATAATTTGTGTCATGGATCAAGAAGAGAGGACAGGAGGGGAAAAAAATGATGGCAGTTTTCTCAGTCCTATAGCTTCATGTAAACATTTGTCAGAGATGACAACTATATTTTCAGTTTTGTCCTTAATAGCAATGTTTGTGAAAAGAGTTGGATTTTTTAATGTGAAATAACTAGAAGTCTAAAAATTTTACATATTTAGTTAATTTTACAATTCAGTTAATCTGAAAATCTAGGAACACAGATTTTCAAAATTTATACAGATTATCTTTATAGATGTTCTTTAAAAATTATTCAAGATATATCGGCTTATAGATTTTTTTCTTTTCTTCCAATGATACAGTTCAGAAGAAACTCACTGAAGTCAGTGGTGACACGTCAGCATAAAAATGGAACAGGTAGATGGAAAATCCATCACAACTGGAGTAAGGAATTAAATCTGGTCTTTCCTCCCTCAACCACAGCACAGTTACAGGGCTCCAGCCCAGTTAAGGTACTTAAGAAGGAAAATGAGGCTCACTTTATAATGAAAGAAATCTCAGGGGATGATGCACATCTCCCTGAAATCCCGTTTCATTGATGACAGTCAGTGCTGGTGCTGCAGGAGGGCTCTGCCTCACGCAGCAGCTCTGCCCCATGCAATGCTCACCATGAAGCTGCACTGCTGCATCCTAACAAGAGCTCCATATTGCTGATATATTATGCTTGGTGCCCGTACACAAGAAAAGGCAACTGAAATCTTTTCAGTCATCTCAAATGCCATCTGGACTTTATGAATCCTATTTTCAGGGTGACTCACAACTTCCCAAGACGTCTAACCTCAAAGAAGCTGGGCAGACCCAGCAACTCTTTCTCTGCATTGTATACATCCCTGGAGTTACTGTGCCATGCTGCTTCACACAAAAACCTGATGAAAAGCATTAAGTGCTCAATCAATTAGTGAGCAGCCAGACTGCGGTCCTGTACACAGCTGTAAACCCCTGGATAGAGCCCTGATTAGCTGTGCCAGGAAGGATTGCAGGATTGAAGCCTCTGACTGTACTTAAGTTACCGTGAGTTATCTTAGCTGTTTTGATGCCTAAAGAGCTATCACTTCCCTATAGAATCAGCTCCTTAAACCTCCAGAGCCAAAACTGAACTTGGCAGACAAGCTGGGACAGAGGTTGTAGGTGGCATTCTTCCTGCTTTATGTTTGCCAGCTGTCCTGCAGCTTGTTCCCTCTTTCCTGTCCCTGCAGATGCTGTGCCTTTGTCACCAGACCCTTGTGTGTAAACCCCCATGCCCCGAATGCATCTCATCAACCATGCAGCACTAAGCATGCCCCAAAAATTCCTCACCCACAGAACACAGCTGACCTTCAGAAGAACAAGATGGGAGAGGTCTCCATCAAATTCCTTCTCAAACTTCTTCGCTGTTGCACCCATACAGAGTGTGACAACTCCTGGGTAGCTTAGATGTGCTAAAACCTCTGCTTGTCGCTCTGACCCTCAGTGTTGTCTGTGTATTTCTGTTTTCGTGGCTCACAGGACTGACCTGCCTATCAGCTGTGCTTGTACAGCGCCAAGCACAATGATGTTCTTGAGCCCAGTGAAGCATTTGAGTCTGTAACTCCAGCTCCTCAACACCAGAATGCTGTAAATAAGACATGATGATTTCTCTATGCCTTTTGTCAAAGAATCACTAAATATCATTCCTTCATTTTAAGAGAAGAAAGTGATCTTCATTTTAGGACATTGTCTTACTTATGAGCATCCAAATTTGGTATATTTCTCAAAAAAGTTCAACAGCGGATTCCCCCACAAATGTGAGTGTACACACATTTTTGACTTCGTGTAGTCATCCTTTTTTTGCTGGGAACGAATGGTTTTAAATACTTGTCAGCACAGGCAGCAGTACCTCCTGCGTACTGCAAGAGGAATTACATTTTCCGCTGACTGTCCTTAGCAAGTGGGTCTCTAACTTCTCCAGTGGGAAACTGTAGCACAAGACCCCTAACCTGCTGCCCACTGCCTTTTTCTTGCTTGTCAGCTACCAGGACTATTACACCAAGGTTCTGAAGGCTCTTCTCAGCAGCCGTGGCCCTCCAAGGCTGACAGGCGAGTTGGGGCCTGGCTGGATAGGGGAGAGCTACGTGAGTTCCAGAACACCTCATCTGAGTGTATCAAGGTTGCTGCTTGTATTTCAGACCTGAAAAGTGGGCTTGCATGCCCATTTTTTATCTGTTTCTCCATAAGTATGTCTAATATAGCTCTAATGTCTATAACGCCTATAACTAATAAGAGATACTGAATCTTCCCTAAATATCTTGCCTCACTTTTATTCTAAGACTATCATGACTACACCACCACTACTAATATGAGCCCTTTACAATCATTAATGGATTAATCTTCACAGCACTGTTGTAGAGATAGAAGACAAAAGCACAGAGATAAAGCCAATTGCTATTTAGGTCAGAGACAAAGTAAAAAATGGAAAAAAACACTCCAGAATTTCCAGTTCCCTGTTGTTCATATGTCTGCATTGCAGCTCAGGCTTTTTGCTATGACTTCTGGTTTAAATTTCTTCATAGATTTTTAATGTATCAGAATAGAAACTTTTCGATATTATAAAAACCTTTTTATTTTCAATTGCACAGAATGCTAAACTTCCATAGAAAATCATATTACAATCCAAAAGAAACCATTTTGGTCAGCATTTTCCATACAACAATTCTGGCAACACAGCTACCAAAGCAAAATATGATTTTGCTGAAGACTTCATTGTAGGAAACAACGACTTCTTCAGTAAAACCAACTTTACAACAAGTCTATTTATAGGCGAGAAATTATTTGTTATTTTATTGGCATAAAGGTACTAAATAACTTGTGAGATTAGGATCAGATAGGAATCTAGGGCCTGGTCATTGAATTCATACTAAACCCCCAGCCTTCTCTAGGAGTGAGCTTTTGTGTGGCTGTTTTCATTTGCGAACGGGAAAAGGAGTCTGGATTTTCAGAATAATCTTTTATTGGTAAATGGTCTAAACTGACTGACATATATGTACTTGAATACTAATGAGACATATGTCCAAACACGTATACTTGTGGAGACACAACTAAGTTAATGCTACTGTTCAGTGGTTTTTTGTTCCCAGTCAAGCATATGAAAAAAATGAAATTCATTTATCTTAAAGCTATTGAAGCCCCCCCACTAGATCTGCTCTAGATTTCCAATTCCTTCACTTTTCTGTATCAGCTATCCTACACAGATGCTTCATTCTTCAATGGGAAAGGCAGAAAATTAAAATCAATAACTTCATTATGTTTACAGTGTTTTTCTTTTCACCTGAGTTTTCCCAGTCTTAATGTCTTACTATAACTTAAAAATCACTGCTTGTTTTTACTGAAATATTCAATCTTTATTCCTTTCATGTAAAGGGTTAGGAAGACAGCAATGTATACCTTTATTTTTTATTGTCTATACTCTGGAAGGACTAAAGTGTAAATCTCTCTCTGCTTTCACAAAATGTCCAACAGAATATAGTATAAACATTTTTATAGCATCTTGTACTATATTACAAAAATAACAATTTTTGCTTTAAAATGGAACAATTAACATTGATCTTTTAAATTTATATTCTTTTTCTGACAACAAAATTCTTCCTGCACAGTTCTTTTTGTTTTTTGCGTATACAAAAAATAAATAATTGACATTTTGTACTATGTGAACTTCATGTATTATTAATTTGATGGAAATGAACACATGATGGAGCACCTTCTTTACCTTTGTGATTGTTTTCACAGATATGTCAGTAACACTGATATTGAATTGTATGATGTGTCCTAGGGACTGTAACATTTCAACAAAATATCTCCAGAAATATATGTGCACCCACAATGTCATCTAACAAACTCACCTTTCATTAAAGTCATCTCCAGTAAATGTGAGCTTGCATTTGCAAGGCAAATCTAAAAAGCTATGAAAGGAAAGCTGAAGATAAAAAATTATTAATCTAGAAATAAAGCCTTAGAGATTATTTCTCCTGTAATTCTAATGAGAAAATAAAAACAAAAATCCAGAGATTCAGCCTTGACAGTAACACAGAACTTTCTTCTCGGGAATATTTGGGTTCTTCATTAAATGATATACCATGTGCTATTTCGATCTCATCTAAAATTCTGGCATCTCCTGACAATGTATCCTCCCAGTGATATGCACATGTGTAATGGCTCATTTGCATTAATGGGATTATGGGTGTTTTGTATCTAGGAGAGAATAACGTTTTTAAATTTTTTTTTTCCCTAAGAGTGGTTGCTTACGATGCATTTGGCAACTGAGATGTATTATGGTTAATTCCTAAACAGGAATTTAGTCTCTACTCTACATGTCACACTTGCCTAAAAGCAAAAATGCTGCCTACTAAGCAATAGACACCCTAATTAAAGTTGCCCAGCATAATATCAGCCCGTTAGTTTAAACTAAAGGGAATAATGGAGGTGGTATTAGGATACCACAAAACATAACCTAGGGTCAAAGAAAGATTACTTTGCTTTGGGTAATTTTTTTTAATGTATACATTTTCAAAGACTTTTCAGAAGCTTTCATAAGCCAAATATAGATAATAAAATGCTTGTCAGCTTTTAGGGCTCTGCCGAAGCAAAAATGATACCAAACAGCAATAAACTAATTGTCAATCAGATGCTTTCGCAGGAACGTTTTGCAATAATGAGATATAATAAATATTCATCAAGACATAGTCTATAAAGGCACATAGGAGCGTATTTTATGCCTGTGTGTAACATATTATGCTGGACAGTTACAGCTGATCGTGGAATGGTAGCAGACTTGTAAAGCTTCCTGACATATTTACAGTCTCTTTATCCCTTATACATAAAAAATCTAAACACTTGTAAATGGTGGGAAAAGGAGGAAGTAAATATTGTGCATTTTCAGCCCAGTCCTTTTCACAAGGCATTCTTTAAGGAGGATGAGAAAAGGTCCAGAAAATAAGCGACCTTGGAATTCCCGTTTACAAACTTCAATCGATCCGTAACCATATCTTTAATGGTGCAATTTCAGACATTCCTGGATTGACTGTTTCAGATTTAAAATACCTTACAAACAGAAAAATAATGTATTAAGTAATACTGCTGAGCAATAATAATGCAGTAATACTGCTGAATTATCACCTGCTAAAATAAGTACTTTTGGGTTTGGGGTTTTTTAAAATATGATTTTCATCCTGACAATTAACCAAATAAATCCATAAATTATCCAGGTTCATTAAAACCCTTGTTTGGCACTTTAAGAAACAGCCATGTGTTTCAAAACACAGGAAAATCTTCCCAGAACAGCTGATAAAGGAAGCAGCTGGCAGAGAATCTGGTTTTGTTTCATGACACTATAAGCAGCACTTAAATTGTTTCTGCTGCATGTCTATCATACAGTCCTTTGAGATATTTATCACTGGACTCAGGAAAATAAGCATTAGGTGGAGTCACAGACGCTCCTCAAATTAAGACAAAGAGCCAAATCCTGCCCACACAGACCACAGCCCTTCCTGAAGCCCAGGTTTTTCAACGGACACCTCCCTGAGGTCAGTCCCAGCAATATTTTCTTGGGTTCCACAAACTTAGCTCAAAATAAAAGTTTCAGCCCTTCCTTTTCTCTCTATGCTTGCCTGGGAGGACAGGCATTATCTCCCATGTAGTAAAGCTGGAGAGAGTGTAAGGGTTCCTACAGCCTCAGGCTTCTCCGTCTTTCCTCTATAGCCCACAGGGGCTATGGAGAATATACCTTCAGACAGGGTCTATCACAGAAGGGTGGAGGAAGGAAAAGATGATTTAGGGAGCCAGGCTCCCCCATCTGCACCAAGGGCAACTCAGAGCTGCCAGGTCATGGCACGTCCCAGCCCTTGATCAGTTCCCCTCACTCCTATAAACAACCCGAGCATTTTATTTTGTCATTTAGATTTGATTGCAGGAATTTATTAAAATAGCTTATATTGTGCCAAGGATTCCATCTCCGGCACACCTAATTATTTCATATGTATATGAATATTTAGCTGTTCTCTAAGCAAACAATCATCAGAAATGCTTCTACATCTGGCACTTTTCCTGGTTTTTATTTCTCGCCATTTAGAGAGTGTGACTGGGTATGTTCACATTATAGGCTCATGGCCCAGATTTATTCTGAATTTCTTCAACAAGATCCACTCCCAAAGACCAAATGTAAAGGGATCACATCAATAAGGATATATTAGGAACCTGACTGCCTGCGTCCGGAAAGCAGGGCTCTGACACGGTACCAGCTTTGAAAGAGCACCTGGAATTTAGACACGGGATGTCTGTCTATTAGCCAGTTATCTGCAAGTATTTGGTAGTTACAAAATTGTCACTAGTAGGTTGTTTGGCTAGAAAACAACAATAGCTGCAAGAAACATTTGAAATCTTTTGCCCGAGTGCCAGCTTTAGTGAAGGTCTGAGCTGTTCTCATTAAAAGTCAGCAGAGAGGATCCTACTGCTTTCAATGCTACAAGCTCAAATCCTGCGAGCATCATTGTGCAACTTGAAAGTAGGTCTGTGTAAGAACAATTACATAGCACTGATCCCAGATACTTGAGCTCTCTTCAGCAGTGCAAGACTCCTGTTATCACGTTTGGCAGTGGCACTCAAAATAAGGCTTTCACAGGTTTAAAATGGAGATGACAGAATATCTTGTAATGGGACCCTGTGGGTGAATGAATTCCTTTGCTCCTTGAGCAGTGTGATTAGATGGGCCTGACTGCAAAGCACAGAAAGAATGACCTATCTGTACTACAGATGAGAACAGGATTTTGGAAAAGATGGGTTAGACCTCTTATTGTGGATTATGATCCTCTTAATCTTGCACAATTCCATAACAAACTGGGCAGGAGCTGCTAAAATAACTAAACATCAGGCAACAGCTGTAACACTCAAGGTTTTCTCTAAGGAGAAATCAGGAAACTCAGGTAAGACTAAAACTCCCCCAGGTGACAAGTATGAAGAGAAGCTTCCTGGCCCTATTCTTGCTATCATTTCTACCCAGGACTCTCCCACTGGTACTGCAGAGTTCTGAGGCTCAACCGTGTCCTGATGCTCTGGTGAGTGTCCATGGGAACAGCTGTACCATGACCAAGGTGACACTGGCACATCTGAGCCTCAGCCTTAGTCCCACAGGCTCTCAGTGGGCTGGGTACTTCAGCTGGGCCAGACCCCTAGTCTGTTGGGTTTGATGATCTCTATATTTTATCAAGGTAGCCTTGGGCCACAGTCCAGTAATTGCCAGGGTTTTCCAAATGCCAGGTTGAAAACAAATTCCCATCAAACTGAGTGGCTCTGCCAAGTTCAAAAGGTGAAATAAATGAATCTTTACACATTATAAGAACAAAATCAACATTCTTCTGTGGCATAAAGTGCCTGAAAAACTAGCAAGTAAAAGCAGGTGTGATGTGCTCCCTGTCAGCTAACGACACTGATAAGCTTGCCATGCCTGGTTCTGCTTCATTTCAAACAGACTGCTGAAAAAAAGGGGGAAAAGCCAGAGCAGAAATAATTGCTGGAGCTTCGAGTTAGCTGAGAGAGCCTGCAGGCTAAGATCAACGCGACTGATTTCATCCTCTTCCTTTTATTTCTATAACCTTAAACGTTCTGCTATTATAAAAGTCATCATGTCAGCTTTCCCCCAAGCCTTAGCAGCGGCCTATTTTAAAATTGTATCAATTGGTAAAGCTCCTGGCTGGAGTATTTTCATCTTGATTTATGGTTTTTGAGCTTTAAAGATGAAGAAAACTCCACTGACCTGATCTGAGCGTGCATGTGCATTGTCCCACACATATGTTTATAATCAGACTCTACAGAAACAACGCATATTAGGGAAGCTTTAAAATTACAGGGAAAGCAGCAAATTGCAAGTGAACACTCTTTATCCTGTATTTGTCTGCAAGAAAAAAACAACAAATTTAAAACTCCACCTATTTTGATTCTAAAGGTTTTCTTTCTCTGCTTACTATCAGGGATTTAGCGCTTCCTGAGGCCATTGATAAGGTAAAGGTCTTAGAATTAAGAAACTCGTAAATCAGTGTAACAAACGTGGACATATAATACTGTGGCCTTGTTCCTGCTTCTAGATCAATGTAACTGATAAAAGAACTCTAGGCTGGTGAGGAAGGGGGCAAAGGGACTTCTGCTTTTTTTTTTAAGCAGGGACTGATCAAAAGCAACCCCACAACTTAGACTATTCCAGCAAAGCAGCAGCCATCCAGCGCTAACGCATATTGCTTCCTTTTAAACACTTGCAGCACGGACCCCAGAGAATGCATTATTAAAATGTTCAAGAGGATCATATTAGGGCTTCAGAATAAATACTAACTTCCCACAATAATCTTCACACATTCGTCCATAGGGAACGATGGAATAATGACCCTTTGAATTTGTAATACAAAGGAGAGGCTTTTCTTCTCCGCCTCTCCTTGCCAGCAGTGTGGTGGCATTGCACACTAAAGAGCCTGCTGCTAGAGGAGAGGTTAACCCGAGAGAGGAGGCACTTAGAGAAAGGAACTTAATAGAAAAAAAATGGTAGCTGAAGCAGGCACATGAAGGTAAGGTTTCTTCACTGACTGGGGAAATACACGTTGCAAATAAGACACAGTCCTAGTGCTGTGGGGTTCTGGAGGGACGCTGAGCAGTAGGATGCCCAGGAATTAGCTGTAATGCTGTTCACATCAGCCCATACAAGCCCATCACGAGTGGAAAACACTCCCTTACACAAAAGGGTTTGAGCACAAGAAATACTTCTGAAGTCCTCTATTCAGATGATTTGAATTTTTGGTATGAGAAATAACACAAATAATACCTTAAATAATCCCAGATAAGATAACCATGAAAAGCACTATTTCTTATAATGTGGGTAGAACAGAAGCTCAATCCATATCTGAGAAAATTCTCTTGGGACTAAGTGTAATTTTGATGGTCCCTTAAAAATGATCTATACCTGCTCTTCAGAAAGATAGTAGGTCAGGAAATGCTGTTTTTCTTTCGAGGCGAGCTGGTCACTGTGTTTCTGAAACAATTCTTTTTCCCCTGTCTTTTTTCTCCTCTTTTGAGAAATGGCTTGACAGAGCTCACCTTACCAAGGGAGATGCTTGATAGATTGCACATGAAAAAATCTGATCTATCCCTTTTCCCAGGACAGAATTGTTCCCCACATTATACTTCGTATCCATTATCAAAGGAACTAAAACATGCAAATAGGAAAAAGGTCTGCTAAGTTATCCTGTTGCTTTGAAAGAACCTAAAGGCACAATTTATGGCAAGTGGGAGTCTTAAAAAACAGCAACTGCTTTAGCTGAGCTGGGGGGAAGAGAGGTTGTGCGTGCAGTCAAAGCCATAAACGCCAGCCTTGGTCTGAAAAAAGGTAATTGTGCTGCGAATGCTGACAGGTCTGACAGAAAGTGTCTTCATTGAGAAATTGCATTTTGAAGTTCTTCCCTTTCCTTCAGAAATAAATGGACTAAAGCAACAGGGCTGGCTCTGACAGGAAGCGGGGATTCGGGACTTCAAATACAAACATTATGAAAAACAAGCAACATCTGCAAACAGTAAGTACTTATTTATATTTTATGGAGTGTGTGCTTGGGATTTTGACAGGTTTTTAAACAGAGCCTATATTAGGCCCATACAAAGGCGAGAATGTCCCTTTTTAAAAATACATTATGCTGCTGAAAAGCAGTCTAAATCTGCAGTCCAAGCCTCAGGTGAGCTCTGACCCCTTCTAACCTGGTCTAACAAAACACACATGTGGTGTTTGCAATAGAACAGTTTACTGCTACTTTCTCAAGGTCAGGACAAGACAGACACTTGAGGGTTAGTATTCAGCAAGCTTTTCCCTCAGCTGCCAGAGCGGCTTTGAACTTTCCCTTTTGAACAAATAGGAAGTGAAACTGTGAGGAAACAAGTGCTTGGAATCAGAGACGCACACATACCAAAAAGAGAAGGAAATCTCCCCAAAAACTATACAGATCTCTTTTCAAGCAAAGAAAAAAAAATCTGAACCAAAAACCGAACCCAGCCTGACATCCAATTTAAGGGTTTAAAATTATTCTGTGTGTAGTTTTGAAATTTTAACATACATTCCTTTTCAGATGCTACCCCTGATTTTTTTCATATAACAAATAATAACCAGTTGGCAGGTATGGTGCACTGTGCACTATAAAATATTTAGTAAGGCAATAACGACTCCCTGGGCAGCATAAGAAAACCGCGATTATATTCAGAGAGAAAGCCATGAACAAACAGAGGGGGAAAAAAATACAAAGAAAGATAAAGGAAGGCCTTTCATCAGGTCTTCCTGTCCAATAACACACTCAGGCTTGATCCATATGTTTTGAGAAAAATCAAAGTGTCACGACTACCAAAAATGTCAATAGCTCCAGTAAGGAATATTGTCTAACATTTTCTATTACACTGTTGAAGAATTTGCCTCCCAGCGCAATTTGGAAGAAAAGTCTTTTATTTCTAAAACACTAAAAAAAATGAACAAGGCACGCTTCTGTGCGATGTGTAATACAATAATGCTGTGGGCTTCCAAACTATCCTGGAAACTGATACTTTGATGAAAGTGAGTCCTTCTCCACACCTCTCATATTTTCTGTCCTCTGCACATAGACAGGGCTGCGAGGCACATCCTGGTCAGTGGGATCTAATAGTGCAATACATCGCTCACTGGGAAACTGGAGAAGGAAAACTTTCATCAGCCTTAATATTTTTATAATCCTGCATAATGACCCACAGGACTGGCTAACCCTCCAAAATGAGCAGGGGGAGGGGTTGGGGGCTGTCCAGGAAGGGAGCATTAATTGCACTTTGCTCCAAGCTGTGCCTCTGTGTGCTGTTTGCATCCCCGTCCATAGCTCGCTTTTAAGGACATCCCATTTCTCCCTGTCATCTGTAAACAAACAATTTTATTGCTGTCTTGGAAAAATGTAAACGAAACTTAGCACCTTGCCCTGGGGAGAGCTGCAGCTAACATACGGTTTGTCTGTACCTTGGTGCACAATTTCTTTTGTATTTGTCTTTTCCAGTACCCTTCAAGTTCCAGAGGGAAAAAAACACATCAGCACTGCTGCGTCTTTATCCTGTGGAATCTAAACTAGAATTGAGCGTGTTGCAGGCAATCAATATTACTGTGAAAATTAGCCTTTATGACTGAGCCACTGTTTGCTCACAGAGAAAAAAAAAGCTGGCGTGAGTACAGTGCAGCTACCAAACCACTGCTGTGAGCACACTGCAACTTAGCTCGTGTCCCAAGGCTCTCTTCTAGAGGGTTTAGCACCCACCTGAGGGAGGAGTGGCACCAGAGTCAGAGAGATACTCAGCACTGTGAAGAACTCAGAATTAGTCGCTTGGGATTTTACCCTGGAGCCTGTACCCATGCCCTTGGCTAGAGGAGCGAGCTCATTGCCAGACTAGCAGTGGCAGAGGTGCTGCTGTGCCACTGGGGGGGCTCAGCAGGTGCTTTTGGTCCTTGACACACCCCAGAGCAGCAGGCACAGCAGGTCTTTGCTCCTGCGCCATCGACTGCCCAAGCCCTGGCAGACTAGACGGGAGGTCCAGCAGACAAGTGGGGACGGAATGCTTGCCCTGCAAGAGCTGGCTTGGGGAGCTGCACTCACCCGGCCTAAGGAAGAGAAGACCTTGGGGGACCAGAGAGCAGCCCCCAGAACCTGTGAGGAGGTTAGCAAGGAGATGGAGCCAGAGCCAGGCCGCAGTGGTACATGGTGGGAAAATGAGGCACGCTGGGCAAGAGCTGACATAAGGACTGGAAATGAGGAGAAGCAAGCAGGGACGCAGGTTGCCCAGGGAGGTTATACAGTCTCCACCCTTAAAGGTTTTCAAGACCCGACAAGAAAAAGCCCTGAATAACCGCTTCAAAGCCCACAGCTGACTGCTTTTAGCAGGAGGTTGGACAAGAGACCTCCTGAGACCCTTTCCTACCCAAATTACAAACCCTTCATGAGTTAATCATGGGAAAGCCTTTTACTTCGGTGAGACAGATTTTTGGAATGAGATTCATGACAAAGCATTTCAGAATCTGGCCTTTGGTATGCTATTTGTCATTAAACTTCTGTACTCACTTAACATATTCCAGTACAGTATTTGCACACTCTAACATGAACACACCTACTTCTATCCAGAAGTAGGTGAATTTTCCTTGCAGAAAATCCAGCAAGGCTGCCCTGTCAATATTTGGTTTTATCTTACAGTGCAAAGTTGTTTGTTTTCTACCTGTATGCTGTTAAAAGGGAGAGCTAACACAGCAATGGACATTAGTAGTCGATAAACTTAAGAACTGATACTCATCACATTAATTAGAAGATATTCAAAAGCAAAAATAAATCCTGCCTGCCTAAACAAATCATGCGGTAAGCAGAAGAAATGTCGTAGAATTTATTTTGTAGAGAATAAACAGTAGAAAATAACTATTAGTGAGATATGTGCAATGAACAAGTTATTAAAAAAATGTGACTCCCTGTTTGCAAATTATCCACAAATAGAGAGTGAAATTGTGCACCTATTTGATATTTAGAATTACTCAGCAAATGGATCATGTCAGCAAACTCCTGCCAGGGCTTCGCTGGCAGGTTTCTTTCCACAACTATTACTTTGAATATATGTCCTTTGTGCCATCAACTTCTTGTGCTCAGCACTTCCTCACCTGAGTCAGGCAGCATTTTCCTTCTCTCCCTGCTGTATGGGGTTAGCAGATTCCCATGCCAGCAAGGAACACACTAGACAACCACATACTTTTGACACCACTAATTTACAACCATTAGTCCTGTCTGCAAGCGTTGCGATTCACAGAAAAGAGCTCAGTGTTCCCAGGAAGTGAACAAAGATGGAGAAAATACTGTCAAAGTCACTTGCAGCCTTCACTTGAAATACCACAAATAATTTCTTCAAGTATTCACACATAGCTAAAAATAACCCCTCTGAACTTCCTGCTCTAATCATAAGCTATATTCTAAATAATAAATTTTAAAACAATCATAGAATCCAGAAAGGCTTCCTTCCTTTATAAATTGGATGTAGGGTTTTTTTGGCTATCATACAATTCAGACATCACTTATAAGTCTGGCATACAAAGGAAAAATAGCCAGAAAGGATAAGATTTGACCAACAGTCCTAACTTCATATTCCCCAATCCCTCATCTGAACGCATGCCAGGATGGGGTCCAGTTCCTCCCAAGACCACCTGCATTTCCAAGGGCACACAAAGGCATCTCTACTTTGCCACCTGCCACACAACCTGTTTTTCCTGTGGGTCCATTAGCTGTGCTTGCAGTGTACATCCCTGTAGCTGCAACACACAAAGTGTGATGCAATAAGCATTTCAACCACTTTTGCTGCCTACATTGTTTTTTGAAAAGAAGTTCAGCAAGAGATACTATGGCTAAGATCTCAAGCATCATATAAAACCAGACACATGACACTGTCTTATTCCTTCAGAGGAAAAATGGTCCCCAGATGACTGAAATTTCCCTCTAGTCAGTGTCAGTAAATAGCAACAGAAATAAAAAGTCACAAGGGTACAATTGTCATTAGTATGTAAATTTTAAAAGCTCAGTCAAAAATATCAATACTTTCCACTTAATTTATTACTATATAAAGATGGATGATAGTAAAGTGAAACATTGATTTTCAATGCCCTTTAAAAAACGGTGATGAAGAAAATACTCAAGGACAACTACTTCAAAATACACAGACTTAAAATTAATTATTGTATTTTTTTTACAAATGCTTGTTCAGTTCAATCCCTGCTGATTGCTTCTGTTGTTTTGTTTTTTTTTTTTTTTTAATGAAGTAAAGGAATAGACCATTTATGTAAAGAGCCATTTCAAAATTGATTAGATGTAAAGACAGGTTAGCATTTTTACAGTATTGACAGAAAACCATTAACCAAGCAGCCTATAGACACGGTCACTGAAAGTTAATCGAAGTGAATGGTAATTTGGTAGGGCTTTGCGTGACAGTCATACAAGCTCACTCCTTCTGTTCACAGATTTTGGTTGTAACTGATCTCTGAGATGCATTGAACTGTCTCTTTTGAATGCTGTGCATAATTACTTTTTGATTATAATCATTGAATTTAAACATTTTTGAGAGCGTGTGACTGCTGTCACATGCTTGTTTCTAAAATTAACTACAGCATCTCTACCATTGCACAGACATTTGATTTAAAGAACTGTAAGCAGTCTTGGGTAATAGCTTTTCTTTGATTATTTACCTTTCAGATTGCTTGAGTCTACGCTGCAAGATAAGGCTAGTATTTTAAAGGAAACAATACTTGTGGGCATTTTAGGTCAACGGTTCTGAACAAATTCTGTACCACCTGACAAATATCACATGCTTGCAGCAAACACATTCTTAATAGCGATAAGTTGCAATTAACCCCTTTTTCAAGTGGTAGAAGTGAAACACGGAGAGCAAACTGGATAAAGGGCCTGAATATGGGGACACCAAATTTAGTAATGGAGATAGCAAATAAGCACATTTCCTTATATATGCATGATTACACTGCAGATTATTAAAATCAGGACAATTAAAAAATATTTTTTTACCCTACTCCACACAATTACCTTAATGTTACCTTTGTTTCTGTTAGGCATTCTTACTGCAATATTTAAAGAAAATAAACCCCAGATACCCTTTTTTTTCATTTTATTAAAAATACAGGCATCAGCTTCCATCTGAGTGTATCATAGGTCAGTCGCATGTTGTTGTCTTGGACCTTAAAGTTTCTTACCCAACTTAAAATATTTAATCAATTAACAACCTTGTTGATATCTTTCTGGAAGTGGTTAATTCTAAGTAATTAAGCTTCTGATAAAGTTTTATTTGCTAGTATTTGTGATGTCATGATCTTAATACAGACAAGATGAAACCGGGGTTGAATTTTATTTGCATTTCCTACCCTTGGATTACATGCCCACTTGCAAGGTTTCAGCAGAAACACCACTGAGCTGGAGAACAACATCCTTGTGACACTTATTTGTTTCATCATCTTTTTATCACATAAGAACAACAAAACCCCAAATGGTGGAGCATTTTGAGACAATTTCCTGAGCAACAGTGAAAAAACCTCCATATAAAAACCCTTTTCACCTTGCACCTTTACCTAGAGGTGGTTTTTAACACAGTGGGAGGAGGCCAGTTAGCCTCTGTTCCCTCCTAAGCTCACATTACTCAATTGATGGGGATATGCAAAGCCACTCTACAAAGAGCCCTGGCAGCAGCTGTGGCTAAGGGGCTGCTGTATTAATCCTGCACAGAATAAGGCAGAGGCCATTTGCCATCACTGTTGCAAAGTGCTCCCAAAACATACCTGGGATTTTTTGCTGAAAGTCAAGATTTGGCCGTGGGCAGTACAATTTTACAACGTGGCCCTTGGGCAGAACAGTGATGGGGAATTTATAACAACAACCACTGAGACAGACAAATGCGTAATGGGACAAACATAAAACAAAAAAACTATCCCAAAGCTTTGGGAGACACATCTGACTCTGCTGACCAAAACAACAGCAGGATTCATTTCTCCTGATTAGCTCCATCACACAAATGTCACGCAGAGCAACTGCTCAAGTGCTGTGGTGCTGTGGCACACCTAGCTGACGGGACCCTCCCAGCTCTGCGTTCTCAATGCATTTCAGCTGTAAGGGCATTTTGAAGAGAACAAAATGAGAAGCTGGAGGATATTCCTTGTCAAACTGAGAAGTGGTTCAACCTGAAGTTTGAATATGTGGACCATGCTAAAAGGCTTGATGTGAAAAGACTGAAATTGTTTCCTTATTTGTCTTGAAAGGAAAACAGGAGGGAAAAAAAAAAGCAAAGATGCCAAAAGCTTGGAGGCATGCAAACTCAGAAACACAAACTAAGGGCTGTCTCAACCCGCGGCTATTACACAAAATATACTCAAAGCCTTCCCCAAGTAAATACCTTCCTTGCCTGCCTCTTTATTAGCAAATTCTATGAACCCTGACCCAGCTTAGAAAAATTTAATATTTTCCCCCTAAATACTTTAAAAAACATATTCAAGGGGCCTGGTGGAGTCAGGAAGTCTGGAGAGAGGTAATTTGACATCTGAATTATTTCAAGGCCAATATGGAAAAGTATTCAAAGGCTTATTTGGACATACATCAGTCAAAAGACCACTTCTACCACAGAGATGGTGTTGGGAATGTAGACAGCTTTCAGAAAGCTATGAGATAGAGCAAGGGAATTATGGCAAATGTCACATCTCGATCTAAGATGTCTATGATTAAGAAAATTATCTTGGTAATAGGCCTATTTCCACACCTGTAAAAGCATTTAGAATTTATTAAGAATGATAAGCGTAAACAAGGAACATGGTGTAAAAGCTTCTCTCTGCTAATTTGGTTGCACTGATTAAGATTTTACGTGATGCTTCTAAATTGGAATGTCAGCCCCACACTTTGTGGAGAGGCTTCACCAGTCAGGGTCTGCAGTGCTTTGGTTAAACATGTGGCCCTTTAGGTCTCTGCTGCATTGCGAGGCAGGGAATAGTAACCCATCCTCTCTTTCATTTAGATAAAGCGTGGATGATGCAGTTATTCTTCATTGTCCATGCAGTGTGGCTTAAAATAAAGCGGCCAGGCTTCTGATTTGCCTTCTCTTAAGGTATTTCCCTCCATAAAAAAAATAATCTAATTATCCACTATCAAAATTTGAAAACTAATCATAGTTGTAATTTTGCTAAGAGACATTCAAATTGCGTCTGAAACATAACCAGCAATGGAAAAGGAAAAATAAATTATGAATGTTCATTTCTGAAAGTTATTAGCAGTAGCACGTGACTAACAGCAACTTACCAGGGAGAAAGGAGGTGCACAAATTCTGGACTTGCCTGTCTAAGGTGTCTTTTTGTAAATAACACAGACCAGTTACTCAGCCTTTTGGTTCATGGCTTGACTGTTTTCACAGGAATACTGTCACAGGCACCTCTACCACTCACCCGCAGCAGCAGTGATGGGGTTTGTCATTCCACAGCCAGGGCTGGGGAAACGTGGTCAGCTATACCTGCCCAGGGATCAGCTCTGGCGTGAGATGGCTGGAAGCCGTTTGTTGTCATGACTCATTGCCACGCGTTACAGACATTGCAAACTGCTTTTGCACTATGCAGACACGCGTATGACACAGGGCTGTGTCAGCAGGCCCACAGCTCTGAGCAAGGTTCTGAACACAGAGTACCCAAAAGCCCCCATGCACACACACACTTTATTTGCCCAAGCAGCATGTACGTATTTAAAATGACATTTCTCATCTGCTGATGTGGCTGCATTTGTGGCATTCATCACCTAATATTAACGAGAGTATTAGACATTATTTAGCCTAAGGCCCTGTGCCAGCAGTCCCTCCTGCAGGCAAGGAGCGTTGCCTGGATCAGGTCTCCAGGTCTTAAACTCAGCTCTGTGGCTGCAATTTTAACTTCATTTCAAAGAAAGTGCCTTTTTCCCCCCCCCGGATTTACACACTCAAACCTGCTACTCACTGATTTGTTCTTTAAATAAAAAAAAAACAAAACCCATAATTTTTCTTCCATAGGCTTTTTCTTAGTATAAGCAGCTCTTCTTACCTCTGCAGAGTTTTCTATTTTATGGCTGCCTGGCTCAGACTTCAACACAGATAGATGTTAAGTATACCAGAAATACCCCTTGTCCCAACACAAAGGTGCACTTTGAGGATAAGAGCTAATCACACACTGGCCAGTGGTGTCTCGATTCACCTCCTTGCCTGGCTGTTTCCACTACACCTCTGGTGAGAGATCCCCTGGGACAAAACCAAGCCATGGCAATACCGCCTGCCTCCTCCCAGGAAAGAGACGCTGGTATTAAAAAGAAATCTGCACTGTCAGCTGTAGAAACAGATGGACTCCCTGCTGCAACACTGTTTATCAGAGGGGCGAAAAAGCTCCCACAGGTTGTGCCCTCTGTACTCCAGTGCAGCCATCTCTCAGAAACTGCTTCCCTTTCCCATCACCTGCCACCATTTACATCTCAGCACAGCAAGAAGAGGCGATCGTAGGCCTTTCCCTGGAAGTCAGCTTGGCTGTAGCCTCCTCTCTGCCGTCTGGGCTCAGTCCTACTATTATGCTTCACAAATATGTTATCCACCAGCAAATCTCTTGCTAAAGACTTGCTAATGCAGGGCTGATGGGAGAGATGGCTAATACCTTGTTGCCAAGTGATTTCCACTTTAATTGCATTTTAAGTCTCTTTTAATTGGTCCTTTAAAAGTCTCCCATACTGTAAGCAGAATAAAGTTATACAGTGGGTCTTATTAGTTCTCTCACGAAGTATGTTCTGTAGGGGATTTTGCTCTGGCATTCTGGCCTTTCTATTCATTAATTTGAAGGAAAAGATTAGCCAATGATTTGGATATTACTTCTTAACTGGTGGCTCTGGAATTACAAATCTTTTCCTTCCATTAGAATTTTTTTTTAAATTCCACATATGAAATACAGTCAATGACACCATCCTAATCCTCACTAATAGTTTCTGACCTTTAGCTGCAGGCATATATTTTCCTGGGTTTTCAGGAACGAACCCCAACATTATGCTGCATTGCAAGCTGTTTCATCTCTCTGCACACTCCCAAGTTCAAACTTTCTGCTCCCTCTCGGCATTCACAAAGCCCACATATATTAAGACCATACTTCCATTGATTTCACTTTTAATATTAAACAGGCAGTACATGATACCCTCAGTATTGACTCTACCAAGTCCATTAATGACCCTTTTGTGGCTTCACTTTAATTTACGCTTTGAAGGAAAACTGCTGTATTATGTGTCAGGGGTGAAAGAGAATATTGCTTTTATTAAAGATCTGTATAAAAGAATATCATCTTTGACCTACTAAGTCAAAGTTGAGCACTCAAAACAATTCCTACTGTAAGCACATGAAAAACATTATTATGGAATGCCCAGGCTTTCATCTGACAAGGAAGATTTAAGGATTTCATTGTTTATGTACATAAGAGGAAAAGGTCTTTAGTTTTTTTGTTGCAGCCAAGCTACAATAGAGCCAGAGCTGTCCGAAGTCAGAATACATATCTCTCTCTCAAAATCCACGTAATTATACAGATCTGAAGTACCACACAGAGTGTACTAAAAACATGAACTGTTCAGAGCAACCTCGAGAAGTTCAACCTTACAGGTCACATTAAAACAGCATTTCAAAACTTCCCTAGTCTTGCTGGTTTAAGTGAAACCCTTAATAATTCAGTATAGCTCTGGATGTGTGTATCAGACCCTGTGGTAGAGCTATGCACATTGTAATGAGAGAGGAGCAGATCTGCATTACAGTGAAGGATGACATGGGCTAATGGCTTTGGCTACAGCATAAAGTGTGAGATTTAAATTGACTAAAATGAAATGTAAGGGTGAGATATGCTTGAACACGGTCATCTGAGGCATATTCCTTCGGACTGCCCGAGGGAAGAAACAATTCAGAAAGGACACGCTAGAGTCTGTCAAGGAGACTGTGAGCTCTGCAACCTGCTCTGAAAGGGCAGCTGCTGGGGATGAACAGAGGAGTCCTGCCTGCCAGGCCTCCAGGTCCCAGGCTTTGCTATTACAGCTTCTTTTAGCTGCTTGTCTGCAAGTTTGAGGGCTCCTACTATATGCCAAAAAGGTGCTTGAGACATGGGGCAGACACAATAAAAAAGGTAAAAGACTCATATGTCAATGGTACATCAAGAGATGCCGAAGGAATTTGAAGGCAGAGGACAGATTCAGAACGTGGTTCAAACCAATAAACTTCTAAGTGAGCAGGCACAGAAGGTGCCCTGCAGAAAGCTGATGAGCTGTATAGCTACTGCATAAGCAATTTCTAATGTCGGTTTTACAATAATAAAGACTTGTTATTTGGAATATTGCAGTGAACTATAAAAACACACCGCAAAAGGATAAGAAACACTTAGAAAATTTTATTATAAAAAACTTCTTCCAATAACAGTTGGAAAGAATTGAAATACTAACAGTTGCTGGTCCAGTGAAACAGAACTGCATTGGACGACAGCTATAAAAGGTGCGAGTATCACACTTTTCCCATGAGCCTGACCGATTTTCAGTACTGTCTCAACTTCAGATGTTGACTACAACCTTGATTTGGAAAAAGACAAGCAAACTTATCTGAAAATGAATCTACTGGAAGGACAACATTTTTCTATAAGATCAAAGGCACACATACGTGTGTGTGTGTGTGTGTGTGTGAATAAATCGCATCTGGTGCATTGTTTCTTTTCATCTGGCCAACACTCAGTAACACAATTATATTTAGATAAAAATGTGAAACATACCTTAGCATTTTCCAACAGAGTCCATGCTGTAAATTCTCAAGCAGCAATCCTCTCCCCATCCAGCTGCTCACCCTCAAACCAACTCCTAACTTCCATTAACTGAATCCTACCTCAGTCAGGAAATCAAAACAAGGCTTTTTTTAAGGTGGGCGAAGTCTGGACTCTCTCAGTCAAACAACAATAACCAAGAAATCTGTTACAGTTCTACTGACCCATTTCTAGCCAGCAGCTTCAATAACCAACATAAAACTGGGCAAGATGCAGCTGGAAAAATTTTCACGTAGCCTGTTATTCTTTTTTCACATTTGTGAATGCCTTGTAAAAAATCTTCAGTTAAAAACCAATTGTGGATGAAATGTCTCAGCAGCCTGGAACGAACAAGGCTACTTGTTGTTAAGGGAGAAGCAGAAGTTGTTTCAATCTTCTCTGTAATTGCACTTCTGACTTGGACTGGTTTAGAGGAGAAACAGACTGGGATCAATCTGAATAGAAAGCCACTCGCCTTCCTAAGCCTGAGCCTAGACGTCAGTGATTCTTACAGTGAATAGCACCAGTGAATTGCAGGGAACCAGTGCTTTGCCCTATAAATACTTTAACAGAGAATTGCATCCTTCTAACACCTCACAAAGGAAACTGTTAACTGAATCCCTTCCTATACATCTGTGTTCTGTAGTCATGTCCCTGTGTGAGAACACTGAAGGCTGAGAAAGAACAAAGCTGCTGAACAGAGCTCATGCCCAAATCAAACAATTCATGTCCCCCTGATAAACTGGATAAATAATAATAAACTGGATAATTCCTGTCCTCTCACCAGCTACTCTGCCCATCTCTCCTGTGTGCAGGGAGACACAGCAACCTTGCAGCAATGGCCCTGCCAGTCTTCCTTCCACACAGGGCACAGACACCACATCTGAAGAGATTTGCCTGCATAGGTGAAGGAACAGAGCCTGGGATCCTGTTACTCTCACTGTGCTCTTAGGGAGGTGATGCTGCCAAGTCCTAGAGAGTGAGGACACACCAATTACTGCAGAGCAGCCACAGCACCCAGAGTCACTGGGAGCCCTGGCAGGTACCCTTAGTGCATTGGGACACACCTGCCTTGGTGTGTCAGTACATATGGGGAGCTCACTGATTTTTCTGATCATCACCACCTCCTGTGCGGAGCAGAAAGGCACAGAATGAATTGGGATCCTCTCAGATGAAAGTAAACCTTGTGTTCTCCAGTCACCAGCACACACTTGGTGTGTGGGCACAGCCCTGAGCTGACTTGCAATAGGCTTCCCTGAAACATCCATAGTGTGGCCTTTGGGCCTTTAGCACCACATGCTTTGCAGGGCTGTTCTGACTGGGTTGCATGACTTTTATTTGTGTAGGCTTGGCCCTGTGGGCCCAGGGACAGCCAAGGACAAACACAGAAACTGCTGAGGAGACAAATCTGCTCGGTGGAAATGGTGCCAGGCAGAGTCTCTGCTGGGGATTGGGATAAGGTCCTGCTATCACAGGCAGATAATATCAAGTGATGGAAGAAGTTAAGTGGTCCATGTTCCTCCTTTTCTTATTGTGTAACCAGAAATCACACACCTCCCCCCGTCCCCCAGTGTCTGGACTATTTTCTGTCAAGATGTCACTGTTTTAAAACAGGGGACTGAGTTGTGCAGCTCTTCCACAATAAATACACAATTGCAGTAGGAATTTTTGCTGAATGAAAGACTGCAGACTTTAGCCCATTAATTCTACAAATGTCTTGTCTTCAAATGCTACAGTAATTAGCTTAACTCCTTCACACTTTAAGATGCTTTAAAGTGTGCTGCAGGAATGTCTTAGATTTTAGGGCAAAGCTAATTTAAACTTCACTAGCAGTATGATCTCCTGGGATACTGCAGGCAATGTTGATTTTTATCTGCAAACTCTTCTCTTAACTGTTGCCAAGGTTTTAGATTTTATCATAATATATTCACAAATATTTATGGAAACTATAACTCAAATATGCATTGGCTAAAATTAAACATATTTTACACAAGGTAACGTCAGTGCCAGTTTATATAAATAAGTGTTCCTAGCTGCTTCAGCAGGCTTATTTGTAGCGTTTAGGAAAAAACACCTTTAAATCCTGACAAAGCTGTCTTGTAAAAGAAATTTAAATCTGTGGTTGTGGCTTACTTGCCAACACACCTTTTCAGTGTGTGGTAGCTACTGCAGCAGTGGCCACGATGCTCAGAGCAGGGGTTGCCTGGCCTGGGGCAGCGCTGGGGTGCAGGGGCTGCTCCACAGGAGAGCCAACAGCTCATGTGCTGTACAGAGCACAGCAGGGCAGGGCTGAAACTCACACACTTGGGGAACCCCCGTCTCTGGATCCGATATGTTCCTAGGGAATGAAAATTTTCCCATGATTGATCTGACTATGGGAATACTTTGGACACCAAAATGATGCAGGTAAAATAATACTCATTGAAACTTGTTCAGAGAAAATAAGGAAATGCAATACGAGAACTCGTCAACTTCTGTATGTTACAGATACGGAACTCATTCAGTGTAATAAAAGAATCATGGGAAAAGCAGAGGCAACAAAGCAAAAAAGGTACTCAACATTTCCATGGCATATAAACCTAAATTCAATATTTTAAGTGTGAATATTTACCGTTAGCCCCGCAACCTCAAAAATGCCTACAACATATGCATGTCATTCATGATTTTCTACAGTTACAATTCAGCATGCTGCTGAAGTTGTTGGGAGAGAATTTGTGGAGACAAAAGGCAACACTGAACAATGGCAAAATTAACTTTGTGGTAACCAAAACTGGAATTCAACTCAGCTTCAGATAAACACAGATAAATATATTTATATATTCTTTGCACTTGAGTTTAAATTTAATCCACATTACACTAGTTAAGGATTTACTCCAGCAAGGACAGTCACAATGCAAGAAATATTTAATCTCATTCTGCTTCTATTTTAGCTTGGCCTAATTAATTGTACCTGGCAAACATTCTTGTTAATTCTTGTTAATCCCATAGCACCTTCACTGCTACGTCATTGACTGGTTTGCTGTCCACTCTACATTTCTTGACAGGGTAAATGAGCTTATACAGAGGTTTGTGCTGTCACAGCTTGGATTTAAGATCATGGTATCATTGAATGGTTGGGGCTGGAACCACCTAAACCAACCCCCATTCTCAAGCAAGGCCACCTGGAGCCTATCACCCAGGACCACATCCAGGTGCATGTACTAGACCTTTAAAAGTTCTTCAGCCAAAAGGAAGGTGAACTCATCAGAGCCTACTGGAAAGGGAACGGTCATCAGGCAGAGCAGATAAGCAGAATACATGAATTATAGAAAGAACACATCTGGTATGCACTTAAAATGAACATTTCCTCGTCGATACGTGACAGTGACCACCTCACACTGCAGTCACCTGGATGTGTGGAACCAAAACAAGCCCTCAGTGATTGACAGAGCCCACTAAGCTGCAGCAACAGAGCTTCAGATTTGTAGCTGTACATCCATGGGTGATGAAAACAGTTCGTACTATTTTTTTTCCTACTGCTTTGGACTAGGTTATTGCTCAGGAGAGGCCTTGTGCCATCACAGATACTAGATAGGTGTGTCTGTCACCTTTAAAGCTCTCAACTCATTTTTAAAGCACTTGTTCTCTAGTTATTTCCTTGACTGGATTTTTTAAAGTTCCTTAGACTCCAACAGAAATGAACAGCTGTATGAGCTCAGTCATCAGCTTGGATTCCGCCTTCCCCATATACAGTGTAGGACTAAACTGACAGTCCTGACTTGATCTGTTATGCTGGTCAAACAAAAAACAGGAAAGGAAGAAAACCTATCTATATTTGAAACACTTATTCCTCTCACGTGTTTTTTTTCAGTTACATATTGTGTTGCATGACCTTCTATTTCCTAGGCCTTCTTGGATGTTTTCTGTTTCCACTCTGTATGCGATTTAACCACTGTTGGAACTGTGCTGCAGCCCACCAGGATTGAGAGCCAGGTACTTCTCATAATAGGAGGTCAAACTAAATGAAAGTCGGAGCCCTACCAGTTCTCACAGCTGAATTCCAACACTGGATATGACATGGCCAAGGGGAAAATATTGGATTTATTTTTATGAGTTAGTCATAACCCTAATGCCCTTAAGAGGTACTGTGAGAAGTGAATCCATTCATAAGGCCAACAAGGTCACTTTTAACTTGTAAAAATAAATCCAATATTTTTCACTATGTCTTATTAGGTTTGTACAATGCAGCAACCACTGTGGTTTGTTTTTTAAAACGTCACTTCCCACAACTGCTCATATTGCTTTTTAGCATGATTGCCCTTTCCCATGTTCCTCAGCTCCCAAGGCCTGCATTGTCTCTTTCACTGCCTTTGTTTGTGCTTTGAGATGCACGGGCGAGGCACATCCTGTTACTGAAAGTACTCTCGAGTTTTATGTTCAGCTCCTGCTCTAACACAACTCCGTTGTCACAGTCTCTCTTTTCTGCCTCTCGTGTTTAACACATCCCTGGCATTTCTCTCAGCTGGTCCCACACAGCCTCAGCCTTCCCTGACCGGTCTGAGTGCCTCCTGCCAACTGAATTGCAACCATCAGAATTCCACAGCAGCACTCGGAATTTGTTGGTTAGACTGGTCTGACAAACAGTCTAATAATAGCCTAAATTTGATAACTTCTTTTTCTTTCCTCCTTAAGGCTTCAATAGCTTAGAGGAGGATGGAAGAGCTGAGATGAGACCTGGAATACTTGTCCCAGCCCATGAAATCTGCCATTCCAGGCCATGAGAAGTCCTGCAGACCTCAGGGCTGTCTTATTTTGAACAGCTTTTCCCCCCAACAGATAGCAAGAGCCCATTACACATTTCCTTTTTCTCCCTTGTAGCCACACCATAATTCACAAACAGCAGGAAAAGGCAGAGGGTATGGAAAGACACAACCTTATAACCAAAGAAGGGAGGTTTCAAGTAACTATTGACACACACAAGAGTGGGAAGATTTGGGATGGCACAGTCACACCTTCTTGTCTGCAAGAGAAAGGAGGGCAGCACTTTGTGCCCAGTGCAGCTTGAAGAGCTGAGCCTCAGGAAGTCAAGAGGAGATTACGGGAGTAGGACAGGAAGTGTCTCAGAGGTGGTGAAAGGAGGAATGAGATACTCATCCCTTCAAAAGACAAGTGAAAAATATTATTTCTGGGATAATGCTAATACACTAAGAAACCAAAGGAAAGCAGTGGATCAAAGAATATAGACAGAGCAGAACAGTTTGCTCCCGATATAATTCAAATTTTTTGGCCAGCTTCTGCTTCTGGGCAGAAGCTTTAGGGGCATTCATAAAAATCTAATTAGAAAATAACATCTCTCATGAATTATTAGCTCTCCTCATATCTGGTTGTAATAGATTAAATTAAAGGCACAAAACCAGCAAAATATACTAAATCAATTAAAAAGGAGATTTTTATGTCAATCACAGTCTATTGCTTCCTTTTAAAACACTGAAAAAGAAATGGTTTATGCCCAGAAACCTCTCTAGAAAATATTCACTTTTCCCCTACAGGAGTGTTCAGAAGTTTCCAAAAGCCACGAAACTTGTATTTTCTCTCCCCCTTAGCACTAAGAAAAACATAAACCAAGCGGCAAACAGTTATAGGAACTAAAAATCCTGTCTCTTTTTTTGGCTTTGCCCATGTATCCATCTGTATGTTCCCACTCACTTTAATATGATGAGCCTGTATTTTTAACGGTGAAGACTGAGCAGATTTTGGCTTTGGTTGATCCAGATCTATACAACCATAATTTGCTCACCCTTTATCCAAATTCTGAACAGTATTCCTTCCCAGTAACAATTTTCAGTCCCTTTGTGCTAACGTAAGTTGTTTCACCAATGTAAATGATTGCACAAGGTGCAAAGGAAAAGCAGACCTTCAGCTGTGTCTTGGTGAGAACAGGCTGTGCACAAGCACAGCGGCTCTCACCGTTCCCACACAGCTCCGAAAAATGGCATGGCCACATCTTTATCATTTCAAAGCTCCAGCTCCCTGCTCGAGTAGCAGCTCCACATCATATAGTGCAATTTGAAATCTTGGCACTTGGCTTTCAATAATTCCCTGTTAGATTACTGTCTGTGGAAGAGCATATAACACAACTGCTACAAATGCTGGGAGCAAAATCTTCAATAACAACTTAGCGCATATGATAACTTTCCCAATTTCCTGCATCTACACCACCTATCTCTTTACTCTGGTCTGTAGCAGCTTGTTTCTTTATTGAACATCTGCCTTGGGATCCCCTGTCATAAAAAGTAATAAACACATCAATCCAAAAGAAAGAGTATTGCACGGCCCAAAACTACTTAACCAATCAAATTGGCAGCTGGCAGCATGAAACTAAAGGGATAAAACTCTGAGGTGCTTTTTTATACAGTGTATTTCTAATGATATTACACACCTGCTGCCATTTTACACACCTAGCTGCCTGAGTGCTTCTAATAAGTTAATTATAGTTTCTAGCACCAATTATAGATTTCAGCCTTTGTGGAAATACAAAGCAATGGGATTAATTTGTAAATCTGCTATCTCACTGATATTTGACAGCTATTGCTTTGATTCTCCTTCCTACAAAATACAGATGGATTGTCTTGGGAAAAAAGCATTCTTTAACCAAATAATAATAAAAAAGCACAATAAAAATGCCTTGTAGCTTATTATCTACAGACCCCACAACTTGTAACTGTGACTGTAATTATAGCTGTTTGAGTTTCCCCTGCAGGTTTTGCTAAACAAACAAATGAAAAAGATACCCAAAAGGAAAAACCAAAGCAATTTTTGCTCTCCAGTTATCATAATATAAATATCCATAGATTACTTGCATAGAGAGAAGATCAGATCTAATCTTTCACCAGAGTTTCTTGTAAATTAGAAATTACATTTACTTCAGGTGTATACTTTGCCCAGTTCATATCCAGCTGTAAATTAGAGCAGTTTTGCCTTTTGGGAGAAAAACCTCACTTTTGAAACGTGTCTTATTGACTCTGTATAGATTACCAGCAGCTGATCCATGGAGTAGATTTGAAGGTAGAATTGCCTATAGGCAACTTTCTTTATTGATTGTAGATTGATATTCAGTTGATTTTTAAGACGAGCAAAATAAAATAAAGCTGCAATGTAATTGCCAACTTTTTGTAGGAATAAGAGAAACAGGGTGCCCAGGGAAGTGATGGAGTCACCATGCCTGTAGGTATTTAAAAGCTGTGTAGATGTGGAATTTAATGACATGGGTTAATGGTGGGCTTGACAGTACTGGGGAATACTGTTGGACTCAATCCTAGAAGTCTTTTCCGCCCCAAAAATTCCATGACTCTTTGATTAGCTCAGACAATACTGCTGTTTGACAAGCTATTTGTTCTTCATCCTAACACTCACATTAGCATGTCTGGGTCACCTTTCTTTTCAATGTTCCCCTTCTGTGCATTTAGGAAGGTGAAGAGGGGAGGAAGGCTGTGGTCAGCTGGTACATGAACTTTCAGTATCTGCAGAGCCACAGAGGTACTTGTGATGCTTCTGGATAACGCTAAGGTCTGCGTTAATGTGCAGCCTGTCACGCATGTCCCTTAGCAAGAAAAAGATCCTCATTTTGGGTTAAACGTTCTGAACAGTTGTTTTGAATATAGTGGTTGCTTTTAAAAGCTTTATCACAGTAAAAGCAACAGGTAGCTCCCTGAGCCACAAGACCCATGAATTCCCAATTGCTACGGAGTTCTGACTCATAATTTCACACCTGTGTAGGTGAGATGCTTTCTAGTAGGACTGAGTTCTCAAAACAGCCTTTTCCTTACAGGCATTAATAATGCTTCTCTTCCATTCTCATAAAAGCAGCAGAAACTAAACCTGTTATTCAGTTCATTTTGGTTTAAATTGGTCCTTGGTTGATTAGGGTACAGAAGTGGCATACTTGTCTGAGCACACAGCACAATTGCAAACACACTTCTTTAGGAAAACACGTGAAATGATTTACTCCTATGAAAAACCTCTGCTCAAAAATTTACAAAACTGAGATATCAAGCACCAGCTTGGATCCAACAAAGCACTTAAACATTTTCCCAATTGAAACTCATGCAATTTAAATCTAAATATACCCCCAAGTGCACTGGTGGTTTGGGACTAAAATGCTCAATGCCCAAACCAATTCTACCCAGTGTCACACTGACTATTAAAATCAAACATGAGTTAAGAATGTGCATCCATTGTGGATAATTGCTGGAAGCTTATGGGAAACTGTTATACAGCCAAAGCATTTTAAATAACATTACCCTAGTTTTGTAAGTGTAAAACAGAGAAGACCCTGGTTTTCTCAGGGTTACCAGAAGGAAGTTGTGTGAACATCAGAACTAATGAAGACTAATTTCCCATAAATTCAAATGCTTTGTCACCAAAATCCTGCCCCTATGCCCACCCCGCAACCGTTCTGCTCTCTCCATGTTGTTCAGTGCTTCCTCTACGCAGGACATGGCCCTTGCTGTGCCTGACTGACCAGCTGGCTGCTCCAAAGGGACAGTGATGGGCATCTCCTGCTGGTTCCTCCTCAGAAGGTCCACTGCTGTCTGTCACTCTTGTTTTGCCACATTCCAAACTTCACAAAACAATTCGAGAAGTTCAGTCTCTGAGACTTGAATTTTTATTTCATATTTGATTAAAGTTGGCCATATATTCAACAGCCTTAAGGACAATGAGTTAAAAAGCACCAGAGTAAACAGAGCTTCCCAGGCAAGCTTGGTCTAGAGGGGTACCAAAGCCTTGTTCCTACAGATGGAAGAGTCCTGATGAAAAGTTGCCGTGCCTGAATTTGATCCCTCTATTAATCACAGAACATATAAATTATTTACTCTACCAAAGGCAAGACTGTGCAAAACACCATAGTAAACTCAGGAGTGTGGAGAAACGCTCCCACTTACCTTTCTGCTTTCAGGCATGTCCATCAGCTTCTTGCAGGCTCCTTGAGTTCCTCCCCTTCATGATTCCAGCTGCCTTCATTGCCACAGACTCAAGCCGTTCTCCTGGGCAGCAGGGAACTAAATGAAGTTTTTGCACCTGTGCTCCCATTTCCTGTCATCTCAGATTCACTCCAGCTGTGGATAACCATGTCCATTATGTTTTGGACCCACAGAGGGGTGGCCTCTTGTGCATCAGTGAATTGCAATTTTCCCCTAACAAAGAAAGCTATTCCTGTGTATGTGATGCCATTCTTTTGATTCCTAAATAAGCCCAGCTTACATGATAACCAACTTCATGGCTTAGAGGAGGCAAATTCAGGACAGAAGGAGCCCACAAAAGCAAAAAAATAACCCAAAATACCTTTACTGCAGATAGTTCACAGATATTACTCAATTTTATCTACAGAAGAAACTAATAAAGCCTGCTCACCATTTGTAGAGTGCATAATATGATTAACTACTCCTTCCTACCTGGCACATCTCAGATTTCCTGTAACAGCAATATTCAAATGTATTTAAGTATTTAAGGGGAGAAATTGCTGTAGCAGCAAAACATTATACACTGGCACACAGTTTGTGAGATGTCTGTCTTTTTTCACCGCTGGTCAGTTCACTTTTATACCAAATTCTCAATTTTAACCTTTAAAAGAAGACCTCCTTACTCCTTGATGCTAGTACTTCTTATACAGCTCCATAACATACAGTAAATACACAGCATTTGAAATATATATTAAGTATTTTATATCTCATTTCTCATGAAAATCCACTGGTAGATAACTGATAATTACTCACAGCTGCTTCTGATTTGGGGCAGTTACTTTGATGTACATAGTGCCTCATTAGTGTTTGAGGGGATTTTTCTTTCTGATTACATTCTCTCTAAAACTGCTGGCAAGGCCACTTGCTTGAGGAGGGTAGAACTGAAGTGCAGCACTTCATTTCAGAGTACATTATTTGGTGATGGGCAGGCAAAATTACTTCACTGGGTGTTTATATGCCCTCCTAATGGACATGAGGTCTAAACCCCTTTCCCTGTAGGACTTTCCTATGCTTAAGTACCCAAGTTCCTTGAGTTAGAGTTTGTCTGCTTTTTAGCACTGGGCATGGCACAAAGATTTATCTTGCTCTGTGTGACCATACCAGTCATTCATCACTATTAATTACAAAAAAATCTTTCTCCTTGTTTCTAAAAGCCCTTTGAATTAGCTTCCATTATGAAGTTATACCACAGACGGTCAAACGCTTGTGAACACGGAGAAGGCAAACGTTCTTGAAAACACGTTTGTGATCTATCTAGGCTTCTATGTCAGGGAGAAAGTCAAGAGATTTAGGTGACTAAAGATGACTTTCCTCAGCCAAATTTAGCTGAAAGTTACTCAAGCAAGTTACCTCATCTCTCTCCAGAGTCAGTGAGAAGAGACAGACTTCTTCAGAGACAGTTCATGCTAACATGAAATAAATACCAAATCCAGGTGGAATGATTAACCCTCTGGAGATGCTTCTTGCTATTCATTCATTATGGAAACCATCTCAGAACATGGAGCTAATCATCAAAAGATCTTTGCTTAGATAAGATGAATGTTCATTTTCCCAGTGGTTCTAAAATTATGGCAGCCTTTTATGTAAAAAAGGAACGGATAAAAATATCTGAGGAGAATGTATAAATATCTGAACACAGTTATGACACTTTAAAAACAAAGTATTATTTTCTTCTACTGAAGATGAGGAAATCATACTAAGAGTGAACATGACAGTTTTGTCTGCCAAAGAAGAAATAGCACAGGCTATGCCTCTGCTTCATCTAGAGACTTTTGTTTAAAGTAGTTATACCAAGGTAAAAAGACATTACTTAATTTCTTTTCATAGTAAGAAACAAAAAAGTATATTTAAATTGTGCCAAGTCCTTCCTAATGAGAGATCTGTTTGTACATATTCTGCATCTTTCTAACTACCAAACCCATCCTATCACTCACCACCTTGTATTACATTTATTTTTGTTCAAGCTGCCATGCCAAAGCTACATGCACACCACTTCTGCCACCACTAACGCTATTAATGGGGCAGGCTGCAAAAATGGAGAATGTAGGCTACTAATATTAGGTTTTAACTGATATCACTATATTTGCCACCTAGTGTTTGAGTTTGCAGAGTTCACTTCTATTCCATTCAGCTGTAAAGAGGAAGTCTAAACACTTGCTTCTTACATGAAAGCTAAAACAATGTTCTTACAGAATCCTTCCTTTCCAGGACTTGAGACTTTTAGTAAAATCCCAGATATTGCATGCCTTCCAGCTGATCATTGGACATTAAAATTTGATTTGATCACAGTGTTACTACTAATCAAACCCCTATCATTTGACACTTTCCCTTTTCTTGGACTTGGAAAATCTACACAGAATGGCCTTAATCCAGACTTCTCATGGTACAGATCTACCAGAGCCCAGACTCTGCCTGGCCCCCAAGGGCAACTGAAATGCACATCATGGATCAAAGCCCTTCTTTCACCCGTAAGGGCAGACCTGTACCTCCTTCCCTGGCTGTAAAGCAGTTTCACTTGCTGGTAGAAAAGCAAGGACAGCGAGGGGCAGGGCAGTGGTGCTGATTGGGAAGGGGTGGGCTCAGGAGCTGGTTCATGTGCAAAGGCTACAAGACCTGTACAAGCAAGGGAGATGTTCCACCAGACAGACACAGCACTGTCCTGACACTTGCACAGGCACTCAGCTTTCAATCAGCAACACCTTGGCCACCTCTTTGGCAACAGGAACAGGCCAAACACAAAAGCCTAAAGGGAATTTTTTTAAATTTTAAAGGAGTGAGCGGGCCCCCTCCCACATTCTGCAGAGTAGACATCGCTCCCTGTCAGCAGTGCAAGAGCATCAGCACAGGTGTACTGGGATACGGCTGCGTACAGTGTCTCTGTAGTATCAGACTCTGTTAGATGGACTCAGTTTTACACCCATGTTCTGAAGAAGGCTGCTTACCAGTCCAATGAATACATGGCTCTTGCAGGGTGGAAAAGCCCTCTGTTGACTTTGGCAGTGGCATACCCACAGTATGTCTCCACTTTAATTTTCCCAGTTTGATTTGGTTTATATTGCAAGAAAATGATCCCAAATGACCCTCTATTTATTTATTTTTAAACTAAACATATTAGGTGTATTAATGTTTCATCATCATGCCCCATTCCAGGAAGCCCCACTATGATAACAGAAGATTTTTCAGTGGGACCATATTCATCCCATATGCCAAAAACAGCCCTCTGCATGGCTCTTGCTACCGGTCTGATCAGGAAGGAGTTAAAATCCTAATTTTTCTATTGCATTTCACTTTAAAGATAATCCTCTTTTATTACAGCATGGCTCAAACCCTTGGCTTGCACCGACATTGCTCAGCAGAGCATTTGGTTTTCTCTTTACATCACTTTTTAGCGAATGTTGTGTTTTATAAGATAAAATGATAAATGGCCTGACTTAAATGACCGGAGGGTATCTACTTTCCTGCTACTCTATTTAAAAGGTTTCTGTGAACATTTTACACACCTTATTGTGTGACTGTGGCTGTCTAATAGCAAAGGAAACAATAGCCTCTGATGTCCACAGAGGCAGGGCATACCACACAGGTGCCATGTTTTACAACACCACTATATCTTGTCATTCAGAAGTGCTCCCTGAACAAATTGCCTGTCATATTTAAAGATAAAATCTGACAGTGCCAGAGCTGACAAGTAGTCCTCAACCCTGACATACAACACGGAGCTGAATTTTGCTAGATTCACTGTAGATGGATTTGTCTTTAGAGATTCACAGCAAAGCTAACTGCTGGCAGAGCAGCAAAAATTATTTCAAAACATTGCTAAGTGTCAGACTTTATTAAATGGTTGTTTTAAAAAAGGAAAAAAGCTTCTGTGTTAGATTTAGAAAAGAACTATACAGAAATGTTTTTACATATTTTACTTCTCCATAAAATAATGATTTACAGCATTTCTAAATAATAGAAAATCCTGCAGTACATTTCAGGAAGTGTATATTCATTGCTCCTTAGCACTGGGATTTTTATTTACACTACAGGAGCTTGTATTCTTTTATCGTTTGCCTCGTGAGGCTCTGAAAGGTACATACAGTAAATGAGAATTAAGAAGGAGTGACAGAGTGTTCAGCAATGCCCATCCACTGCTCAGGTGGTGACTGGGGGAAGTCGGAGGGCTGCCTTGGGAAGCAAACACTGGGGCTGCAGTGCTGTTTACCCCCAGCACCACCAAAGGGAACAGAGGATGGAGGCTACAGAACTACAGCACAAGTGGCACTGGCAGATGGGCAGAGGCAGAGCAGATACTCTATAGGTATGTTGAAATTCCAGCCTGCAACTACTTTCAGATCAGCCCCTTTTTGTTCTCTTTTGGGCTTCTGAGGGGTAAAGAGCCACATACACATTCAGTTGCTTATCCAGCTCTTTGTTACCATTTTATGCCCCCATTAGCTATCTGTACATTCAACTCCCTCCTTGGCCACAGAATACAAACTTTTGAATGTATAGCTGGAGAAATTTTTCTATCCTGTTCATTAGCCATTAACAAGGAGCTACACGTTTGTTCTCAAAGAGGAAAAAGAAAGGCATAAAATATTATCTGCATTTCAGTGTGCCACATTTTGTCAAATCATTTCACAAAGACAGCCTTGATGTTGAGAAGTCTTTTCACACCTGCTGCCACGTGAGTGCTGAACTGATGTAAAGGGGATGTGCCAGCAACAGCGCCTGGCTGCCCCTCCCCAGCCACCCACCACTGCCCCACAAGTCTGCTGCTGCCAGAACCATGTGCCGGGCTGGAGCCAAATAAACACCCCATCGGTGGGAAAACAGGACAGGACACAGCTGTAGGTGAAGTCAGCAGGCGTCACCCAGAGAGCAGGTAGGGGCAAGCAGGACACCAGCCGAGTGTCACCAGCAATCGCAGAAGAGCAGAGGCAGCTGACTCCCAAAATGGTTGGGGTTGGAAGAGGCCTTACAGATCAGCTCGTTCCAAGCCCCCTGCACCGGGCAGGGACACCTTCCCCTAAACCTCACCCAAGCTGGCCTCAAACACTTCCAGGATGGGGACACGCACAGCTTCTCTGGGCAGCCTGTTCCAGTGTCTCATCACTACCACTGAGTTACATTTCTTCAAGGAAAGGGACCCTCACCATAGGGGCAAGGCCAGCAGTGAGTGCAAGTACCTATGAAAAACCTGGGAAAGAGAAAAGGAGGGTAGGAGGGAGAACTGTGCCCTCTCCCACACTGCGTGACAGCAGGAAGGTGAGAGCAGGGGGCTGCAGACACGTTTCTGGAGGGGTTGTGGTGCTGCTGTGCAACTTGAACTTCTGACAAGCTAGTGCTGATGTAGGAGTCTGGGCCAGGAGTATTATGCAAGTGTCCAAAACGGATGATTGACATCAGTTAAGTCAGGATCAATGACTGGAGAGCCTACTGCTACATCTTGCATGTAAAACTGACATGTGCAGAAGGCTGTGGAATTACAAAATTGGAAATTAAGCAGTCAGAGGCAAAATCTCAGCTACAGCCCCCACCTCCAATTTATATTTCAGCCACAGACTTGCCATGAAAATCAGGATTTGAGTTTAAGAATAATGGTTGAAAGTGCCTTTCTGAAAATCAGCAATCTGGGAATCAGAGTGGCAAACAAACTCACCCTGCTTTTGTTCAGATACACATGAGCTCAGTGGTGGCCCTAACACCCTCTAACTGCTGAGATCTCCCTTCCCTGCCACGGGATTACTGCCCAGCCATGGTGTCCTCCCTGTGCTGGTGACTCTGAGGCAGGTTTGTTGTATTAGTGTGCACAGTCCTGCACAGTGTGGAGAAATAATGTATGAGAGTGAGAAAGTTCAGGTGTAGACACAGCTCCAATGAAATCACCCCTGCCCAGCCCCACCCCAGCCCCCCGGCTGAGACTTATGCAATGGGACATAGCAAAGGACCATCCAGATATGAATTCAAATTGCAGCTCTAACTTGATTTTGGCAGACCCTTCTGAGTGCCTCTTTTACCATACATCTCAGCGGGGTCCCTGGACTTCAACCCCAGGAGTGGCTCTTGTGTTTTTCATCTGCTGGATAAAAATATCTGCTGCTGTCACCAGCTGCACTTAGTCCAAGAAGAAAATAATCCTGACTTTACTAAGGTGACCCACACAGGGACACTTCTCACTGTCTGCAACAGAAGAGCCACTTACATAAGTTTCATCTTCTCTCTCACAGAACTTTTCGATAGCATGGACCTTTCTACTAGTCACTACACTACAAAAATCTCCCCGAGTACTCCATCATCCTGTTTCCTACAAAGCTTGACTTTGCCTTAGGAATAGTGTTAGCAAAAGATGTAATTGTCATTCTCCTGGGCTGCATCAAATCTTATTTAAGGATGGATCTCCTCTCAATTTCTCTTAGAGGCACTTTACCCTAGAGAGAACCAATCCATTATTGGAAGGAGATGTTCTGACCCCATTAGCTGGGCAGACGTGTGTTTGAACTACAGACCTCTGAGCATCCTCAATCCAAGATGAGCTAGCTCAGGCGATGGCGTCTGGAAGGGATGCATCCTCAGAGATCCGTTTGCATCCTGCTCTGTGCCAGGAAAGTGCCGAATGCACACTGCAATAGGCACCTGAGAGATCATATGTCCAGCAGCTCACTGAAATGAGTGAATGTAAGGGTATGAAGACAAATATAAAATCCTGGGAAGTGTAATTTTGGATGCATGCTACGTTTAAAAAAAAAGCATTGGAGAGAAATTCCTTGTGATTTATAATTCTCATACTGACACATACAAAACATCAGTGTGTTATATTGAATTTTTTTAAAAGACTGCTCTGTTCCAAGCTTGCTTCATGCATGTTTGACTCTGGCCCCTGAGAATATCAGAAAATGCATAATACAAGTATTTGCAACCTTTAAAAGTGGAAATGTCATAACTTAGTCTTAGTTAGCCAGTTGTGGCCCTGACTCTAATGAAAGTGCTGTTGTCCAATATGCTTTGCTCTACATTGATTTTTCTTCTATCAGCTGGGAGTTCTGGTAAAAGAACAATAGATCTAATAATATCAGTAAAGCAAAGAAAGTAAGGAACAGTGAGCTCTTCAATATATACAGGTCAAGCCACAATCAATTTCCAGATTTGAAATTATGTTTTTAAAATGTATGTTTAATACAAAATCTTGTTCTAAGTCTATCAAGTCAAAGCTTGTATAGTTTCAAGTTCCTGAATGACTGCTTCATCAAGTAGCCCAGACTTAGGCCCCAGAGGTTAAGCAATAAAGGAGAAACAAAAATAACTTAAAAGTTTCTGCAGCTAGTTGAACCCAGCAACAGCTCCTTAAACCGCCTTTACATTCCTACAGTTTGACATAACACAAAGCCACAAGATACATTGAAAAGCTATGAATTTGCTAAGTAGGATTTCACTTCCTTTTGTTGTTAGAGGTCATTAAGTTTATTAGATGTTAGCAAAATACTTGTAAACAGAAAATAAGAAGGCTTATGAAAAGTGCCCTTTATTTTCACCCTAATAATTAACATGCAACTAGGAACAGGATAACAGTAACCTAATTAATGAAGTGCTGTTAGTTCCAAAATCTTAGTGGTAATTATGCAGCAAGTTTCATACAGACCTACTGAAATGAAATATAATTGTGCAAAGAGGGTATCATATAGATTAGATGAAAATTTGCATGTATGTTTTTAGCAGATAAGCTGATTCAGTTACAAACTCTAAAATCATACTCTGGGCTCACTGAAAAAGCAAGAATCCAGAGTGATACAAACTTACTTTACTTCTTTTTACCTATTTACAAACTCAGTGTGATTCTTCTGGTTTGAGATGACGATCTTGGAATGATCTTGGAATAAAAAAGCCAACACTTTAAAAAATGTTTAGCAAAAACTCACTTTGAACTATGACTGTATGACCACAAAATACAGACATTGGCTGACAGATAAATTGCACATCTGCAACTTCAGCAATATAACTTGAGACCTTTTAGATCAGAAATGAAGTCTCATCACCAAATGAAAAGAGTATCTTTTAGCTATAGTAGGGTGTATAACCTTATAAAACTCTCATCTGCATGGTGATAACTGTATGTAACAGGGTGCAAGAGCCTTAATGGTGAAAAGACAACTACAAGTCTGTCTCCTCAAGGAGAATTTAGGTTCTCACGACAGATTTCCTACAGAAAGAATGGAATTAGGGTAAAAATCAAAATTCAACAAACACCAAATCCTGATTAGTCTCTTCCTCAATTAAGAGCAGCTGCTCTTGAATGGAGGTGCTTGTTCTTGAGTCTCCTTGTGCTTGTGTCCCTCCAGCAAAGGCCCTGATTATTGCATCCTTTTTTTTTTTTTTCTGCAAGGTCACTACTGCCGTGCGTTTTACCCATTTTATGAAAAGTTAAGGAAAAAAAAAGTAAAAAAAGAACAGTAAAAAAAGGGAAAAAAAGGAACAGCTTAAGGCACTCTAGATCCCAGAGACACTCATCTTGGTCTTTCTAGATACATATAGGATATACCACAATGGATTGTAAGAAATGTTTCAGACTAACAGTGGTTTTGCAAATGGGTCTTCATCCAGTTGCCTGGCTTTTACTTAAATCAATTAAACTTTTCTAAAGCCAAGAAAAGAATGTTCTAGGCTAAGAAATCAAATTTCTCACCTCTTGGATGCCTTGCTGACTCAAGCTGGTGTGTTAATAATGCTCTCTGTCAACTTTTTCACTCGGAGACTCCATTCCATCCTGGCCAGTATTATTCACATTTCCATCACCTCTTGGCTGGAATCTACTAATGCAGAATAATTTCAGCACACAGCCTTTGGCCTGAAGGGAACTCCAGGAATTACAGAACACTGCAGTGCACCTCAGCCACATGGCCATGTGAACACTAAATCACTCTGCTGTCCTCTACAATGGCTCTTGTCAGAGAATCAAACGAAATCTGCAGTATTGGTCCTTGCCTTGCTCTGCCACCCGAATCTGGGATAGCATTTCCACTGGGAAAGAGACAGCTAATGACAACTATTCCTTTGATATAGTAGAACCCTACACAAAATCTGATGTGGGTGTAGATAAACCTGTGAAATGAAGCTCTTTAGAAACAACAGACATCACAAACCTCACTCTTACTCTACATACAAGACACATTTCTTTGACATTGCCCTAACATGACTACATATGTTTTAAATTGCAAGCTCTACTGCAACAACAGTAACAGTTTATAAACCCAAACAGGCTGATGCAGTGTTGGTAGGGACTGCGTTCCTACTATTCACCTAATGTAACAGTTTGTATCAGACATGGGAAGTGTGAGGTTGCACTGCCAGAAGAATGTGGTCTAAATCTAGCAGAGCAGTAAATTTTTGCTGAAGGAAACACTATTACAGGGAGTAGAAGTCAGTCATATTCATTCACGGTATGAGTCTTACCAAAGGCACAGAAATTAATCTGCCTTCCTCACTAAAAGATTTGCAATATAACCAGAATTTAATTCTATCAATTCAAGAATAAAAACAAATTCTCCACCATCTGTTTTATGTATTTACCATTATTAAATTGCCAGTACAGACAGATGAGGATAACTATGCACTTGGACTTGATACACAGTTCAGGTTGTGAGAAATGTGACACTGAAGAGTAGACTCAGCATCTTTGAGTTTGCTGCTTCGACGAAGTTTATCTCTCACTATTCGGCATATAGAGAGCTTACAGAAACCAATTTTGTCACCTATGGACCTGAACTTAGTTGGTTTGAAAAATACGCTCTTCTTCCATGCACTGCAACAATGAGGTATTGAAGACAAGACCTAACACCTTCTGGAGGGCAAATGATAGACAAACTGATTCTTTAAGCAGTTTATTTGATAAATGTCAGTAAATTAGTAAATACGTAACACAAACTTACATATATCTTGCAGAGTTTTATAAATAGGTCTTCATAAAAAGTAGCAGTACCAAATGAAAAAGGAGTCAAAATAACCTAACAAATTGGTTTGAAAATAAAGGTACTTCAGGGAATATCTGATGCATAATTCTAAAGTTTTCTCACTTTAAAGTCACATCAGTCTAACAAAGAACAAAACTTGTTAATAACATTACTGTTAATACTGAGACAAAAGGGAGAGAAGGGGCATCAGTCAATAGAAGAGAAAGAACAGTAATGAAAAAACTGTGGAATTCTTTGATATTGGATAATAAATTATTAGGATGCTCATCAAAATAGCTAGTAAAGCAGTGCTCTCAGTAAAGTACTACCAGACTACCAAATAAGTACCAGACCAAAGTGCTAACAGGTGCATAACCAGCATTCCAGTTTGCTTCAGCAACTCCCCTTCACCTTGGTAAAAATAGCAAGAATACCAACAGGGTATTTTCTTCAGAGTTTCCTAATACAGCTGCTGTACCACCTTATGGGGCATGCAGTGGAAATGCTTAAAACAGATCTAGAAGAGTGGGGATAGTATTATATTATATTGTATTATATACTGCATATTCTCCATGGAATCATTTAATTCCAATAAAAACTATCTTTCCCACTGAGAGCTCAGGGACTTGGAATGTAACTAAAAGATTCACTGCGAAGTTTTAATCAAACCTTAGGAGGTCTGAAAGATCTCTATTATATGAGATGTATTATTGTACGTTATGCAATTAAATATTGTGCTAAATATGACATGATTAGGACAGATTCCAGTTCCACTTTCAGATGTAACTTTGGTGGACAACAAGTTCTATGAGAACATCTTTAATCTGTAAACTGAGCTGATTAACTGGAAGTAACGGAGATATGCCAGCGACAGAGGGTTACATAACACTTGTTCCAGTGTTGGCACTCAGACCCCAGCTGCACTTTTGACCTCTGCCTCAGTTTCTCTGTGTAAAGCATCCTGATATTTTAAGATAAAGAGCCACTTTTAAAATACCAGTACAATTAGATAAATTTTTCAGTGAGGCTGTTAGGAAACGCACTCTGGAAAATTTCTTCCAATTTCATATGTTACACCTAGAGGGTTACAATGAACTAGGAAAAATGAAAAACTTGTGACAATAAAGAGGTGATTTCACTGCATTTGTTTTTTCCTTTTTTTATGTAGACATTCATCTTCCACAAGAAACAAAGCTTCTCAAGACATGCCAGAGAGCAAAATGCTCAAGTCATACACGCTTAGTTTCAAAGTTACGTTGCTACTCCGAGAGAGAAATCAATGTATACTATATTAAAAACAATCATCACAGGCCTTCAAATGATTGGAGAGCTTAACTTTGAATGCAATTCAACCTAATAGAGGCTTTAATGGCTTTTGACAGATTGTTCCACTGATCAAGGGACATGTATGAAAATAACTGCCTACCAAGCCCTGATTTGATTTTAAGAAAAGAAAACTGAAGGTTAATAGTAAACAGAAGTTGATTGTTCACATTTTCACTGAAATAACTCTATCTGACCTGTTCTTAGAAGCAGTGGAATAAAGGATAATGGGAATCTTATACACCTGACTTTTTACTTTAGCCTGTAATCAAGGGGACTAATCAGACCAAGATGTGTTGGCATGAAAGCAAGTATTTGAGGATAGGGAGGGGGAGGAGAACAACTTTTGTGACCAAATTCTTAATCATCATGGACAAGCCCTGTAAAACCAGTAGAGATTTAGAGGATGTAAACTATAGCATAATACATCCTTTTGGATTATGAATGTTATCTCCACAGCAACAAGAAGAGAAACTATAGTTCACACAACATATGTGAAGTGCTCATGCCCAAATATCAGCATTTTAATGTGCTAATTCTATCAGTTATTTGGCTTTTATTTTACACATTATGCAGCCAGTTCTGAAGCCTTTCTATGTACAATCTTTTTGTAATTGTATAAAGTATCTTCTCTTGTTCAGTGAATGCCTTCAGGCTAAGATGAAGAGGACAGATGAATGTAAATGAAGGTGCAAGCCCAGCCATTGAAGGTGAAGAGTCAGTTCGGACAGGAAAGAGAACAGTCATTCTATTCAGGATTGCCTCTGCATGTACAGGTGGGGTGAGCCAGAACAGGGCAGGATGGGAGTCCTACAGAACAACGAATACTGGTGGTTTAGCCAGAGTCCTTCATCACTCCCTAGCAGCTCCACCTTCTAAAGGCAGATTAGCGTAGTGCTGAACTTTTCACTCTTATGGAAACTGCAATGGGTGCCTATATTTGCTGAGGAACCTCATGCAAACAGAATTCTCGTCTGACCCTTCCCTGTGTCAGATCACTGTCCTGGTGGGACAGGACAGAAGACGAGCTGCAGCAACTTGAATCTCAAATGGGAAACCAAATGTTTGGAGGTACTCAGTTTGTGGAGGTCCAGCAGGACGGAGGTGGAGGCTGAAGCTGGGGATGAGAGTTTCTCATTCCTGTTGCTACAGTGGAACAACCACTCTTCCCAACTCTGTAATCTTGCTGTGAGCTGAGAGTAGTCAGCTCCCAGCAAAAAGCTGAGGACTGGCTGTCAGGAGCAGGAAGGGGTTTAGGGAGCCAACATTAACTTTGCACCAGGTGGTAACAATTAAGGGAGAGATGCTGACCTGCACTGTACAAGTTTGAGCTCAATGACTCCCATATGAGTTCAGTTAATGAAGCTGTGGCCTTGAGAAAGCACATCCCTTGCGTCTCATGTGCATCTCACCTCGTCTCTCTTGCCCTGCTCTCAGCCCAGCTTAGACATCAGCTCCTGGCCTGGTTTAATATCCAATAGCCCAGTGCTGCGTGGCACAGGACTAATGCAACAGCACTGCTGTAACTGAGAAAGGAGAAATGCCAACTCTTAACACACTACAGTATTTCAGTCACCTTTCATGATGGATTTTAATAATCTTAATTTCTTTATGCCCTGTTACATCAATGGAATCATTGAATCTTGCCCCACTGCATTAAGTAGTCCAGCATGATTTTATAGTGCATCTTGCACCACTACCAGTGAACCTAAAACCATGTTCAAATTATAAAAAGACAACAGATTTGGCTATTTATTATGGTGCATGTTATCCACCCTGCACAGTTGCCAGTCGGTGTTAACTCATGGCATTCTTATTCACCCTTTAAATAATCAGAACCTGCTCTAAAGCTTAGATCATAAGTACTATGCCTTTAAAATCTACTGTATTGAGATTAATTTTATTTATTTATATAACCTTTTTAACAGAAGAAAAGACCTATGGGATGAAATATTTTCATATAAAGGGATGTGAACAAAGCATTATAAAAACATTTCTAATTACATTGCATAACACAGCAGTTTTCTATCAAATACTTAAAAACAGTCTGTATCTTTCATCCCCCAAATAACAGAAACAATAGAAGTTTTCAATTTTCTGCCAACATTTTCTATCTATCAGTGTAAAACCAACTCTGTATCAGATTTATAAAAGAAAGCCCTTGCCTTGAGCATTTAATTTGTACTGGTTCCATGTTTAGTCAGTAGCTTTTGTAAAATTGATGAATATTGTCTAAAGGCAAGTGCAGACAGGCAAACAGATCTGTATCTTCTGCAATCCATTTAGGCTGACGCACACGTGCAAGTGAACTATTTTACCTCAATTCAGTTCTGGCTGATGAAAAGTAAATGTAAGCAAAGTCGTGAACTTCACCATTTTAAAAGAACCACTGAATTTAATGTCAAAAGTTAATTTATGCTCTCACCTCTTCCTTGAAAAAAACTTCACCTTGGTCCTCATGCTTCTAAAGCATCCAGGCTTGGCAAACAATTGCTACACACAGGACATTCATTAGAGGCTGTGTCTTCCAGCTCACCCAAAAAAGGAAATGGGTTATCTAATGCTGGAATATAAATGGATTGCTAAAGAATCATTGAAACAAGCTAAATTATAACTACTTGAATAAAACAAAGAAATCTTCAAAGTATTTGTCAGCTTCTAATACATAATCTAAACACAGCAATAATTTACACTTGATCTCTCAGGTTTTTTATATATACTTACCTTAAACTGTGTTCTCCTTTTGGGGTACCCTTTGGCATTACTATGCGCTTCAAACAGTTCCACCACCTTACTCATGTTACTGCTGTCAGCTCCTGTGGGCTTCGGAGATAAGAAATCTTCTCATACTTCTGCATTTCAACTGAACTCAATCAGGCTATACTGATTTAGATGATGCAAGACTGGAATGCAACACAGAGCCCTAAACCACTTGATTATTGGTATTTTGGTAGTCTTATTCATTCCAAAGGTGTTCATTTGTCCATGTCATTGCTATCCATGGCTTAGATAAGTGCTATCTGACTGCACTGAGACTAGTACTAATTCACCTAATTCACTACCTTAAATCTTCAAGCATAGGCAAGACCTGGGAACATGTATTCTAAAAATTCTATTATTACTGCCAGCAGTCTCCTAATAAGTTTGGGATTGGTTTGGTTATTTTTTTTTTTTTACTGCTGCTGGAAATAATTTTTTGCCAATCATTTTTTTAATAGTTTTGCCTCCACTTCAGCTATAAACTACAACATTGATGTGCCTTCTCCACCCTTTGTGGTGGTCAGATTCCTTTCAATACTGTGATCCCCATGGTTTTTAGCAGCGCTTAATTAAACACAAAGTAATCATAAAGTAGCAGCATAAATAAACAGTCCCCTCAAACACTGTGTTAACACTGCTACATCATTAGCTTGTTTGAATTCATATTGCTCATTTCCAAAGCAATATCTGTTTCTGAGAACTGCCTTTTCAAAAGCAGAATTCCCACATCTTCAGCTAGCTTTTCTCTAAGTGATCTCCAAAGTAAACAGTGTTTAGGGTGGCACTAATCCAAATATGTGCTATTTGCCCACTGGTAAAGCCAGCTTTAGCTAGTGCAGGAAAGAGAAAGCTATGCCCATAACAGTATTTCCCATTGTTATGATATCTGTTGCACAATAGACAACAGATAAATGTGTGGATCAAGGTAACATTATCAAACCTATTTTAAGTAATAATTGATTCTTCAGAGAGTTTTTATATTCTACAGCGTAACTATAAGTTTTCACAGAAGCCCAGGACTACAATGGAAACACTTGATTCAGGTCTTTATACTTTTGCTGGCACGGATATACCAAAAGTCTTATGAGGTACAATCTCTACTTGATATAATTGTCCTGGCAAAAGCTGGTAGGTGTGGACATGGTTTTATACCACTAAAATGGAATTTTTACTGGCACAGCTTCCTTAGCTCCAGGGAGGTCTGGCAAATGTTATACTGTCAAAAGTACAATTTTTGGGAGTACAAGCCTCGTCCACACCCACAGCACTTTGCCAGTACAGAAAGCTGGTGTGTTCTGGGTGAGCCTGGCCTCAGCAGAGACTTTAAACACCAGATTAACACAGGAGGCATATTCATGTCTTGGTGGCAACGTCAACTCTGAATCTTACTGGCTTCATTTGTAGTGATAATACAGCCTGAGTGCGTTCTCGCTGTAATGATTTCCTGCTTTCTGTGGCGAAGTTGGACACCAGTCCAACCAGTTCAGTTAAAATAGCAATTTATCAAATTAAAACTCTCTATCTCATTCAGGAGCATCCTGTATCAGCCCACACAGAATTTTTCTTTTTATAGCATGTTACTACAAAACATCATGAACAGCTTCATTTCTCACAGTTTTCTGGTTTTTTTGTCATAGATCTCACTTGATGCTGCAATACCCAATATCACACAATCTAAATCTAGTTTGCTGGGGGACCAAACAATCCAAAGGGAAGGCCTTACTTAGGTCCATCAGCTCTTTAGGCAATGCACTAGGAAACCTGGCCTCAGAATAGGATTCACAACATGCAGAAACAAAGCAATGGTTAGGAACTAAATTCCAAATTCCAGGGAGCCCAGGAGGTATAGATTGACAACACGAATCTCTCCTGGCAGTATTAAGTTGCCATGAGGCAAAACAGTAAGAAAGTCTTGGGATCTATGTTAGAATGCCCCTCCAGAATTCCTCATCTGAAAAAACGGTCTAAGAAGGAGCCACTGCACAAAGGACTATCTCCACCATCTCCCACCCCTTTGTGCTACTGGATGAAGAATTCGCAGCTCTGTTTTGAAGATCTCCAGCAGGTTCACCCCAAGCTGGCCTCTCATTAGGATGCCCAGATCATGTAGTCTGCTTTGCCACAAGTGTGAGCTACACCTTGGGTTGCTCAAACCTGCGAGGCCAGAGACAGTTCTAGGCACTCATGGAAGCTGACATTTAGATACCGAGGGAACCTGTCAAAACACTGGCTGAGTTGGGCTGTTCAGCCTCAAGAAGAGATGGCTGAGAGGCAATGTTATTGATGTCTGCCAGTATCTGCAGAAGGTGTCAGAGCATGGACCAGGCTCTGCTCTGTGGTGTCCAGCAATGGGGCAAGAGGCCATGGGCAGGAATTGATGCCCAGGAAGTTCCACCTGGCCACGAGCAAGAACTTCTTTGCTGTGCAGTGCCCAAGCACTGAACAGATTGGCCAGAGGCTGTGGAGTCTCCCTCACTGGGGATTTTCCAGAACTGTCTGGACACAATCCTGTGCGCTGTGCTCTGGGATGGCCCTGCCTGAGCCGGGAGGTTGGACCAGATGAGCCACTGTGGTCCCTTCCAGCCTGACCCATCCTGTCATTCTGTGAAACACAGATATCCCTGGGCTGTACGGTCAATGCGAATTGAAGCAGAGGTGTTCTGGGCTTCAGATCTTAAAAAATACACGCTTCTGTAAATTTGGGAGCTGGTCTTTTTTATTATGAGACAGTAACTAAGCTACTGTGTAAAGACTGGTAAAATCTGCATTAACACATAAAATAACAAGGAATCATAAAGCTGAAAAGATTTACGATAACTACAAAGCTTCTCTCCAGATGACCAGCATCAATAATTCTAGGATGGAAGGTCACTTGTTATTCTATCCATTGAACAAGATTCTGTAGATAAGCAATTACTTCTTCTAGATCATATGGCAGAGGTATATTACATTCATCATCATCTGTCCAGAAGGGATGGCATTCTGGTTTCTGGTCTTCTGGCAAGCTCTCTGCTGCATCTGACTGGCATCTGAAAAGAAAGGTAAGCAGATAAACTACTTAAGTAAAACTGTATCAAGAAACTGAATACTCAGCAAGGATACACTTGAGCATTAATTTAAAGAGAAAGATGATAATAAAAAAGAAATACGACATCTTCTGACACCAAATGGATTGCACATTTCCAGTGAAGTTGATTTCTGTTGTAGGCTTTGTATTTTCTATAGGGATTTCTCAAAAAGCCAATCACAGAGAAAACTCAGTTAGTGTTCCTTTATATGGTGAATTATTTTTTCATTATCTCAGCTGTTATTTAAAGTATGTGATTAAACCATTATCAGATTTAAATGTTTGCCGGTTTCCAATGTATTACTAGATTATTGAGAAAGATTAAACTGAATTTACTGCATTAAGGTCAGGGGGGATAGATTAAACAACATTAAAGAAGCCAGACTAGCTTTGTAGATTCTGGAGATTTACAAGTGTATCAACCTGCTTAGCACTGAAAAAGGCAATATAAAAAGAGAAAATTCTATGAAGAAAAATGGAAATGGAGGTTAATAACAACTTCCAATGATGAATAGGTGGGCAAAACTTCAATAAAATTAAATTAAGAGGTTAGTGTATGTTAGTCCCCAGAGAAAATGTTTAAATTACAATGTTTTTTATTAAATGGATTATTCATCAATACTACTGAAGTCTAATTATAATATTCAACTGAACTGCAGCCTGCAGAGGGAAGTTTTTATAAGTGGCAACCATCACATCTCTAAAGATTAGACTGTAATACATGCTCCATCAAAAACATTTCCATAGTTCAAGCAGGATTTCTCCCCCTCTCTTTTCCCTTCCCTCAAACAACTTGCACATTGCTGTTTAATTAGTTAACGTTTGCAATGGGGCAAGACAAAGAAAAATGCTGAGAATTACCTTAATTTTGGTATATACTGCAGGTCTATATAGCTCTTTAAAGAGATAACAACCAAACTGCAGAAATGCATTTTATCTCTTGAATGACAGTTTTTAAAATTCATGTTCTATAAAGCACATAATTTTTGTAAGAAATTTAAAGTTGTTTTAAACATGTATATGTCTTTCATCTCAGTAGAATGAACTCTAAGAATACTGACATGTGCAACTCCCCTGTCCACACCATCGACCTTCTGGAAGAGACTGTTGCCAAATGAAAGATGTCTTCTTCTCCTGGGAATTATTAATAGCAGTGTAATCCCCATGAGAAAACATACTTCAGCTTTACACCCATGTTGGTGGGTGGTTAATTGCTGCACCAGCATCCTGGGCACTCAATCCATCGTACATTACACTACAAGGACAGTATTAACACATAGCATTCCAATATATCTTCAGCTCTCCACATCAGCCCCTGATAATAGCATCTGTTAACATGCACTAAGTACTATTATGTAGCACATCACTTCATAAATAATAAGATTAGCCGACCTCAGGGCCCTGGGAAGAGTAATGTGTTTAAATGTTCTCATTATTTATTTAAAACAAGAATTAAAGGAACAGAAGCTACTTGTGACAATCCTCTTAGCATAAATATTAAACTGTTTGCATTGATAAGCTGCACTGTACAGAATAACAGAGGATTTGTTTTGCTGGCTGCTTTATAATAGTTGTTAGAGCAAACGCAGTTTAGTGTGTGAGTTCTGAGAGGTGCTTAACTGATTGTGCCATCATGTTCGGAAGATATTTTCCAAATTATATAAAGGAACAGGAGAAAATTAATATGCAGGGGAAGTTGAAACTAATTACAGCATAACTCTATAAAGCTTTTAAAATCTTGCTTTATTTTCTGTCTTGGCTCAGTTTGGTGGGTAGTATAAGACATTCTAGTTCAAGCATTTCCATCTAAAAGTGGATAAATTAACCATGTAGAGATTATTGCAGATGACAAATCACAAAGCTCAGCCAGTAAATACTGCAGGCATGTTATGTGATCTGCAAAACTCAGCTAATAATAATAATAATAATAATAATAATAATAATAACAAACAACATTTTCTCTCTCTCCCACATCTGCTATTAACAACAGTTTTCACTGAGAGAAAAGATATGTCAACCTTTAGATTCCTCACCATTTCAGAGGCCTCTTTTTACCTTTCATGTCTTTTTTTCCCTTGCTCTCTCACAGAAACAGACTGACCAGCTTTTCCCTCACATCTGGGCGTTTGTGTTGCTGTAAGTGTGGTAGCAGTCACGGTAATGCTGTGCCTGGACAGCCCAGGAGCCACTACTTGCTACTTTCCCTTTTCTGTATTTGTTACCAGCAGAGCTATCACTGAGACGTCTCCCCACAACTAAGCACGTGCCTGAACTTCCAGGCAATCATGCACTTGGGAAGTTTTAGCCATAGCATATTCCACATGAGGGATTAGAGGAATGGAAGTGTGTCAGGTCCTCTGACTTGCTGTGCCAGTCTGATGACAGAAAGGCATCAATGTGCTGTGAAAATATAAGAATGGGAAAGCAGTGCCTAACACTCCAAGTTCAGCGATTTCATGGTGCCTTTGTCCTTCTGTTGGATTTCCACTGCTCTGCTCCATACTAGCAAGAACAGCAGGGAATGACACATTTTTATAATTTGTGAACCATCTATTTTGACCAAAATTACAATCCCCGTCTCAGATCTGCTGACATCAAAGCCAGCTTAAGTTTCTCATATGGGGCTGGTTCTAGGCAGTCACCACTGCACCTGGCACTTCAATAAGCAATTCACCTGAATAGCTCCCACAATCTGGATCACAGTCAAAGATGTGCTTTCTCACTCAGAATTAAGGTGCAAAACCCAGACTTTTTCAGATGAGTATATCACTGATTAAAAAAATTTCTACAGGACAAATATTTCCTACAATGGTCTTTAATTTGTAGCAGTGGAACAGAGCTGAAGACCTTGCAAAAGCATAGCAACATTTTAAACTGAAACAGAACAATCAAAGGCACCTAAATGATTGTTTAGAATTATTTAAAATTCTTTGTATCTGACAGTTAACATGAGTTAGAAACAATAACTCCTGACAAACAAAAAATAAACAAAAAAAGACTGCAAACATTGAGCTGTGGTGGTAGTGGAAAAGTATGAAGATTTGCAATATTTTAAGTTAATGAAAATATTCCATATCAATTAAAAACTGTTCTTTGAGTTAATAGAGTCAAAACTCCAAAAGAAAATAGAACTAACCTGTGTATATTATATGTAAAAAATGTGTAAAGAGTGGAAATCACACAAGCTCTGAAATACAAAACAGATGCCTTCAATACTTTATCTGTAGCAGGAGAACAGGAAAACTGCCGTGATATATTTCAGAGCAATTTAGCTGCAACACCTTGACAATAAGTGCTCAACAACATATTACAGAAAGAATTGTTCGTTTACAGAATGTAAAAAACTCCATGGTCCCTACTTTCTTACTAAAACAATCCAGACTTGTGACCGTTTCAATTAAAAAAGTCCACAGTTTAGTTACTGTTGAAGTGCACGTTCTCACTACCTCTACCCTCTAAAGTTCTCAGATTTTTCATAACCTTTTTCTCTGTTTTTAACAAAAGGACTTTGCTCATTAATATTTACCAATGTTCAACTAAGTGATGACAAACATTTGTATGACTGTTTGACTATTTGCATAACAACGCACGATGCTTTCCCTGGAAGGTGGTTGATATCCCCACGGGCAGGTGCACATTCACTGAGACAGACACTTGCCCGGTTACGGTTCCCTGGGCTGCACTGATTTTTGATGACCAGGGTGTCATCTACATTAGAGGACACTGATCACGATGCTAAAATTAACCAAGCTAGCTAAAGTACGTGTTAATTATGAGTATGCAAGCAGTCAATAAAAGGTTAATGCAAAAGTCAAAGGATAAATTTATTTCAGTATTGCATCACTCTACTGACTAAATGACTAACATTATGCTTTGTTTTTAATCGATATATTTTACAGTAATGCGTGAGCCATTGATTTGAAAAAACGTTTTCTTTCTAATAGTTAAGTTTTGCAACTATTAAGTATCAAGTGTCAATATACTTAGAACACTCCTTCTTCAGAGCAGATACCTTTTTGTTCTGTTGTCAGGAACAGGAATGCATATAAGGCAAGAGGCGGCCTCAGGTTCTGCTGATGAATGTGATTAATGCAAATAAGAATTATTACCTAGGAACCTAAATAAGGTACTGCGAATTAGAGTCCCTAAATTCTCTTGCACTGTTTGTCTTCTCCACAGAAGTGTAGTCAAATCAGATCAATAGGGGTCAATCTGTGGCTCAGACTGCACGGGCATGTTAAGAGTGAGGAGAGGATATAAACAGTCCTGTTTCTGAGATGGTACTAATTTAGTTGCCTATGCCTGGCAGTTCAAAGACCAACGGAGACACATGGAAATTCATAGGGTAAGACAAGGAAAATGGGTCTGGCCATTTTCCCCATGTACTGATATGGTCAGAAGGGGAGGATGGGACATTTGCCCTCCAGGTACAAAAGCACACACTCACTCATGCATACTTACTCCAGCATTCCTGAAATTTTATGTTTTGTATGGGAGCTATTTTCTCCCTCCATTCATGCTGGAATAAAGGTGTTACTGAACTGCTGTTCAAAACTTCAGAGTAACTTTTAAAACAATGGCCCAGGCAAAAAAAGCATTTGGATCACCTTACTAAGACAAATGCATTCCTGAAACCCAGACTGACATCGCCTAAAATGGCACAACTCTGCTAACATGGGGGGTGCTGTTCTGAGTAATAGCAACAGCAGAAACTTCTTTAGACACCATCTTCCATTCTTAAAACTCACAATGACTTTGCACATATGGGTCTGATCAAACATGGGTTATTAATGTTAAAACACAGAGCTCTGCTGTGCAACACAAATTCTGCTAGTATAGGTACATGGGACACAGAGATTTGCTTAAAGTTTGGATTTTTTTGTTCTCGTCCCTCAAACAATTCCTCTGCATGGAAATTATCTTGCAAACTACATGTAGTTACTCTAATCTCAGTGTTAGGGTAATCCCATGTAATTTCAAGATGACACTCTTAGTTACCAGAGCATAAACAAGAGGATCCAGTGCGTTCTCAGCTATCTGAATTATGAAAAGCACAGAGGAAAGATGAGATTACATACACGAGCACAAATAAATAAATTAACCTTGATTTTTCTTTTTTTCTAAACAGTGTATGTCACTGACAGGTATGACAAATTTATTTCTGCTGCTGAAAGCATCACAATTAAAACTTGATACTACTTAAGTAACTGTAGAAACTTTCAGTGATTTTAACAAGGCCAAGATTTCAATCCAAACACTTTTCTAGATACTATTCACAGCACACATGAGCTACGAAGCATATAAACACCATCCAAAAGAAACTATGGAAGGAGCGAAAAAGGCTGGATATAATTTCTCAAAGTGAAATTTTGCAAGGTATACTCAAGTCTTTTATCCATTTACAACGGTGGCTACATTACTGGCATTGTAAGTCAGCTAATACAACATGGAGTAACAGGATGTGATGTTCTGTAACTTCAAAGCTGCCACAGAAAGGAAAAAAACCTATTTTATCAAACTGACTTGCTCAGTAAAGAACAGAAAAACTCTAAAGTAAAAACTCAAATTGACCAAAAGTACATGGTTCCAAGGAGGTATGACAGCTTTCCATGCCCTTTTGGAGAATGGACACACTGTTCCCAAAGAAAAATGGAAACAAACACAGCTGAAGAAACGGCAACTCCTCCATTGAGAGCAAAACCTGCTACAGCCATTATGTCACTGGTGCCCTCATCCTGCATTGACAGTACTCCAGCCAGGATCACCCATATCCAAGGGAAACCATTCCTATGCTCTCCCAGAAGGACTTTTTCTGGAGAACTAATCCAAGACATGAGATCTACATAGGGTGCTGAAGCTAAACTTGTTTATATTTAAAAAATGTTGAAATCTTGATGTCTGATTTAGCTTATTTTAGAAGAAATAACATCTATAGAATCAGTATTTCAACTGGAACTTCACCAAAGGTGTTTTGAAGCGTGCTTGGAAAATGGGGGTTGACTAACACCCCATCATGACACAGCGTTAGGGTGGAATACTTTCTGATTTCTTTGTTTAAACTCTGTAAAACATAATGAAGCTAATAATTAAAAATCCTTCACTTGGTATTAACTTTCTTAGTTTGCATCCTAAAGACTATTTACTGAAAAAACAGAGGATGGAGAAAATATGAATATACTGAAATATGTTTTTTTTATATGGCTATATCACCAACAAGATTCCAATTTTTCATGCCAAAATGGACATTATGGAAGTTATTGAGTCAAATCTAAACTTTAACCCGAAGATTTTCTTATTTTTTTAATTAACCAATCAGAAAATTGCCAGCTTTGGCAGAAAGCATTTCTTTCAGTTGTTACCTCCTTGTCCCTCCTGTGATTCTGCACAACTAAAACCTTCCCAGGTTTACTCTACCTTTTAAGAACAAAACAAATTAAATCAATATTTGACTTTGCAAACTAGATTTTAGAAGTACTAGCCCCAAACAGGCAGTGAAATGAAGTGGCCAGATGGAAAGAGAGCAGTGCTTCATTCTTTTGGACATCTAATCCCCAGTGCATTCCCAAGAAGTCTGTCCCATTTAAAATAAGTCATCGCTGATGTTCTTTCATGTGCTGTAACTACAGTGTGCCCAGGCATAAATAATGGCTGAGACTGGGACTGCATTTATAGAAGGGACAAAATGAGTTTGTTTCCAGATAAGAAACTTGAAAAGAGAATGTCAGTTTTAGGAAAAGGATGGAGGCAATATCAGTTAAATATTAATCTAAGAAAAAAACCATATCAGCTGCACAAAGACGCAAGAGCAAATACACTTACTGGCACATCAGATGATCTCTGCTTCTTTCAAAAGCTGATAATGACTCATGTCACTAGTGCTTTTGGCCCTTACCACAGAACCAAGGTTTACAGTCACTGACTCAAGAGCTTTATGCCTCCAAAATAAACCATTCCACTGGGAACGAGGACGCTGGCTACAATATCCTGAGGCATCACTGGTGACAAAGTAGGATAGCCTGAAAACAGCCAGCCTTGTGTGTACTTTGACAAAGTGACTCTATAGCAGAATCCATCTTTAACACTGGCCTGCAGAGTGCATTTTGCTGTTCCACAGAAAGGCAGGGTGGAGATCAATGAACCTGACACCAAACAGGGTGAAACGACAGTTGCATCAGCTGAAAATGTCAGAGTTTCTATTATTACTCAAATAGTAAACCAGGTAAATAGGAAAAAAACCCTCCACATGTTGAAATAACAGCAACCAAAGCACTGGTGGAATCCAACTGAAGGACTTTTCAAGTGGTGAACCAAAGTGCTTCACAGGCATTTGCAGAAACATCTAAAGCTCAAAACCATTTTAAAAATACATTTTGCTTTGTTTTAATTGTAAAGAACTTAAAATACTTCCCCCCCACAGTATTAAATAAAATCTGTCAAAATGTACTTCAGTCTTTCTAAACTATTTAGCTCAGAAACTAAGGAAAAGGATAAAGGTTTTTTTCAGCTACAGAGCGGGGATTGTAAAGCCCCAAAACCTCAGAAAAATCCAGCTCTGGTGGAAAGAAAGAAAGAAAACAGGAAACAAGAAGTTCCTTTCTCCAAGACAGTAACCTCTACTGTGGGGTAATTAATAAACAGAAATCTACCCAACTTCTGATGAGTTTATCAGTGACCTTTCTCACCATGTCCACCAGCTCTCCTCTACAAAGGGGAATACTGAGGACACGGCCCTGCAGCACTGAGAATAGTCCTGGCATCAGATGCATGATGTGAATTTGACTTCCTCAGCCAGAGCTTTTCCCCTCCTTTGTGTCCAACAGACCCAGAAACTGCCCATGAGAAAATCAGTGCACCTCCTATTCCCAGAGGAGAACGTCTGCGTGGGGCAGCCTCAATTCCGTTGTTTGTTTGATTTTTTAATTAAGAAACATCACTACTCGCTATAAAGTGTAGGGGGTAAGGAAATCCCCCAGAGAAACGCTGAATAAATAACATGGCATTTGCTGAAAGATGAAGTTTAATCCAATTTAACTTACAGGTCTAAAAATTGTTCCCTTTCAGTCCTATTTCTCAGATGCTTTTGTTTCTTGTTTTTAGAATAGTATGTATACAAGGAATGTATCCTGATGGTATGAGAAGCACGTTTATACATATTTATATGCACACCCCTTCACACCAATACTTGCAAAAAATCCCATTAGTCCAAAAGAGACAGCATTTAGGAAGAAATTTTCAGCACCACAGACATAGATTTAGTTACATACTTTTCATGAGCAGCAATGGGAAGGGAGTTATTCCCACCGTGCTAAGAATATTTGGCTTTGACTTCAAACAACATACAAATATATCAACCTCAATATAATTTATATTCTCTCAAAAGGAACCTAAAATTCTCTAAGCCGTTGCTGAGACATCTGATGTTCCAGTCCCCTCTGTTGCACTGTATGATAGGCTGTTTTATTTCACTTGCAATCCTTGCCTTTCTATGATTTTTTCAGACAAAGAAACAAAATGTCTGCTATATGCTGAGTAAAACACAGCTGACTTGTTTTCCCCAAAGTATTGATTTTATGCACTTTTAAAATAACTATTTTCATTCTGTTTGCATAATCAGCTGGGGCATTGTTCCTTTACATTTGCAGAAACACAGATGGAATTGCTGATTTGGAGCCTTTGGAGAGATTTTATAGTATTCTCCAGAATCTAAGCTTCTATTAAAATAAGGTTTCAAGCACTTCTGGTTGTGAAGATAGCCTGGACAATGTAATTTGATGCATGGTTATCTTGTTGAGTCCACAACCAGACAGACAGACGCAATAGCACCAAGGGAGCTGTGAACTTCCCCCACTTATTTTATTGGGTGTTTACTTGGGGCCAGATGCTCCCCTCTGTTGTGCAGAACAGCGTTAAATGACTGAAAAAAAGAGAGGAAAAGGAAATGGAAATAAAAACCAACAAAGAGGAGAAAAGGAAATCCCCACAGCCCACTTCCCGGGGGGCTACAGATGCCCTCCCTTGCCAGTATTAGACTGCTGGAAGATCTGGGGCTGAGCCATGCATATGGCACATTTTTTTGAAAGACACTGTATTTTCCAAAAGAATGTCACCTGAAAAGTTAATGATGCTTCTAGCATCATTTACTCTTTCACTTTATCTTGGTACTCTTTTTATCTGAAAGTCATATAGGTAAGGAAAAATGTAAACATAGGATCATTTTAAATGACACAGCAGGAGGATGGCCCTCCCACTTAATGCCACCTCATTTAAAATAAGCAATCCCATTTTCCAAAGAACTTCAGGATTTGCAGGCTCTGCCCTTCTGCAAGAAAGCTAAAACATTTTCCTTGTTGAGTGTGTATTTTTCCATAAGGCACCTTTTCACGTTAATAAAAATCAACTGCTGTATGACAAATCCCTGTTATATAAGGAAAGTAAAATCAAAGGAAACATGACTGAATGCAACTAACAGCAACCACACTACTTGATCCTTAAATCAGACTGGAGAGGGGTCTGTATCTTTTTAGCATCAAAGCAATGTAATCCTTCCTGCATCACTCCTGCCAGCTGCTAATACAACCCACCCCCAAAATCCCCCAGCTTCCATCAGGACCAAAGTAAGGGTGACCCAGAAGGGGCAGCACGTGGGAGCTGAATGGAACTGCAGACCTTAGATGTTTGTAGTAACCACTGTGCAAGGCCTCCACGTACGATTTTACATGGAACAGACCTTTGTGGACGTATGGCTTATGAGGGAGAGTGACACCAAATGGAGATCCTGCCCCCGAAACCACCTGGATCCTCTCAGACTCTTACTAAGATGCACCTCTTGCGTGCTTTGCTCAATTTCAGTGAATTTGCACATTTCAATAGCCAAAAGGAAGCCATGATAGATGGATAGCAAGCACCATTTGCGAGAGCCAAACAACTCCAAGACTCTCTATTTGCAGACTGAAATTAAAATCTCGCTTATCACTGTAACTTGAGAACATAAATACATGTATGTACATACAGACATGTCTGTCTTTATACATATATATATACACTCACACACATATGTAAGAGGAGTTTATACCACATTTTCTATCAAGAGCTACGGCCTTGAACTCCTAAGAGGCTTAGGAAACAAAGAAACAAACAAAACTACAGGTTTATTGTGCTGCAGAACGACATTGTCTTCCCTGTGTTGTGTACCTTGGCTGTAGCCTGCAACCAGAATGTTTATAACATATATTGGAACTTCTACTGTAAGAGCAATGCAATCCCGTGGGATAAAACACAGGTTTTTTTAGGTCAACATGAGGTGAAACGGACACAGGAGGGAACAAATAATAGGGAAATGAGAAAACAGATACAAGAAAGAGAGGCTCAAAAAGAGGAAGTAGGAGCTTAGGAATAAAAAAAGAAAGCCTCATCAAGCCTAATCACATTTCAACCACTGCAGAATTTCTCCATGGCTGCTACTTTATTCAGTGATATTTTATGGATAAATCACTAAAAAAAAATATACCACCAAAAAAATTCCAGTGCTGGCAGAGAAATAGACTTGATATCCCAGGAAATGCTACAGTACATCCAGCCACAAATAAAAATCATATGGCAACAATATGCTCAACAAGCTGCTTCTCTACAAGTGGAGTAAATCTTCTGACTACCAAGCAAGACCTCAGAATTTTTTCTACTACCCTCTGCATTTCAAATAACTGCAAACATTACATAGAGATTTAAAATATCCTGTTCTACTTTCACTTGAAAATAATTACCATTGCCCAAATACAATGTGAATAAATGTATTTCATTCACATCACTATAGTTTAAGATTTTTGAATTAATGTAATTCTGCAATATTTTTTAAAACCAACTAAAATTCCAGTACAGACTGGATGATGATTTAAAGTTACTAGACTGGAATATACTTTCATTTATGAAATATGATTGCATTCAATCAATTTAAACACAAGATAAAGTGCATGCATCCGATCCTGGCCTACATTCACAGCCATTATTTTCAGAAGTACTTACAAAAAGGGTAAGATTCTGATCTATAATGTCCTATCAGTGGACTTGAATTCTCTCAGCACCATGAAAATTCATTCACCCTAGTGAGTACCATAATGCTCCTAGCAGGCAAAATCTAAAATGTCTATTGCAGCAAATGCATACAGCTCTTCATCTTACTTCTGCAGTTGAAAGATCTTTCTGCCTGCAATATCAATGACTTTAAACCACAGACTAAGACTTTAGACCTTTTGGTGGTGCCAACTCGCTTGTTTTATATGCTATGATATATAGTCCTGGCTTTGAGCTCTCTCTCACTACTGATGCTTTTGATGCTTTGTTCTCTTTTTACTTTAGGATGGAAAATAACAAATAATGCTGAGTTCTCTTCTTATTCTTGAATTCTTCTGATGTCTATCTTCAGAACTCTTCTAACATCCAATTTATGTCATTCTTTTTCTTTCTTATGCTGTGAATTTGAAACGAAAGAAGGTAACATAATATCATAAGATCTATGGACGATTGAAATGGCCTTCGGAGTAAACTTCAGAGTTATTCATAAAACTATCATCCCTCTATAGAAAATAAAGAATTGCTTCTCAACAGATAATGCAACCAGTCTTGAAATTCTTCTTGAAGTTCTTGCCATAGGGAACAATCCAATCATAATAAAGTATATGGTACTAATGCCTTACGAGTAGTTCAGATGGGTTATTTTGTTAGTATTTGCAAGGCACAATTCAAATTCATTTATGTGCTTTTTCTTGACCTATTCTTTATCATGAAATGGCGACAAAACCCAAAGTTTGCTAACAAGAGAAGCTAACATCTGCTGTGTTGATTGACCTGCAAGGCTACTCATGTTATTTTACCATATAATTCCTCCTAAAACACAGCATCAGAATACCAAAGACCGCTTATATTAGTTAATTAAGGACCTGATTCAATCTGCTCTCAGTTCTGAGCAAAATGCATAGTGACACACTCAAATCTCATTTAGCTCAGTGGAACTTTCAAATGTATTTCAGGTTCAGCACAGGTTGAAAAGCTCCACTGTGTAGGGCCCGGGAGGTGATGTGTGCATCTCTGCTCAAAGCACAGCGATACACATATACAGGATTATCTGCAACTTCTCCTAAGGCCAGCCATCCTATCCCTACCCCAATCCCTCGCCCTGCATTTGGTCTCTAGTCCCTGTGCTGTGCTGAACATTCTCTCTAACCCATGGGCAAAAATCTGCTGCATGTTACCTGAACTAATGCAGAACTTCAGTAACCTACTGGAAGAACTTCTCAGGGGTTTCTGTCAAGTAACCTACATTACACTGTCAGGTTCAAATTCTGTGGATAATGGTGCAATTTTTTGACACCAAGGAAACTGAAATCTTCTGTTGTTGGCTGCCATTAATGGTCCATTCCTCCATATTTTGTGCAAATTCATGGAAAATCAAGATATACATCATGGAAAGTATCCATTTCACTGCTCTCACAAGAGACTTACTGTTTTGTCTTCCTTTGTTCTGTGTCTGCTAAAGAACAGTTATTTAAACTTTATGAAAAGTGGATGATTTTGGCCTTCTATATGTTTTATTTTGTCTAGGAACGTTGTATTTCAGACTTCATTTTTCCTAGTTTATAGGTTGCCAGCTGTGCTTCCTTACAATGCAGTGCTGATGAAATTTTTTCTCTTCCTGTTACAAGAAACATTGCTTCCCTGAGTATGCAACTGACCTAATATCCCTCCTACGTTGTTTGCTTTTTCAAATAATATTGTGATCGTGTTAATCTACAATGCAATGTGCTCACCTTTTTCTCTGCTGAAATGCTATTACTCCAGCCTGTCATAATGCCAAGAAATGAATGTAAACTTTAAGAGTTTTGGCAGTAGCTACATAATCCTCCTCTTTTCAAACAGCAGGTCCCTTTTTCTTTTTTCCATTCTTAAGTGCTCCTGAGGAGTTATTAATCTGTAGTTTGTATTTCTCGATATGTGCAGTTCTACATGGAAATTTCACCCTCTATCCTGCTTTACTGAAGTGCCAGTACGAGCATCTAGGGAAGTAAATGACATTCCTCAGGAAGACGAGGCATTTTCTTAGACCTTCTCCTACAGAGTTTGTCCTTTGCACTTTCACTTGAGCTTTTCCAGCATTTCACCACGACTGAGCACGGAGGACACTGCTGCCTGCCCGAACACTGACAGGCCCGGCTTAGCTACTTCTGATAACAGCTATCAGCTTCATCTCCCTCTTCCAAGACTTAATGACTTCATCAGGTCCAGTTTACCTAATGTTGGCTTGTCTGCACAGCCAGGGTGAAACACTGGTGAAATCACACTGTAACCACTCGTTCTTTTCAGGCCCTTGAGGAATGCTCCATGCACTTCTTCCTCTTTTTTTTCTGTGTTCCTCCTGACAAGATATTAGAAAAATACTGTTCATTTACACTTATCTTGTAATTTAAACTGGGTGCCAATCTTCTTGATATATTTGTGACTTTTCTAACTAGAAGGCTTTAAATACCTTCAAGAGAACATCTTTGCATTATGACAACTTTGGGGTTTACTCTGCATCACTGAATTTTAGGAATCAAATAATTTTCTACCAATGTAACAACCCCACTTGGCAGAAGTCAACTAGGGCTCTGCCATCAAGCTTTCAGCTGCATTCAAACCTATTTTTTCTCAACTGGTTCCAGAATACATACACACAAACAACATTCACCTCTGCACATACACTCTTAGAGATGCTGGTGTCTGGCACTATGTTGGGCTATTAACTTGGACCAGACTGAAGAACTCTGTGGTCCAATAATGCTGATTTGAATTCTGGAAATTATAGACTGTTAAGAGTGCTACTACCATGACAAGGGAGATGGAATGCTCCAGGTTTCTACAGGCTCTGTAGCATATCATCAGGCAATATAAAATCTGGTACAGGACTCATATGACAGATAATACGAATATATAAAGCATGACAATCAGTGTACCTTTTCTGGAAAACAAATATTGTTAGACAAACAAAATGAGAATGACATGGAATAGCCTTGTTTCCAGCCTTTTAGAAGTAGGTTGAATAAAACAGAGAAAAGAGACTGTGGAGACAGGTGAAAAACACACAGTAATGATTTACTCAATTTGCTTCACTTATCAGATTTAAAACTGATAGATTGAAGGAAAATATCTTGTATGGAAGAGCTCTCTTGTCTAGCAGCGGGGGCTGAAATTTGAAAAAGAACCCAGAGAAATTTGAATATGCCCATTTTTTACAGTGAAGTCAATCACACACTGGGACAAACTGTTAAAGGAACAGAATACTCCTAATTTCTGACATCTTCAAATCAAGGGAAGATTCCTGTCTGGAAACCATGCAGTTACACAGCTAGCATAGGCATAAAAGAACAAAATTTAGTAACACGTGATAGAAGTCAAAACAACTGACATAAAAATCCCAAATACAATGATGCTCAATCTTTTTTATGTCCATTCTTTAATGACTTACTTTGAATAAGACTTCCAAAGCTCCTTGTAATAGATCTTGCTGTAAAATTATACATTCTAATTGGAAAAGATACTCCAGGAGAATGAAAGAAGAGAGAATTCTCTTTTCAAAGCCCCAAAAGAATCAGTTTAGCCTTTGAACCCAACACCACTGTAGAGAGAAAAACCCTTATGCAGGGAAAAAAACCTTTAGGAAGCAGCATACTCCCCATTCCCTTGCACTTGTTATAGACAGGTATAAGTCTAATGTTTAATATACATAGGTTTAACTGAAAAGAGAATTAGTCAAAAGGTAGGTATGCACACGTAAATTTAATTAATACTACAATTTGTGATGTAATTTATGAAAGATATTAAGTATATTAATGTATAAGTAAACAGCATATTTATATTTTCATTTACTTATTTTCTCTAAAGACATCATAGAATCACCAAAAATACAAGGTCACACTGAATCAAAAGACATCATCTGCTTGTTCAGAATGTCATTATGGAAGAATCAGGAAAAGCAGCTGTATTACAAGTCACCTTTCCAGCTCTCACAAACAAACTATTAATGGAGAAAGCCAGTCCTTTATGGCACATTACAGGGCCAAGGTCACCTGGGAAGCCATAAAGCCTCACTGGCTACCCACAAGACCAACTTGATTAGTTCCAGTAACCTCCTGCCCTTGCCAAGAGACTGGTGGAAAAACCAGGTTTTCAGGAGGCTGCTGACTTGGTGGTCACACTCTTTAGATGCAGTTACATGAGATGAAGCGCCTGAGATTCACCTGGAGCACTAAGCCACACTCACCGCACTGTTCTCTACTGTCTGCTGGAATTACCATGGGCATTATAATTATGTTGATAATCACAAATTTTCTAAATACGAAGACAGTCTAAACTCAGAGTCCATGCCAAGACTTCTGTCAGCTAAAGAGAAGCATAACTTTGGCACAGTAACCAGGAAGGAAGTGTTCTTGGAGATAACCTGTAACCACATGCCAGACACTTTAAAGAACTGTCTTTACAATACAAACAGACTAAACCTATGCTTTCAATACGTGCCTAAATTACAAACTCTGTCTGTTTTCCCTGTACAGAATCCCTCATACTCCCATGAGAGCAAGCAGTTTGACTTATTAAAACATAATTAGCTCACTACAGAAAACAAATTACATATATAATATGAAATGTATTAGAACCCAGAACAGTTTCCTTCTATATCTTTATTATGATTGAGTAATCAACTGCATTAGAATGCTGGTGACCATTTCACTGCATCAACACCTGGTAATTGTAAACTTGCAGACTTCCAGAACCTCATAAAATAAGGTGATATGGAAAAGAGGGGGGGAATCTCTAGGTTGCAACCAGTTCTTCCACACCAGTATTTGGTTTCAGATTCTCTTCATTACATCCCATGTGCTAGTGAATAACGAGGTTCTTTCTGTATTTACCATAACCGCTTTGAAGATACTGTGTTTGTCATGAATCTATGACATGTCCTTTGAAGTTCTTCCCATGTTGGTGCTGGTAAAAGTATGGTATTTTCACCATAATTTTTCCAATAGAATTCTACAAATTTAGGCACAAACAATGAAAAATTATGTGTGGGTGAATGGATGTGGTTTATTTCATGATTTTTTGGGGTTTATTCGTAAGAAAGAAGCAAATACTGAATAATGGTGAGAGAGCACACACCTCCTTTTACAGACTTTCTGTGTAACTTCTGACTCTGTCCCCAAATTTCAACATGATCTGGGGCATCTCATCTAACTTTATGGTGCTGCAGTCTTCTGAGCTGTAAAGAATAGATCATAGTTTGATATCAATAACTGATGAGAGGATGTTAGTTATGTTTAATTGTTTGGCTTTCTGTTTTTTAAAGAAGTTTGCAGTTTAAAATGTTCACTGGATGTACCTCTAAAGATAAACCAGCTGTGAGTTCAGGCAACCTGAAACTATATGAGATAGACCTGAAAATGCCATTAACGTTACTTATGGAGTTTATAAACATTTTATCTGTAATAGTTAAAGTGTCACCTGAAAGAAAATGCAGTTTTGCACATTCCTATAAAATTCTTTTATTTAAAGCCCTATACAATTAATTTAAAGTTCTAATTATATACAAATAAAGGCACTTATTTCAGTTTTATTCTAAAACAGTGGAAAGTTAGTACTGCTTTTAATTTTGGTAATTAAAAAATTTTATTTCTGCAAATTAGTAATTCTGCACATTCAAATATACATATATATAATTTATGGAATAATCCTCCTATTTCATAATTACCATGGATATAGAAAGAGCTTTTCTTTGACAAAGGCTAGAATAACTGAAGTAATACATACTATTTCCTCTAATTTTCTGCAAAGTTGAAGTGAAGCAACAGCTTTATATATTTCTCCATGCCTTTTAAAATAACTTTTTCTATTTCCAAGACAGCTTTCTTGCATTTTTCTCCAGTTTAGTTTCAGTTAAAGAATTCTTTAAAACCTCTACACCTAACTTTAAATATACCAAATGTCATAGTAAAAGTATATCAACTACTTCAGTAGATAGTATTTACCTGTAAGCTCATCTCCTTTTAGGGTATATTTAACTACTTTCTATGCCCTCATCACTGCTCTATCCAAACAGCAAACACCCTTCTGCTGTCACAATAACATGCTCTCAATGCGTGGGAAATCAGCACTTGAACTAGTCAAGAAGAAAAAAAGAACTAGGAAAAAAAAAATTCGAAAATCTTACATACACTATGCGTACTGAAAAAGCACTTCTTTAGCTTATTTTAAGTCATTTATATTGTTTCCACTTTTATCCACAATCTCTTCTGGTGAGAATGAGCACAGTGACACCACACTGTCTATCGGAGGTACCCACAGGCACAGTTTCAGTTCACAGCACGAGGCGAAGGATGTTTACAGCAATTGCCCAATCATCTTAAATTCAAATATACCAGTCTAAAGTACTTCTGAGAATTTATCACATAATATTTTACGTATATGATTCTCCGTTTAATATTTTCCATTATACTTTATATTTGCATTGAAAGTGCCTAATTTCTTCATTAGAAACAAAATCCCTTGGGAAGTGTGATCATTCTACAGTTAACATATAATTATATTTCAGATTTAAACTTCCTAGAAGGAAAGAGATGCATAGTCCAGGTTTCATACCAGTTCTACACTGCCTCAATCAAACTGCTTTATGTTCAACCTTTTATATCACTTTTACACTAGCATGATTGGATAGAGTTCAGTGGTTAGTCTTACACCTAAAGGAAGAACTGAGCCCAGCATTTCTTTTCATGACTCAACTACCTTGTCCAAGGATTCAGTAAAAGTTCATACTTTCAACTCCACGTGTGTTTATGCAGATGCTTGACACACACACTTTAAACAGTCATGCAAATGACAAGAATTGATGACATTTAACCTGGGTTGAGTTTTTAACCCCTCAAAAGGCAAGGACATGTGGAATATTTAATGCAGTCCCATCAGAGTACAGCATGATCTCGACTTGTAAGAAATTTCAATTAGTTATTCTTTGCTTTCAGGTACTGTAGCCACTAAAGCAATTCCACTTTAATTCCATCTGACTTCAATTGTGTTCAAATTATAGTAAAAAGGAAGAAGACAACAAGCTGTAAATATGAAAAGAGACAGAAAATCATTGAGAATCATGCCTTTATGAATATTTGATGAAGAAAGGTTAGATCTACTGCTGGTAAATTACTAGAAATTATGTCCATCATGTGACTCTGTCAGCAAAGGTTAATACAAATAGGTTTGGATTTAGTTGAGATGACAAGGAGGATTAAAAAAGATTTGTCCTGTCCTTGCTGCAATTAGTTTTTCTCCTATTATTATTGTAACAGAGTTTATTGTTAGGATTATGGTAACAGAACTCCCGCTCAATGAAATCATTTTGTTTTTCATAATACTGTGCCCCTTTTGCAATAAATTTTTCATCTCTACTAATCTACCTCGTTATTGTGCATTTGCTGAAGTGGAGATACAATCATTAACCCATTTCTTGCTGTATTAAGTCTCATTTTGACTAAAGGGGAATTTTGGATGCCTTCCTGTGGGCTGCACAAGGCTCATGGGCTGCACTCCTGCCCTTCTCCACTGCGGACCAAGGGAGGAGGTGGTGATTAGGTGGGAATCACACAAGACCCTTTAGACAAAACTAGTGATGACATCTGATCTTGTCTGCATTAACAGCTCTTCTGAGCTCGTGGTGATGGAGAATGGGATGCTGTTACTGTACACACATACACACAAATAAAAAGGAAGAGGTCTTCAAAATTGCACCCTTCCTCTTAAATTGTAACAAGCTGAAGTAGATTGAAAACTTGATATTTTCTATAGAAAGAATTTGTTCATAAAACAACTACCAAGCAACTATGCAAAAGAAATGTCTGATGACAATAAAACTTTTCATGTAATTCTTCTAATAAAAACATAAATTAAAACTCTAGAAGTACACAGTATATTTGAAGGGGTACACCGAATTGCTAGAAAGTGTTAAAAGTGGCTGGTAAATGACTAATTGGAATTGGCATGTGCAGCACAATTGATGGCGAGCAGTCATCCTTTGGTGGTGTCCACTGAGAGTTACATATACTTCTTCCACACTTAACACCACGTGAAAGAAGGGAATTTAACACATCAGGAAGCTTGCTGGATTATCAGAACATCTGATCAATACCATTGACAACAATTCCGTCTAAAAGCACTGGGGCAACCCTAAGTAAGCTGTGGAAACAGGCATTCAGGGCCCTTGCCAATACATTCCCTTTGACCCAGCATTCCCACTTCATCCCCGAGAGGCAGCATGGCTCCCTTTCCTGAGCTCTCCCACGTAACTGCTTTCCAGCTGCCTGGTTTAATAAAATGCACCCCTCGCAGTAGCTTTGACCCAGCTAAAACCAAAACAAATAAAAACCCAAAAACCCCACTAGTGCCACTCTGAAGCATGAGAAACAGGGATTCAGGTCACACGGATGCCGCCCTGCTGCAGCCACCCTTCTTATCAGCTGCAGAGATTGGACTCGTGTAAATCTCAGCAACGTTCTCAACATTATGGGACTCAGTGGGATACAAATGGCTTCTTCATGTACTAGGCGTGCTCAGAGAGATTTGAGTTACCTGTGGAGCAACTTTCCCACTCCCTGACATACACCTGGTGGTCCTGAAAGACATCATGACAAATATCCACTCGCCAGATTTAATGCTCTAAAAAGCACCCAGATTTTATTGCTCCAGTTGAAGTTAACTCTCAAAGACAGAAGACAGGGATGCATGTGTCTCGAAGTACCTCAGGTAGCATTAGGGAAATGAAGTGCAATGGAAAAAAACATTAAACTCATAGTATATGCAACATATCAAGTCAGACTGCTGTTCCCATGTACTGGTAATGGCCATCTATCTTTAAAAAAAAAAAAAAAAAAAGTGATCAGTCTGTTAGAAAAGAAACATCTCAAAGCAGAAATGTACAACACAGGAGTCGCGGATCAGCCTATAAACTTTTAAACATGTTGACTGCTATTAAAAAAAATCAGAAAGAAGTACAACAAAGAGAGTCACAGCTATAAGCTAAAATATGCACATAAGCCCTAGAAAAAGAATTGCATGTCACTGGATGGGAAAAATGATTTTCCCATGTTATCACTGACTTAATTATGCATTTAGCCCTGACACCAGGCAGCCTGTGAGAATAATTCTTCTATGTACCTTTGCAAGGCAATCCATAGAGTGCAGGTTATTTCAAGGATATGATCCACATTCCAGAAATGCATCAGTCACTGAATTTTGTAACTCGTAACAAAAGATGTGAATATTGCTTCATGATTGTCCAATTTGTCACTTTTTCAAAGACTACCAAATGATTCCTTAGACACAGCTCTTTAACCTAAGACTATCTTTTTACAGTGATATCAAAGTAAAAAATAAAACAACCTGAAGTCTTCAGCTTTAAAGACAACATAATGAGCTCAGAGATTCTGCCTGCAAAGAAATTAACTTATGGCTGATTAATGAAAGTAATCTTAAATAGCAGGCATCCTGCCAAGAACAGGATACTATAACAAATGGGTAGGAAATAACATGCACCTTTCAAGGGGCTAGGGCACAGCAGCCTAGAAATTTGAGCAAGCTACTTTCAAATTTGATCCCAGCAACTTTGAATGACCAAATAAGTCATATCTTTTATAATGTCCTTCATAAATTTCCCCCTTCCATGTATTCTATAATGAGGTAGATAATGGATTCAATTAATTGTTGATGAAAAAAAATGTTACTATATGATAAAAATTTTGCATGTTGTTACAGGAAGAACCCAGAAATAGTAATAAAAAAAATATATCTGCTGAAGGTCCTCTGCTACACTCATAATTTGCTCCATTTTACATCAGCAGTACGTTTTGTCTATTGCTGTAATTCATATTAAGTATCTTCAACTCAATTACTACTGCTCCCTGTTCTCTTTGTCTGGCATCAGATCAAGATCCAAAAAAATGAGCTTCCAAAAGACACTTTGCTGGTCTTTCTGACCTTTTTTTGCTACTTCTTTGGGCCTCAAATGTGCTTGGTTCCATGTTCATACAGTTGCTTCTTTACAAATCTCCCTCAGCTCATTATTATGTTTTAGTACATCAGCCACTCTCTGGTCCAGCTAAAAAATGTGCCTTAATATTTTATTCCACAGGATTGCTGAATTTCTTTTGCCATATGTGTTGAGGCCTCAAACAGACTAAAAACACGGTTTTTGGTTTTCTATTAATTAGCTTTGCCTATGTTCAGCTTGTTTTACCTTGGTTATTGAAACTAAAATTTCTCAGAAGATAAAAGTGAGAGGCAAACAGCCGTTGTACTTTGGATTGTGCTGTATTTCCTTCTTAAATTCTTAGGGATTAACGTTTCTATGTACATAAACTATACAGCATGATTAGCTTTACAAACTGTAAGCTTGCCTGGGCTGTAACAAGGACTAAGATACAGTGGTACTCTACGTGCACTTCTTTTTTCAGTTACAACCCAACCAAGCATCCCTGCTAAACTGAGGGTATAGTGGGAGAAATGTTACGTGCAAACATCCTTGTCTTGCAAGAGACAGAATCTGCTATCTAGTAATAAAAAGAAAACATCAGAGCATTAAATTAATCAAAATACACATTCTACTTGAGAATGAGAAAATTAAATGCAGTATAAATTTAATGAAGATGTTAAATTGATACATGATAGTCCTCCAAAGTAGGATGTTCAAATTAACCTGCATGATGGTGATGCTAAAATGGAAAGGAAGCAATGCAAAACCAACACAAACAAAACAGTTAAAAAAAATTCATCAAATATATGGTAGGTGTTATGCATGTGCAGAAGGGGGTTAATGCCAATCAGATTAACCATACATGTACAATTTAAAGACATGATAATAATATTAATTACAGCAAAAATCTAGCAGATCAACTGCAGTTCAGATTACTATCTTCTAGGAGGATGGTAACATGAAGATTTTCCGCAGTAAACCGCTGAACAGACAAGCTGCCAGACCACTTGTATCTACACATTAAGACACTTGGTCATGCCACCTTTTAAAAGCTAATATTCCTTTTTCCCTTCAAAGAGTGAAAGCACAGTTGCAGAAATATTTTTTGATTGAAAATTCAAGATTAATATCAAATCCAGACATTTAGGATCTTGTCAACCTCAATTAACTGTTAACAATCCCACAATGTTTTGTATACTCTGGTTCTGAGTCATTCACCATGCACTCACTGTCAGACATGGGTCTCAACAGAACTACTGATTCTCTTACACACATCCTGCATAAGTAGGCCTGGAATGTTTAGCAATTCGTGGAATGAAACATATGTAATACAGATATGAGTATATACATAGAACTATTCAGGACTTCTACAGGAGGATAGAAGCTCTAGTTGCTGTATGAAATCTGTAAAATTATCCATCACAACAGAAACTGTTAAAAAGTTGTAGGTGATTAGAAATGAATTTTTCTGAAATCAAATGAAATCATTTCAGTATGGCCAGGAGACGACAGTAATTTCACTTGTCTGAAGGAATGGACAATGTGTTATTCTACAAATCAGCTGGCTTCAACAGTGGCTGTCAGAAGTACTCAAGAGTTTGATATTGTCAGAGGGGTTATATTTAGCTCTCAGAATTGCTCATGTGTGGCTTTGTATTTGATAGTTGAAGAAGAAACCAGGCAACCATACATTGCTTTTAATGTGCTTTCTTTAAACCTAATGCTGGGCACACAAATCTGATACAGCTTGTAATACTATGACATGCTGACAGTGAGCTTTTTCTCATCAATCTTATATTAGCTTCAGTGCCTAATTTCCTGTGTAAATGTATACTGTGCACTTTTGTAAGTGCATACACCACATGCCCCATCCTAAAGTAGTGACTTAGTTACATTTCATCTGTAAAGAACCTAACTAAGACACTAAACAACCAAATGTTTTGTGCTTGTGACCAAAGGCAGGATTTATCTGACAGACACCTACAACAAACCACTGCAGGAAAAAAAAGTCATCCCAGGTTGAATGGACACATAGAAAGGCAAACCAAAAATTACCCTGACAGCTCGGGGCTCAGAGCAGAAAGGTTAATGGTTTGCATTCCACCTGCATGACAAAAGCCAACAAAGTACCATAGAGATTCATGCAAGGAAACACTGGAGCCAGGCTCTTCAGAGGAAGACAAGGGGCAACAGATCGAAACAAGAGAAACAAGAGAAATTCTAACCAGATAGAAGAAAAATCTTTCTTCCCATGAAGACAGCCAAGTAGTAGAACAGTTGCCCAAAGAAGCTGGACCATCTCCATCTTCGAAGGTTTTCAAGCTCTGACTGGTTAAAGCCCTGAGCAATCTGATCTGACCTCATTGATAATAATGCTTTGAGCAAGAGGCTGGTCTATACAACTCCTGAAATCCGTTTCAATTTCACTTATTCTATAAATCTGTGAACTAAAGTTTTTGACCTCTTTTCATTAAAGATATTTTAAATGCAGATTGTCTCTTTTCAGAGATGTAATCTGTTTCCATAATAATATGCAACTGAGACATTCTTATGTTGAAGGTAAAAATGTTGACTTACTTCCAGCTTCCCAAAGCAGGATGGACAAGAAAGAAAGAAAAAAAACCCAAACCTTTATTGACATAAACCAACATGGAGTGGTTTAAGTTTTCCCAAGTATTAACATTATAATTAGGGAACAAGAGGTTTTGTTCCAACCTTGGGCTTCTCACAACATCCTGCCTCAACAGGATCTCTTGGAATTTGCGACTACTTTAAGCACAAATTGTTCTTCCAAAGAGATGTTGACTTTTGTGGTCTATTAAACAAGCAATACAAAACTGTACAGTGACGCAAGTGCTTCAGGCTAAGCTGTACATAAAAAACCTCCTTTTCCCTAGGGACTCTGTAGAAGTATAGACAAGATTAAAACTAAACTTCAGTGTTTTAGCAATAAGTGGTCAGGAAATAAAAGTAATTCATACAAGTTTGCTCATTGTTTCATTTCCAGGTGAGAAGTTATTTGCCTACCTACGGAGAGATGGAGTAATTGCCCAGAGAAAAAACAGAAACAGTCCAGTCTTTTGGGGTGCATGAAAATCAACATGCAGTTACACATCTTTGGATCCTTCTTCCAAAGTATCTCCCATTTACAGAAGGTTGCTAAGGTAGCCCTGGCCAAAGATTCTGAAAAGTCTACACTTCTGTCTGCAGGAGAACAGGGACGGAACCACCCAAGTGCACCAGCAACCACAGCAAGGGTTGTTTTAGCCTGCTACAGCCTCCAAGAAATGGATATATATCTGGGCTCATATGGAGGGAAAAGAAGGGAAGTTGGAAAGAAATCTTCACAACACAGTGTCTTGTGGAGCAGAAATTCCACTGAGGCTTTTGTTTATTTACTTTTAGATTGTGCTGTTGAGCATTTTTTTCCTCATCGGTGTGGAATGACCTACCAAACTCTCTGCTGGAAGGGCAAGTTCACCAACAGTATAAGCAAATACAAGCAAGTAACAAGAACCTACCCAGAGCAGTGAAAATTCTGTCTTATCTGCAGAAAAGTTTTCTATGTCATGTTTTGGCAAACAGCTAGATACAAGTATAGTCACAGTTTACATTTGAACTGTACAGGTTCTATAGGAAATCAAAGAGTGGCTGAATATGAAGTATTTATTTTAGGATAGTTCTATTCTGTAGCATTCCATGTGAAAATTAACCTGGAAATTGCAAATATACTGACAGCAACAAAGGGCTCAGAACAGGATAATGTCCCAAGTTCTTAGACATCCTTTGCCCAATTATGTTTACTACCAGTGGTCCCCATCTGTTGAGAAAGCTGTCTTGTATGTGTAGCGTGGATATAGTTAACAAGAAAGATTCATGAAGCTTTAATTTACTCTTTTCAAACATCTTTCAGTTTTTAATGCCTCATATTAACATATACAGTCTTATTCTTCTGTTCTCATTCAGACAAGACACCCATTCACTTTGATAGAGTGTTCAGTATTATATGGGAAGCACGTTCAAAATTAATTTATCTTAAATGCTAAACAGTAATTTTGGGGAAAAATCCAGCAAGATTAATCCTATACATTTTCTTTCCCCAAAATGCTGGATTACCTTTGTGTTTTAACGTAGACCTTACTTCAAACTTTTCTTTCTATTCAGATTTCAAAGTACTCCAGTCACTTGTGCCAGTTTCAGCAATTTTAAGTGTTATTTCTCCTAAAATATCCTATTTTAATCAATGTTACATAAAGATACGTGAGTTCAGATTTCTATTATATGAATGTAGTAAGTTCACTCTCCAGAAAAGACCAAGATGTTGTGTTTCATGAAATACCTTTGTATACCCCAGTCAGCAAAGCTTTAAACTGGTAAAGACATTATACACCAAAATTTCAACTTTAAGAATAAGTCCTTCCCACTGGAAGCTCATGCTCAGTTTGACAATTCCTAAAATGTTATTTGGAGGTTATTATTGTTCAGTTGATCTCCACCTATGTTTCAGTAATCAAAACAGTAGCATTGTATTTTTGACAACTGCAATATAATATTAGATGTGTGTTGAAGTTAACTCTTGTAGGATTCAAAAGGGGAAAAAAAAGTATTTTCTTTTTAAGTCTTTGACAATTAAAAGTTTTTCTACAGAACAAAAATAACTCTGCTTATAATGTAACTTCCATGTTCCAGCTTCTATTTCTCTCAGCTCAAAGCACTTTATAACATTGGTCCAAATAGTTCATGCTTTATGCTTGGAAGCACTTTCATTAACTATTTATGTAGGTACAGAAAGCAAGATTTGGTCCATGATAAATAATAAATCTTCAATAGATTTAGCTGGGATCTTCTCAATGAAATATGTTTTCCACAGAAAATCCTAATTTCTTGAAATCATAAAAGTTGATGGAAGGGCTTGGTTTCAATTCATTAAATGTTTCAAAGATATTTTGGAAAGACATCTCCAATTGTAAAAAAATCTCATTTTAACATATTCGAAACAAGTAACTTACATTTAGCTAAATACAGCCAAAAGATCTCTCAAAAGTCATACATATTTTTGGAACACTTTCCAATACTTTCACTAACCTGTGCTAAAGTGTCTTTTGAATTGAAGATTAGAGAAAATTTTTAAGAATTTGACTTTTTGTCCTTATAGAAAATGTCTCATACGCTGACATTTTCCACAGAACTTACAACTGCCCTTTACATCAGTATTCATTACTACTATTTACATTTTGGTGCAGAGATATAAATGAATTACTTAAGATTACAAAGTAATTGGATTTTAGAACAGTGAGAAACAAAACCATTCTGTTTTGCAGAAAAATGCTTGAAACTGTACTGTTCTTTACTTCTGTGAACATAAACTAATAAAGCCTAATTCGCAATCCAAAGGTGTGATCCCATTTCCCTAAGCACCCCTGAGCTAGCCAGGATACCCCTAACAGTTTATCTAACAGGGCCCAGGATAAAGTGTGTGTCTCTCATCTGGCAAAGTAAACTGGGCCCTCAACAAGGTGATGGACACGGTGTAGTTGTGCTTCACCAAAACCTCCTGAGGCTCACTCAAAGCCATCAAGGGTACAAGTATCTAAGGTGAATTTACTGCAATTTGCTAACAGTGGGTCTGATCAGCCCGCCCACAGATGAAATAAGAAGGGACACGTGGAACTTCTCTCCCATCATTTCAATTATTGGTAAGAACTGGACAGAGCCCATTCTGGCTGAGCATTCTCTAATCACAGTAAGTGCTCAGAACCTAAGAAAAGGAGCAGACTCCAGCTAAGCAAAAAATCCAAGCGAAACATGGCACAGAAAGAATACCATACAGATGCCAAGCCCATGCAATTCAGAAAGGCCTATCAAAGGAAGGAACAAGTCCCATCCTGTCCCATATCCCCAGGCTGCTGCCTTAGTCCTTCAGCCTCCTGTGGGCCTGTCAGGCAAGTATTTGTGTTCCTATTGATTCCCCACCAAATGCAAAATTCAGTTCTAGACCTGCTCTGAGACAAAGCCTCCTAGGATATTACCAGCCACCTAAGAGATCGCCAGGATCTCCCACAACAGCAGCTCCAAAGTGATGCACTCATTTGAGTTAAATAAACAGAAAATATTAAAGATTCTGGACCACAAGGGAAACAAAGACAATTCCTGTAACAAGGTAGTCCTTTCTACGCCGTCTTGCACAATTCCAGAACCCGACTAACAACTTCTCATATATGATACATATTACATATCTAAATCATAAATATTGCTGTTATTTATGATAGCAAACAGAACAATCCATTATTTGCACATAAACAGATTCTGAAAAAAAAGGAAGAAAAAAAGGCTAAACGACATTTTCTCAGAGATGGCTTAAAGAACAAGAACTTAAAGAACTTGTACTTTGTGATTTAATTTTAGCATTTATGCAGTTACAAAGAACCTGAGGCACTAAAAATTGCCATGCTAAGGTATCAAAAAGGCTGAGTCAGGACCAACTGCTGCCATCAAAGACCCGGAAAATAATCAGAACAGAGTCATCTGTCCGCTGGACATTGTTTTGGTGTTAGCTCATTTAATAGGGTGCAGGGAACCCAACAAAATCAGTGACTCTTCCAAGGTAAAGTTGAGGGTTTGGCTTAAATTAACAAAGCATGCCAGCAGATATATAAACTTAACTAAACACAAAAGTCTCAACTGAGCTAGAATTTTAAAACAGCTCAAGTGGAGAAGTTTTCATTTTATATAAAAAAGGGAGGAAAAAGTAGTGATTTTGTCATGGTGGGAGTTTCTGAGCCCCTCCTTCACAAGGGCAGCAAAGAACCCGTTGGCATTTTCTAGGAGACCACCCACAGTACCTATAGTATATTGGAAATGGCAAGAGTGAGCCGCATGTGAAAATAAAGAATATATGCCCTGTTTCCTATGGAACACTTCAATACAGCATGCATAATGTCTCAAAATTTTCCACTGAAATATTGGCTGTTACCCTGGTCCAATCTGGATTGTCACTCAAATGTCAGGACAGAAGGAGAAAATGCTGGGCTGGGGGTTTTTCCCTTGCTTTAGACTTACCAATAATTTTACTGTCAGTCACCATCTTTTTCTTGCTACTAATGGTATCCCCTTAAAATCTGAGAGGTGGCATGAGCAATTCTGAGAGCAGCACTCAGCCCACCTCGGGGTGGGCAAGCAGCCGAGGACATCACACTTGTGTGACCTTGTGGCAGCTGGTCCCCGCAGGTCGGAGTTGTCGGATTCCCACTTACAACACAGAAACTCATTTCTGGAATTGTAAAATAAGGTACTACATGCCACACTGCTATCACAATAGTATAAGGAGAGGACTCTTCTCTAATTAAAAAAAAAATAAGGTGACAAAGAGCTGACAAACAAGGGCACATGTGGCTGCACAAATGTAGCAAGACAGAGCAATTCTTGAGCAGTCAGAATATTGCTACTGAATCATTTTCCTGAGAAAAATCTTCAGGGAGGCAGTGATGCTTTTATCACATATACGCATATATTAATAGTGGGTTACACAGAAAACTCCACAAGGTGAAGCTGCAAGGCACAAATATGACATCGTGTTAGAAAAAATCCTGGTTTACATCATTTTCCAGTACAGAAAAAAACCAAACTACAAACCGTGAAAATGAGATATGCAGGTCATCTGTGTTAATTTGCTGCTCTGACTCAAACCTCTAGATTTTAACACAGAAATGCAAAGCACAACTTTCCAACATTCCCTGGTAAGCAGCTGCTTTATGAATAACTGGAAGAAAACCTTTATGCTTGGTCACACCACCAGCAGGAGACAACTGGCTTTTCTCATGTAATACAGGGAATTGCAGCCAGTACTTCATTAAAACACAAGACACTTTGGCAGACATGGATGCTGAACATTGCTTACTGTTCACATCTGTGGGTAAATGACAGCAGGCTGAAACTGTTGCCTTCCACTAAAGAGCAAGTACATGATCCAGTGCAGTTAATCAATAAGATAATGGAATGAATCAATAGCAAAGATTTTTAGGAGGTCTTAATTAAACAAACACTTGCAGATACAAATGATGTCTTCAATCTATTGATGGTGCCAGGGTGAGGGGTTAAACACGAACAAAACCATCAACTTTATTTTACCAGCGTCTATTTCTCTAAACAACCACATAGCATTTTGGCCTCTGCATTGGCCCATCACTGCATCCCTATTCATTTTTACCACCACATTACACAGGCAAATTAGCACATAATAAAGAAAAAGAAACAAACTAAAAAACTCCTCAAACAATTCAAGATGTGATGACAAAGTAGATAATTCACTGCTATTTCTTCTCTTTGAAAGGTGTGACTACCTAGCCAGAAGTCCTAATAAAGCCACTTTCCAGCTGCAAGGTGTACAATTAGAATAATTAGAGGATACCTACATTGATAGACCCATTAATGCAGGAGATCTCCATGGGCCTCCTGCACAAACATGATAAGTCGATATTTTTGATTCTCTCAATGGTTCTGTGCTAGGCACTGTTTTAAAGAGACATCAATCTATGATGTCAGCATTTATCTAATGAACCTTCAAAAATCAATGTCAAGATGGCCTGCTACATGTCTGCACCCAATTTGTCCATTCCCCAAGGGATACTAGGTAAAACAAAAACATTGTGTCGCATGCTACTGTAAGGGAATCATGGGGGGGATTCTTTTTAACAGATTCCTTGGATGAAATCAAGCACAAACGAGGCAAGTATTGTATCTGAGAACCATATATTGGTAAGGAAGCATATGTGTCCCTACTGGAGATGAAGAGAAAATTAAGCAGAGAAGGGGAAAGAGAGACCAAGAGAGAAAAAGAAAGAAAGGCACAGAACCACCAGAATCTCAGGGTGCACCGTTGGCTTCCAACTAGCAGGTAGAGAGTGGGTGCTGAGAGCTGTGGCAGCACAGTTTCTTCCCTGGGTAGGTCATTGAAAGGGCGTGCACCCAGGTTCATACCACATTTCTCTGAGCTTGGTTTCTCACACATTTTGTCCGACATTCTAGTACCACCTTCTCGAACATGTCCATGGGGAGACCATCCATTAGTTTTTGGGACTCCCTTCTGCCAACCTTGTGACCAAAACAACTGTCTTGTGAGTGGGTGGTCCCACCCACCCTGTATGGAACGGTACAGGGGAATCCTGGGTGACATCCTCGGACTAAATCAGGTAATGAAGATCAGAAAGATATAAGAGCAGCAATGTTGGGGTGCTGATGGGATCACCATGGCATGCCTCTTCCAGCCTCACTGTTCCTGGAGCTGTAGGCTCTTTGACTCCTTAAACCCTAACCCTAACACTCACGGCAGCTTGTCAGCCCAGGTGAGATCCTGATCACAACAGGTGGCCCACATTACAACAGTGCAGTGTCAGGAATGTTATGCCACCCTGCCGTGATACCCTTGCAATGCCTTTTCCAGTGCCAGTGTCCCTTAGGCTCTGAAGCCTAAGCCTAAGGGTAGAGGGCAGCTTGTCGCTGGGGCTGAGGTCCCCACCCCTATGGGGGGCCCAGATCAGAAAGGCGCAGGAGCAGCAATGCTGGGGCCTTGCTGCGATTGCCTTGGCATGCCTTTTCCAGCCCCAGTGTTCCTCGAGCTCTAGACTCCTTGGCTCTCTCAACCCTAACCCTAGCCCTAGCCCTTATCTCAGACCCAAGACCATGGGTTTTCCAGATCAGAAAGACGGAGGAGCAGCAATGTTGGGGCCCTGCTGGGATAGCCTTGGCACACCCTTTGCAACCCCAGTGCTCCTGGACCTGTAGGCTCCTTGGCTCTCTCAAGCCTAACCCTAGGCCTAAGCCTGAAGGCAACTCGGCACTGGGATAGAGGTCCTCACTGCCATAGGTGGCACAGATTGAAGAGGTTTTTTCGGGGAAGCAGCAGGCTGCTGTGGGCAGTGGCCGGCTCGTGGAGTGGTGACACAGGGTAGACTGAACAGGTGCGGGTGGAGAAGGCAGGCAGGGATGAAGCAGGGTGGACCACAGGGAGATAGAATGCAGGCAGGGCAAAGGAGAGGAACAAAATCGAGATGAAGAAGTGGGCAAGTGAACCCAAAATCGGATGGGACCCAGTTACGATGCATTTAATTGCTTTTTATATGCTAAGGCTCCTCCCATAGTCCTATCCCTTGAGGACAACCATTGGCTACTCAGGGAAACTGTCCCCTCGCAGCAGGAGTTTCCCGACCTCTCCAGGGAGTCACCTGCAGCCCAGTGGTGGCAGTTTTCTCTGCCCTGATTGGCTGCCAGGGGAAATCGCCTCAGAGACAGAGCTTCCCTCCATTTTCTAAAGGGGTTCCTGCTCAGGGACTGTAATGCAGGCGGTCTCCACTCCCCCATGTGTGCTAGCTGACCTCTCCACTCATAGCACATCATGTACAGCTCCTCTAGTAATTTTCCACCTGCTCTCAGGAAATGGATTCTTAACCCACAGTTCGAGAAGTAAAATCAGACAATGTTGAGGCATAAATAAAAATAAAATTGGTTCCTCACACATTGTAAGAGCAGTGAAAACTGTCTGTGACCACTCTACCTGGTCTTGACAATGGTAATGGAAGGAGGGAAACTTGACCTGGCTGTAGACACCAAGAATAGGTTTCCAAAGACAATAGCTATTCCAATCCCTGCTGTATTATATATGTATAAAAACAATAGGAATTCCAAAGAGAAAAGGAAATTATGTGGCTTAATTTAAGGCTCTCTAAAATTGCCTTTGTCAGGCTTGCAGTAAAATAACAACCAGGTGATTGTTTCTTAAAACACTATAATCAGGATTCTTGAGGATAACAAGATTGCCTTAGCTATTAATATAATTCTCGTCCTTGTTGCCAGTAGTACATTCCTTGGCAGAATTCTTGTTTACACCTGAGAGCTAGGGTGTTCAATCCCCTGCACAGCTATTAGCCAGGAGAGCCATTTAGCTCTGCTGAAGCAGTTCTTTTAGCTATTTTCTTGTTAGTGTTTAGACTCAACTTATCCTCACTATCCTGTCCACAGAATTCCCTGAAACTGATATTTTGACACCGTATCAGACAGAAAGTGGAGGTCTAAGTTAGCTTCTCCCTCTCTCCTGTTTGAATAATAAACTGGTCTCTAGTTGCTCCGAGGTAGGGCTGCCTCCAGCTTGTAACTGGAGGTGACAGGTACTCTCTAGCAGATGGGCTGTCTTGTAATCTTTTTCTTTATTCACAGCAACTCTGTCTCTTCCTTCTGTTCAGAGTATTTACTCTTGTTGGTAGCATGTAAACAGTTAGCTATGCCTTAGACAGTTCAAAGATGTGCTGTGTGGGTGAATTAGTTGTTGCAGGATGCCTGTCTGCCTTCATACACACACTTCTTTCAAACACTGCCATTTTCAGATTTCTGCCCAATTAACTGACGATGACAGAGCCCAGTCCTGAGCTCCTTGCCCAGAGGAAACCTCCCCTGAATTCAGGAAAAGCTCTCAGGAACCGGAAAGCTGAGAATCACTCTGAAGATGCCACAGTTTCTCCACCCTTAAATGCTGCATTCCAAATATTTAGTACACTTGCAAAACATACACATTCTTATCTAAATACAAAGCATGCAATTTTATTCCTTTCATAACACTTGTGTTTCTCGAGGAGTTGGAATGAATTCAGGGTTTTTTACATATAAAAATTACACAGCATTTTTTCTTAAATACACGTATTCTAAGAAACTAGGGCAGCACTGACAAACGGGACAGCTTCTGCAAACTACTGATGTCTCCTGACATGTTCACTAATATTTCATAATGGCTTTTTTCCTTGCCTGTCTGCTGTAGAAGAACTGCTGTTTTGTCTTTACTCACAGACAACACAGTGGGGCCAAGTTTTCTATTTGGTGCAATCACATGAGGACTGCATTTGATTGCTGCTATCTTGGCAAATGGGTGTTGTATTTTAATACCAACAATGTTCAACTCATCTTTCGGGAAAACTATTTCCCCGTGTAATGAAGTTTCCCTCCACATAAATGTACACTCTTGCATGTTTATGAAATGCTCCTTTAAAAATTTTTCTTAATGCAAGTGAAATTTTCAAATCTGCTCAATTGTATCAATCTGTACTTTTGGTACAAACCTCCATGAACCTCCCTAGGGATTCTGTTTTTACGGTATTTAATGTACCACCCTTTTTTATTAAAATGCAACTCAGTTTTCAAAAACAAGTATGCAAATTAATTTTAAAAGCTACCATTCAGTTCTTCAAAGAGATGTTCTATAGATACGTAAAGTTGTACCAGCATGGGAACACAGCATTTGCTGTGCAGAATGCACCACCAGCTAAATGAGTAATAAATCAGGAGCCAATTTTCCTATACTTTATAGCACCTACATTTACTCTGATTTTTTTAGAAGGTTATGTCAAGTTTCCAAATTTTATCTAAATTTGTAATTCTGCTCTACTGTTGCTGGCTAATTAATAAATAAAAATGTAATAGATAAAAGTCACTAGACATGTTATGGATGTTTTACTGGTTAACTTTCTTAGGTAATATCATAAGCTTCTACTTCATCCTTGAGTATTTCTTAGTGAAATTATTTTAATTTGTATTCAGGGTTTTCATTCCCTGGGGGATGCCACTAAAGGCCTGTGCCTCCATGGCACTTTGGCAGGTCAATTTTATTAATAAAGACTTCTGTGGAAAGATTGTGTGGGACTTGAGCATAATTCAAGTGAAATCACACATTCTTTAAAGAAACTCTTGCAGAAGGCATGTTGCACTCTACACTCATCCAGAGTAATTGCTGAAGATAAGATTTGCTCAAAAGTCCTCATTTTACAAATGGTAGGACATGAAGGCAACAAAATAACTCACTCTTAAATGTCTTTGTGAACCTATGCCTGAGCAATGACACATTTGTACAAAAATACATCAGCATTGACAGTATATCATCCCTAGTATTACGCAGGAATACTCATTAATAGCTCAGAATTCTTTAGGAAGAAGTAAGATACTCCTTCACAATCTGTCAAGAACTGACTGGTCTCCATCTTTCTTGAGAGATCTTTGAAAAGCAAAGCAAGACTTAAAACATTACGGTGTTGCAATTTTAATACATGTGATTTACATTCTTGAATGCAAATGTTGAAAAGGTTGAACTAAAGCTGTAGCCAGACTCAGCATGTGTGCCATGGTCTCCAGAAGCATGTTATAAATGCAATCTAAAATCAATAGCAAGAAACAATTACAGCATCTGAATACCATTTGGGTGAAATAAGCTGATGCTGGTGAAGCAACCAGCAAATGTATGTCAATACCTGCAACAAAGTATTCCACAGCGTTTGCACAAAGAGGGGTTGAGTAAATATCAATAAAGCAACTCCTACTACAAACAGTAAAAATGATAAAATCAATATTATAAAATAAAAAAGTTAGCACACAGATGAACACTGTGATGTAGACAGTGCTATGTTAGGAGTGTTGCTAAGTTCCTGGATCTCAGTAAAGGAACAGACACTGGCTGCATTTGTCCAGTGCTCTGATTAATCAAGAAATCAAAGTATACAACAAATGGTATGCAAATGTTAGACATTCCTATTCCTATGAAAATGTATTTATGTCCTACAGCAGGAGGAATCACGTATTTACTGCACCTGCTAGACCTGTGCACTGTCAAGAATCCATCTAACTAGCCCACAACATGCCAGCTCTGTCTGCTTAATGGGAAGACCCTGAAGGACTTCACATTTGTCCATAGAAAAACCTTGAGTAAGAAAAAATAACCCATTATTGCAAAATATTTATATTAAAGCATCAAATCCCAGTAAATTCTTTAAAGACTCAGCAACTAAAAGAATAAAACTGTGAGTGACAGCCCATCTGCAGGATGCTGTCTGTAGCTCTGACCTGCATTTAAAACAGAGCTGCTTAGCCTTTAGAGCACCTAAAGTTGGCTCTGTTGTTTGCATTTCATAGAAACTACTTTTGAAAGTAAACAAGAACCTTTAGTGAATTATTTAGCATACAAATAAACCAGCAAAGAAGCCTAAGTAGGCCAATATGAACTAACTGGATTGAAATATTCATCTGTAAATAACTTTTCAATCTGCTGCTTTCACGTACAAATACTACATGGAACATTAGACACAACTAGCTTCTAGGGATATTTAGGCTCACTGGAGAGCAATTTTTATGTCTACTGGCATCTGTGGGTAGTGATATGGACTGACTGTTAATATAACCAACATAAAATTTATGTGAACACTCACTGCAATAGCAACACACTGTCAGACAGCTGGTGGTTGATGCGTAGCACATGCGGGTTTTATACGCACTGTGTAAACTAACCTTTGCAAAAAAAGATTTAGCAGGTTTATTAGTTTAGGAAATTGCTATAATTAAGGATAATTCATAATGGCCACTTATCCATTCTGTAGCAATAGCTGCTTTAATTTAGACTCTGTTTCTTTGAGCCGTAAATAAGTGTGCTGATATCTTCTGCACAGATGTGGCATTGAACCTGTTCAAGTTGGTTGAGTTCTGCTTGTGTTTTAATGCAAAAAAATAGTAGATAAGCCCATAAAATGCGCTTTGCTTGAAATAAATTAGCAAAAAATGCAGCTTGAAAGTTCTGAAACTCTACTAGTAGCTCCTTTTAGGGAGGAGAGGGTAGAACGCAGAAATTTTCCACAAAAAAGGAGCGAACTACATGGTCAGAGATCTGACCTGAGATAGAATACCAGATTTGCATAATTAACCATTGGAAAAAGAGATATGTCTGTGACCTACATGCATTATTTACAATCTATTCAGTTTGTAATGGAGGGTTTGACCTCTGTGAGCCCTTCTCGTAACACTGTGACTTTCCTGCTTCTGTGCACAACTCCAGCCTTCTCTGCAGTAGAGCATGTGTGGTGTCTCCTAACTAAAATTCCTATTAAAAATTCCTGCAAAACAATTCCTTGTGTCCACATTGCTTATTCAGTGGACAGCACTTTTCCTGAACTGTCAGCAACCCCATGTCCTACTGGCTTGGAACCACTGTGGTCTCTCTGACCAAACCCCCACAAATCCAGCTTTCCTTCCATTCCCTGCCCTTGGACACGGGCATTCTTAGTAGAAACATTTCACAGATAACTACTTTACTAATTAGGAACTACAGTAAGGCCTATAGTAACCACAAATGCCTACAGTAACCAACATATCAAATTTGCTGATTTTGGGAAAAAAAAAAAAAAAAAAAAAAAAAAAAAAAAAAAAAAAAAAAAAAACCATNAAAAAAAGAAAAAAAAAAATCTGCTACACTTGTCACTTGTGACCCCATTGGCACCTTCTGTAGACAACGACTATAGACCCACCCAACAAAAAAATTATGATTTGACGTGTCTTTCAGAAAATGCTTAAGATGTTTGATAAAGCAGCTTGAAGTATCAAATGATGGGCAAGTTTAGAAACAAATACAATCCAGATTCTCCTGATACCAATTCATGCTTCTTCCTTTCTGGAAGAACCCTAGATCAGCATGGACAGTAAGAAATTCAGATACTGAGCTTCGCAGCAGATGACTAAGCACAATGGTTCAAGGCATTATTTCCTTGTGTATAGAGGCAAAAACGTGGAGTGTTAGGGAAAACTATCTAGTCTTGTAAGTCTGCTGCCACAAAGTTACTAACACGTTGCCTTTGCAGGGAGTGTGCAACCTACATTTTTTTTTCCATTTAGATTTTATAGTAACCTTGAAAATGACATTAAACAACGTGAATTCACAGAGTGTCATGGCAGTCAGTGGAGCACAGTAAACATTCCGTAGTTGAGATCAAGTCAGTCAAAGATGAGATGCTTTTCCTGGATTATACCGTTTCCCCATCAGCCCAACTGAAGAAGAACATGTATCAGCCAAAGCACTGGACCTATGAATTTAGCGTGGATCTTTGCTAAAAAGAAGATATACTTTTTTTTTTTAAAGAAGAAAATACAAAAGTAGAAGTAGTCGGCTTGCAATCACCAAGAAAATACAGAAGAATCACAGTTAACAAAGGAAGATGTAGCAATCACCATACATGCTGAACTTCGGGTTATCGAAGCCTATAATTTTCAATCCCTTGATGACAAATGACCACACCATTCTACTCATTTCCAGTCCAGTCTGAAGAGTTATTCATTGTGAGATTCAGACTTCAGTAATAAAAAGATCGTGGCTAAGCAATATGTTTCCAATCCATTGAATTATTACATTCAATTTTTTCATGAGTGTATGGAAAACAGTATAAAAAAAGTCTTCCAATACCCTTTGCAAATCCATGAGGCAGTAAAGCGTAACTACTGCTTTAACACCATTCAAACCATAAACACTGCAGTAATTATGTACCTTCTGGGTAGAGGCACTACAAAAAGAGAAGGAAAATGTGAATTAAACTTCTTTTTTAAGGCATTCCTAGGTAGTGACAGGAAAGAACTGTATTTTCCTTACCCCAATCAGAGCCAAGATTAGACTGGAAATAGGAAAGATGAGCTCCAAAGTTAGAAGTTTTGCTGTCAATGCGAGACAACTTCTGGCAGTATCCTCTTGCTCTCTGCGTTCTGACTAATATGTTTTGAATGAGATAAAAGCTTCTGCATTAGCATTCAGCTCAACCAACAAGAGCAATTGAATAGAATGGAATTGCTTTGCCAATGGCATATTGCACATAAGCTGAGTGAAACCTCAAATCTCCGTGCCAGAGGAAATTTTGAAATTTCCATTGCTTTTTTATATATTGCATTTATTTTACCAAATAATCCCAAATAATTCCAAATTGCAAAACTCCCTCTGATTCATAGAATTGAGCTGAAACACTTGGTTTTTAGTCAGCAGAACACTGGGCTGTTTTCTTTGTGGTGATGTTCAGCTTGATGGGACTTGTGGCAGGTGAGCCTGATGTTCACGTTCGCACTAAAGTGGACATCCCTTGTGGGATGAGTTGACATCTCCCATAATTTATTCAGCAGTCATTTAACTCCTACAGGCCATTACACAGCTTTATCTTACAAAGTCCAAAATACATCAAAGATACAGTATTTTTGCCAAGAAGCTGAACAAACTGAACAAAATGGCAGTTTGATCTACCCTTCTAGAAGGTGATTTCAAGTGCCACAAAGCTAAATTTTTTTGAATAATCAAAAACCTGAACTATAGATAAAAGTCATACAAAATTAAGCAGATTTTGTTTTAATAAAACAGAGACATTTATCATGGGAAGCTTTAGCTTTGTAAAAATTGCACTTTTTGGTGAAGAAGTATTTAGCCTTAATTTTAATTAGCTCAAATAATTGTAACTCAGCAAAAATATGGTAAAGTGGGAAGTTAGATACTGCTGTGGTAATTCTTACCACAAAAATTTCGGAGTATTTGCTGCATCTTTATTAAATAATTGCTATACTTGAATAAGACATGAATCTTGATTTCTTTAAAAAGGCTTTACTGTTCAAGATTGCAATAGAAATACAAACCCTACCTGCTCAAAACTAGAACCTGAAAACACATTAGACATGGTCTTGAAGCTGAAAAATGTATATCTGGGGGTCAGGCTGAGCCTGAACAGGAAGGATGACACCATCTCACCAACAGTTGTTAGATAAACCAAGGTCTGTTTAACCCAAATTTATAAATTCCTTTTTCTCCTGAGACATTTCTTACAGTAAAACTGTTCTCTAGGTACTCCAGATTGCTGTAACAACTAGAAAAAAAATCAGAAAAAAGTCTTACACTAGGCTAAAGTGGCTACACATGATTCTTAACAAAGGCAAAACTTGTTACAGCCTTGGACAAGAAGGAAGCATGTAAAGAAAAAGGACCACTTCTCCAGACTGGTAGTGCACAAGAGAAGACCTGCAAGCAGTGGGAGGCTTGTCTGAACAAGTACTCTACCACAAGGGGTGGGCAAAAGGAAAGAAAACAACAAAACCAACAGAAAAGGATAAAACAGTGCAGGAATGTAAGATCCAGCAGGTACAGATATTTTGACTTAAGCCTAAAAAACATTCTGTGATGAGGAACTTGAGATGCGGCAGGGGGCAATGGAGAAAACAGGTTTTCAAGTCTCTTTATTAGGGTTTGCTATTTTGGTTTATTAGGTTTATTTTATCTGTGCTTCAAACACAGCAATGGAGAAGCCAGCTAGGTGTTTGCTAAATAGTTTGAAAGTGCTGATGATGATGACCAGTGTATCTTACTGCACAAAAGCTCATTATGTGACTTGTCATTACTGGGACTGATTCCCGAGTTAACCCAAACTCTTATTCTTCAGCACCTCCAGAGGAGGGCATTATCAAGAGAATAAAATGCTCATGCCTGAGCAGCTCAAGAAAAGGGTGACTGGAGGAAAGTCAGCGCAGATCATGTGGGGAGGAGGCCAAATGCACCACGACCCACCTTGCACACACCACCCAGGCAGTCTGTGCCCAACACTATGCAAAAGAGGCAAAGAATAAAAAAGAAACTGCTAGTGTACAAAATAAATAGTTCAATGGGATGTGCACAGGATGTGTGGAAGGGCTCAGCAAGGAGGTTGGGATTGGCACTCGGGGCTGAGCATCAGACCTGTCACACCCTGCTGAGCTCCAGCTCGGCACCGCACGGGACTGAAGGGAGCAGGCACCACCTCAGAGCTCTGCAGACTCTGCTCAAGAGCTGCCACTATGGAAAGGAACCGAGGACATAACAAGAAACTTCCAGATCAGAAGAAAAAAAGAAAACACCTGGAAAAAAAATAATCCTGAGCATGTGGGATGTAAGGAAATCTATGGTTGACAGGTTTTTCAGTCCCTCTTCCAGGGATCAAAATTACTTCAGAGACTGCCTACAAAGGGAAGTTCCTTAAAAGTGAAAGCCAGTGGCCAGACTGAGAAGAAAAGGAGAAAAGCAGAGATTATGAAGTAAACAAACTAGAAACTCAAGCACCATCATCTGTCTTTGGTTGTAACTCATTTCTTTCCTGAGAAATAAACTTCAAATTATCAAACATGAATAATGAAACAGAAGTCACAAAAGAGAGACTGAATTCAGAAGCGGTCTTCAAGGTTAGATTACACCCCTTTGTTTTAAACAAACAAACCAAAAAAGCAATAAAACTACCATTTGCTCTCTATAAAAATTTTTTTAAACTGCAAATCACTTTTTTTTTCCTACAAAAAGAAATGCATTAGCAGTAGGAGTTAACAGTTTTGAACATAACAAACAGCAAACAGTTTGGCACTGATTTTTAGCACTTATGGTTGACTGCAACAGCTAAAGTACGGTATTTTTAAAAGCAGAATGTATTTCTTAAGTCACAAGTTTCTTCATTGGATTTGCAGATGGGGACCTCTATTGGTATAAAATAATTACTAAAAAAAGAAAATGACACCTGGAAACAGACCTATTGGCTTCCACAAAAATCACATTGGCCAAATTCTCATTTTCATTACACCAATGATAACGTATACCCATTTCAATTAAAATTGCAGGAATTATCCCAATCAGATACAATTAATACAACAATTTGGTCCAATTGTGAAACACATCAAGTATTCTTAAGGAAAAAAAAGCTATGAAGAAGAACTAATATACTTTGAAGTTAACCTTCTCATACTTACGCCTGGGGGCCCTTCTGTGCATGTGCCTTATGTGTATTTTTACTACAACCTCCGTGTAACCACGCAGTGTTCTGGCTTTGGACTGACATATCTCTGTGTTGGGCAGGATTTTCAATCCTTCATGACTATCTATTTGTCACTGCAGGTGAGTGGTAGCACTCAGGCTGATCCCCAGCCACTTTCACAGTTACTTATCTGTCTTTATGGATTCTTCCTGCGTGTCAAGTTGGTGCATAACAGCATTACTGTCAGGGTGACAAAATTGTCCCCAGAGTGTCACAAATGATTCCCCGGCCTTATGGCTGCAAGCAGGTAGTAACACATCGACACTGCCTTCCTCAGCTCATCTTTCTCCAGCCCTGCCACTCGCCCGTTATTCTGCACTCACATGCACACATTTCCCTCTACAGATGTAAACCTCAGCTAAGAATTAAGACAGTTATAATTTTGGTACTTTAAAATTACCACCAAAAAAAAAGAGCAGAGTTTGCTTTCAAGGTGAAATATTTTCCTCTGAAAAGTCTGTTCATTTACTTATTAAATAATAGAGTTTTGGGGGAAGAATACACTGCTTTCTGTTTTCTAAATATAGAAACCATGAATACAAATTCAAAATAGTGGCTAAAAATCTGCACACACTGATTTTTTGCTGAATTCTATATGCCATCCACGCTCTTAGTTTCATGTGTGTCTGTCAATGAAAGCCTGGGGTTTCTTTCCTATAATTCTGTTACATTTTTTACTTAATTGTATTTTGCACACAGTAACACTGTTTTTAAAATAACATTTTCTCCAGTTCAACCTTGGATGCTTATCTGTGATAAATTTAAAATTTCATTTGACAAGTGCTCCTTTAAAAACTCTTTCCCCCCCTTATAATGTAAAATCATTCCAAGGAGAAAAAAAAAATCCATCAAGTTTAAAAAAATTATATATTATTTGAAGAAGGCTGAGAATCTTGATAAATACAGAGAAAAAGAACACTTCAGCAGCAAAGCTTGCTCAATAATCTAAAAACTACTTCACGGTCACATAGCGCAATCTGAGACTTCGGTGATTCTTACATGAACAGTGTTTTATGCAACTAAGTTCTGCTTTGTTTAAGTCTACAGTACTTCAATTTTTCAAAACATCCTCAAGGTAGGCATTTCCAGACACTGACAGTGGACAGGACTCCACAAAGGAATTCCTGTGTTCTTGTCCCTTCATCACCTTGCTATATGAGCTCATCTCTCTGTGCCTCAGTTTCCCCAGCTGTGAACTGAAGATTGTTACACCCAATTTTCCTATAAAAATGCCAAACAAACTGCAGAGTAGCAAAACTAGTCAACACTAAAAGTACGTTGAGATAAAACAAAAGCCTTTTGTTTGGAAGATGAACCTTTAGAGAATGACCCAGGGTGCACGTGTGTGTGAAATGCACGGTCAGGCACTGCTGCCTTGAGAAATGCAGCTAGACCAAGGGTACCTGACCCTCACTGACACTGGCACGACCGAGGACGGAAGTGTTCCAGCAAACACGTGTTTGGGTGTCCGTGCACACCCTCCCTACCCCTCGGACCATTTGTCCTTCACCTGACAAACACTCATTGTCTGAGTTCTCAGATAGGTTCAATATGATTTCTGACACTGGAAAAACAAAGCTAAAAGCAATTTAGAAATACCTGCCCATGAAGTCAAAAGGCAAAATATCTAAAGCTTCTCCTGGAATCTCTGACCTCAGAGGCTGACATGGTTTGATGGGAAATTTAATGTAATAGTCTGAGAAAGCCAAAAGGCCTATTGTCAGCAATGAAGTCTGAAAGTTAGCAGAATTAATATAACTGTACAATGGAAGTGCCCTCGAGGGACAAGGCTGCAGAACCAGGGCAGAGGGAAAAATGACTTTTGAAGTCATTTCACTATGACATTCTGTCATCACTGCTAAACGGAAATAAAAAATCATCTGAATCACCACATGCTTCAGTGTGTGTCCCTTCCTTATCTAATATAAAGTAATAACACTGACGTCCTGTGCCCCACCTAAGCTGGGAAGGGGCTCTGCAGGGACTTCGGGAGCTCCATTTTGAATTGCTAAATGCAATAAGAATAAATGCAAGTGGGAGTCTGTTTAGCAGAGAATGATGTCTGGTCTGTAGCCCATCAAAGCCCAATAAATCTCAATGCTTCAACAAGAGATGAAAATGGTTATCTCATCATTTCAGTGCCAGGGTGAAATTTTCTCTGAGCCAGAGTATTTTTACAGATGATTTATGTCTGGAAAGGGTAGTTGTTTAACAAAATGGCAGATAATGATAAATAGAAAGCAAATAGAAACAGCAGCAAGGGAGTGGTTCTTAGTTGCAGCAGCGGAATAAACAATATACTTACATAAAGTATATGTCACATGTAAGTGCCATTATTCTAAATCCTGTGAGTTATATGTTACTTGGAACATCACATAAAAGAGCTGGTAATATGATTTACAGGATAGGAAATTTAACATGTATGCAAGGCAAATAAGTATCAAAATTCTTCTTTCTGTTACACCTCTGTTAATCCCACTTCACTGAAATTACCCTGGATTTACAATTGTATAATAAACAAGAAGTGTCCATGTGTTCACTGGTTTAATACATGATTATATTAAGAGGAGAGGGATCAGAAGATGGGCTAATTTTGATGTTGTTACAAATTTATTTGTAACCACAATACTTATAACTGTCTGTGGGCTAAAATACAAATACTTTAAAAGAAAAAGGAACGGCTCATACATACGCTATCTGGACATGTTTTTAATAAAGTTATCTGAAAACAAAACTTTTTTTTCCCTTAAGATCTGGGTTTGGATGACATGATAAAACAAATATTCATGGAGTTAATGATGAGAAGAAAACGTAGCAAAAAGCAAACAAAGCTGCCTGTTTGAGCTTTTTGAATTAGAGATACTGCAAACAATGCCAAACTGGAGATGGAGATTTGAGGTCAGGGTGCTCGGTTTCAGTTTCTTTTTCTGCATTTTTCCTGTGGCTGTACACAAAGGAAAAAAAAAATCTAATTACAGTTTTAAATGCCCAAAATGCCATGTCCACCAAAAGCCCGATGCTCATTAGTACTAGTAATTAACTTTACAACTGTCAACACAAACACCACACAGGCTGACAGATAGATAGTAGCTCTGAGGGTGCTAATAAATCCGGAAATAACAACTTGACACGCAGATGCACAAAAGGATGCAGGTGATAAAGAAATGTTGACATCAAATCTAATTATCTTCGAAACGGCCAAGTACTGCACAATCCCCAGTAATGCACTGTTATTGCTGGTGATGAGCCCCACTGGAACGGCTCTTAACCACAGCCTACAACGGAGCTTTTACAGCCCCTTGTCATATCTAGTGAGGACAATATCAAAAAGGAAATTATGAGTGTCATGACCCCTCCAAGTCAAAAATCTAGTGATGAATATAGGCTCAGCAAGGCATAGCAGATTACCCCCTTACGAGTTTTAAAGCCAGGATGATATATGACATTTTTATCAGGCACTTTCTCAGGAATGTCACCAAGAGGGAAAATAAAGGCCCTGAAAAGAGACGACTAGGTGAATTATGCAACTGTAATTGCCGATCATAACCTGATATGAGCTGAAATTGCTCTGTTTTCATATTGAGATAGCATAAAATTGTCGGGAAATGCAATGGCTCCTTAATGTGGCCTAGATGAGTCTAATATTCTGATCATTTTTCACTCAGCTGCTAGGTAAATAGTGCTTCTTTAACACAACCACCGTGGCCCAGGGCAATCTGGGGGCCCAATTTTACACTTGAATTGAGAAAATATGTGTAAACTACAATTTTTCATATTTTCTGCATACATAAGAAGATGAAACATCTTTATCATGTGTATTGTCTGGCTGAGCTTATACAAAATATTAGTTTATCTCTCCTACTTTGGTTTATTCCATAAGCAAAACACATAGATCTAAAGGACAGGCAATATTCTATATACAAAATAGGTCCATCTTTTATGCAGCCTCGTATGAAGAATTCTACCATTTTGTTTTTGAAAAGCTGGCAATTAGCAAGTGTAGATTTTGCAAAATAAATGAAAATAGTCTAAAATGCTCACACTTTTCTGCAAATTGGTGTTAAAAAAAAAAGGAAAACAAAAGGCCACGGAAATATTTATCTGCAGAACCCGAGATAGTAGTTTAAACAATAACCTCTAGGAGAAAAGGAAGGTGAAGGGTATTTCTTTATTACCATGCTATAAGATAAATTTATTTTATCATAAATCTGCTGTATTAAGTGGTTCATAAAACAGATTTGCTTAAAAAACAGCTTGAGTTAAAATAAAAAAAACCTCAAATCAACCACAAAACCCAATGAAACAAAAAGCATGCTACTACCCATTCTCAGATAATAATCAGCAATAATACCTGGGGCAGAAAGGTCATAAACCATACTTCCAAGACAGGAATAATTCATTGTACTACTATGTGTTTAAGAATTAGTTTGATAGAGTCACTATCTAGACTGTGAGATATTGTCTATCAATCTGACCTTCTAAAAATGAGCCCACAGACTCCCACTTAGATCAAAACCTCTGCTTTTATGATGAGCAGTGTCTTTCTTACGATGTATTTTAGGACAACTCTTATGATGAGTGCAGCACCATTTGAAAAGTATGGAAGTGAAGCAATACAAACTCCTAAATAATTAGGTCTTTCTAAATTTCTCCTCCAAACAAACTGAAAAAAGCACCCCGTTTTGCTTGCTTGCTTAAGAGTCAATTCAGAAATAAACAAGTACAAAGGAGGTTAAAAGACTGAAATTTCTTTGTTTGCATTTATGCTATCTGTTCTTAGCTCCTATATATCCACCTTATCGAGGTGCTCCACCACTAATTGCAAAGCAGCACTGACTAGCAGCAATAACCAGCACTTGGAAAAATCCCGTGTGATGCTGGTGACTGCAGATAAGAGCCCCTTAACAAACTTGGGTATATCTGCATCAACTTACTTCCCACTCCCTTCTACATTTTATGCTTCCTAAAGGCTGATATTTTGTACTAAATGTCGCAGCAAAGTGATACCTCACTCTACAGAGAAGCTTCAAGCACAGATGATTTCCAAAAGCTTCAGGGTGTGGGATATATGGAACTGAAAATAACATGGAACACTGTGATACTTCAGTAATCACACAAGTCTTTGTAAAATATTTGACTGGAAACCAGAAGAGGATTGAAATATAGTTCCTAGCAATTAATACTGTGTGATCCTAAATGTACAGTTGTTCAGATCTCAAAAGAATTTTAAACTGTAGACCCATCCATATTTATTACATTACCACTAACCCTATTATGAACAGTCTTTATGTAATTAACATACCAGCAGGGAATTTAAGAGGTACTTGGCATTAATTTTCAATCCCTATTCTCCATGAATTTGGTACTCAATTGTAGTGGTAAATAGAAGACACATGGTTATGATTACGCATTTTCTGTAACGATTATGCACCACAGTAGAAAAGACCTCATAATGCAGCACGGGCTCACAGTGAGCAAGAAAACCCATTTACTGCTGGATTTTCATTCTCTTCCAGTTATTCGGAAAGTCGAGTGACCACTTTCCATTTTTTTTCCTTTTTCACAGGACCTGTTTAGAGAAGACTTTTCCCACAGTCACTGGCACTTGGCAGAAAAATAACTTCCAACCTTTATCATTCCCTCCTCAAGTCAGCCCTGTTGAAGGTGTATTTATTCCATCTCCCCGTCTCTGTATCCCCCTTCCGGAGAGCGGGCGCAGGGGCTGCAGCTGCTGTTGCTAAGCAACTCAGCCACAGCACTGCATCACCAAGTACAGATTGCTCCCATCATTTTCAGCCTCACAAATTTGGGAGCTGGTATAATAATAGGAAGTAGTATGGATAACAAAACCATTATCCATAGACCGGTAAGTTAGCAGATGGATCATAAGAGCTAAAAAAAAAAAAAAAGCTACTGTAACAAGAACGCTGAACAATTATTGGCTGTACTATTTTCAACCATATTTTTTTAATCAGTACAGCCTCCACAAAGAAGTTTACATACTCACTATGTGTGAATGCGAAAGTACTTTTGAATTGTGATGATTTTTTGTGGGTCTTTCTGTGCAAGAGAACACCACAATATCGGTGCTGCTGAAAGCTAGCACAAGATCTATTAGTAATCAAATTTCAGCCCAGATTTTATGGTTAGTCTAACCGAGTTAATTTCTCTAATGTTAGCAATTCATGGAAGAGGTCTCTTGTGGCAGCACAAACCTGGGATCCACAGCAGCTGTCAGAAGAGACTCTGAGGAATTCCTTATTAGCCAGAATGCAACCAGGCAGAAAACTCATTACACAGTGCTAAATATACTTAATCACATCTATTAGAGAAAAATGAACTTGATAATTACAACAAATAACTAAAGAGCAAAAAGTGTTCATGGAAAAACCCACACCAGGATGTGTAAGAAGAGGGGCTGCATACTGACTCTGCGTGGGAGAAAGCCTCGCTGGAAACTCTTCTGATTCTGATGGAAAACAATTACACCACCATGTACAAATGATTTAGGTTTCCCTTGAAAGTGAAGCATTTACATTTAACAGCTTACATAAACGTAACATAATAAGTAAATTAATTGCTTAGATTTTAAAAATTAATTTGGAAAGCTCTTCTGAGAGTTGAGACAACATCATCCCAACATGCTTTTTTGGGGAAAGGAAGTCTGCTACAGACATTCACCACAATAAAGGTAATTTCACAATAGCTGGTACTTCACTGCAGTACATAACACAAGTGTTCGAAGTCTTTCCTTGTTCTGCAGCCTTTATTTTGTTTCAAATGGGATTGGACTGTGGGGTGATGTGGTCCACAATTTTGCCCATCAAGCTATCTATATTTTAAAACTGACAGTTTTAAATGAAAGGTATCAGATGATGACCTCATGATGTAATTATAGGCTGAAGTCAAACATAAGCATCACATACTCTTCGTGGATTCATTACATACCATACACAGGCACTCCAAGCAGACCTGGATACCATCTGCCAAAACCTCCCTTGCTCTGTCATCCAGAAGTATCCAAAATCTGCCTTAGTTTTATTTGCACTTTGCCTAGTCACTGCACATGAAGTGTGGGCACTCTAATTTTGCAGCAATTGCAAATCCTGATGCACAGACACTTGGAGAACACAACAGAGCAGTGACTGCAGCTTTGTATCTTTAGAACAAGCCTAATACTCAGACTTCTGTCACTTCATACCAAATTCCTCTCACATCTTATGAAAAGCAGTTAACCTTTAAGCAGATCCATGAACTTGGTTTGGAGTCTTTTTGAGCCCAAACTTTATTTAAAATTCTTTCCCAACTATATATATCCTTAATTCAACATCATTGAAATAAATAAATCAGGCATATTGAAATCATCAAATAAAATCTGAGAAGGGATACTCCAAGGTTTTAATGTAATTTTGACTTTATTGGAAGAGGACAGCTAAGTAATGCATGAAGCAAGCCATCTGGGTTTTCTTTTTCTATTCAGCCATAGAACATTTTCACCTTTATTTCTACGAAATACCATTAAAACATTGGATAGCATCTAGCAAAAATAAGACAAATTCTTCAGTTGTATCCAAATAAGAGAGAATGCAATGGCCACAGAGAGTCCTTACCTAAAGGCTGTCAAAGACACACAAAACCTCAACACTTTGCAAGCCAAAGTGAGGGACCCAGGTAAGTCCCAAGTGAAAGGTCTACACTGCCAGCTTCCTCTCTTCACCTCATTCCTTTCTTCCAGCTGTCATGAAGAGAGGCAAGAAACTGCAGAATTCCATTTCCTAGGGACATAACTTAAAATGGTGGAAATTAGGAAACAGGATTTGATTCATTGTGTGGCCCAACAGCAGTGAAAGATCCAGTGTCTGCATGACAGTAAATTAAGAGCAGATGGACAAGACTTTGAACTGATAGAAGAAAATTTCTTTTACTGCTCCCTTACACTTGCTTTCCTTTGTTTTAGCTGATTCCTACCTTCTCCGGGCCATTTCTCCTGTCTCTGTATCATGTCAGAATCAGTATTTTAGAGTTAAAACAAGGCAGTAGCCACAAAGCTCAGGCAGTAGCCACTTCTCAGAAGTTAAGGACCACACATACACCATTTTAAAATATGCTCCTTCCAATGAGTTACACTTAGAGACTGATGTTATTTAAAGAAAAAATATAAAAGGTATTCTAAAAGAATCTAAAAATTGAACATTTTCTTTCTTCCAGTGAAAGCATATCATCCCATATACACACGGATACAGCACTTTGCTTGGCTGGGCTTTAGGATAACATAATGTCATTTTGGGGGCTGGTAGGAATTCTGAAAATTTTTTGGTTCTGCAGTTTACAGATCAGACAATGCTCTTGCGGAAAGAAGCAATTGAGCTTCTCAAAAATTACTGACTTCAGGAAGCCTCTTACTTAACCTACACATCTATAGAGTGAACCTTACTACAGAGACCATAGTATTCCTCTGTGTGAACAAAGGTATCGCAGAACTTATATAATTGCTTACTCAGTACTGTACATCTATGAAATACTTTTTCTTCGTACAAACTGAAACTCTAATTTTAGCTTGTCAGTCATAACTTAGCATATACATCACACCATGCTGAAATCAGAATACACACACACCTGAATTAAATTATCGGCACAGAATGGTACATGAATTTTTAAGTTATTTTTACAAAGGTCTACTGCATTTCAACAGATTTAGCTCCCACTTAGTTATACCAATACAATAAATGTCCAGTCAGCTTGAGATGTGGAAAACCAGTTTTTGCCTTCAAGCATCCTCTCTCCACTCTTTATGCTTCCAAAACTAGACACAGTTCACACTGGATTGCTGAATTAGGTGAACCTTTCACCTGAACTTTCATAACAGTTTCTATATTCTTATGACTAAGATACTCTTTACCCTAGAAGGGTAAGTTGGCAACACAAATATAACATTAACTAATACGAACAGAAAGAGAGCTATGGTAGCAATGGTAAGACAGAAAAATGAAACAAGCAAGTTTTAAAGGGCATAAAAGGCCGTGATCTTTCTTTATGTGTACAGGAAACGGCTACAACTGCATCAGAATTCTGTTCAAAAAGTAGAAGTTACTAACTGCTCCTTTTAGAATATCAGCTTTCCTGTCCATGATTAGGAGCTTGGACAATAAAAGCTGGTTCTGTAACACTTCTCATTTACACAGTATGAACTCTGAGCATAGAAAATCCACAAGTATAATTGTACATTGCAGTGACAAGAAAGAAAGTGTAATATCCTTATACAACAACCATGTTCAGGAAGGCTAAACACAATGAGAACATCATCAGAACGTCAGAATTCTGCTCTTAGTGTTTTGGGGATAAAGGTACATTGCAATCCTTTCTGTTCTGCCATTCAATAAATAATAATAAGCCTTCCTCACTTAAAACAGAAAATGTATCCAATTTAATATAAAAGTTCATTAGCATTTACTGAGAATTAAATTAATAGAAATCGAAAGCTTGCTGTAGAATTAGTGTGTTAATAGTATATGAACTGCAGATATTTCCTTTTAAATCCAGATAATTCTTGCAGGGATATAAATTCCCATTCTTATTTAATTCTCTGTTGGAGGCCTTATAAATTTTTTTTTTTTCCCAGGGAAGTTTTTTCCATTAAACTGTAGCATTCTGAATACAAAAAAAGAGAAGTCTGTGGAGTTGTTTGCAGAGCAAGTTTATGCTGAGAACGAAGAGCAATTTGAAAGCTAACAGAGAGTGATGAGCAGTGACAAACACAAGAACAGAGGATGCATTCCTTTTGCAGTCCTCACGGACAGTCCAAGCATGACACAGGCACAAACTTTTCCTAAGCAAAGAATGTTCTGATAGCATCAGAAGCAGAAAATCTGATTAAAACGGCTAAAACAGAGCTTTGTCGTTACAAAGTGTGGAAAACCTCGCACCTCCAGATGTTCCTAACTTGAGTCTACACTGGTTACGAAACTTTCCTTTGTTTTTTCCTATTTTCCAACACAGGGTTGCATCAAACACCCTTGAAAAATATGGAAGAGTTAGGAACAACACTGACAAGCAGAGCAAGCAGAAGCAGCACAGTGTGGTGGCAGCTGCAGCAGCACGGGACTGGCAGGGGATGGAGCACATGGTTGGCACTTATCAAACAATAGACACAACCACCACAGACCGCGGATGGGGGATCTCTCCGTGGGGTTCCACCACAAGAAATGACAAGAAGAACTGTATCTATGACTTTCTCTAATGTTCATAACTCAAAACCTACGACCTTGATCACTTTAGCAGATGGTTTTGCTCTGCTGTAGTTGCAATTAAACAGAGTGTGCCAAAGTGAAGAGCAAATTACCCATGCTATCTATCCCAGTTAAAAAAATCTGCACTCTTCCAGTATCTAGTGGGACAATATCCAAAATTTTTCAGCCCCAGCCCATGCTGGATTGCCATTATATTTTATGTCAGTCAGTACTTCAGAGAGTCCAAGACCCTTGGCATATGTTCTTAGTTAACAAAATGGAAAATTAAACTTTGTAGCAACCCCCTGCCACTCCCAAAATAAAAGAAAAATTCTATTTACATCAGTGAGAAGGAAGTCTGATCTTCCTGTGCCAGCCAAAAAGCCTGCAATATAAGGACATTTGGCTGAAGAAAGGAATTTAAAGTAAGCAAACTAGCCTAAACTCACAATCCTGCATTTCAGGTACTGAGGAATATTCATAAGGAATATCAATTTTAAAATAACCTCTGATATTGACAAGCAGAAGTTTCTTACTTTGACAGAGCTTTCATGACTTTTCAAAAATGAGCTGGCTTTTTGAACACATTATCCTCATCGAAGCAGTGCTCCTGAATTTCTTCAACACACAAAAAATACCACAATCATAAGCCCAATATATGCACAACCAAAAACTGTATTGCAATGAAACAGGAAGAGGTATCTAAAGACTGTGGCATTTTCACTGATTAATGACCATGTGTAAGACCCCATGAAGTCGGAAGGACTGAACAAGACAGTGTCTGAATATGAGACCTAGTCTTTAGTTCCCAGCTATCAGAACAAACTTTTCTCTGGGCTACACTGAAAAGGACACATGAGTAGCATCTGCTCCTTGGTTCTCCAGCACTGATGGATTGGGAATACCTATGTACAGCAGTTTTTACAAATTAAATGCATGAAAACTGCAATGACTAGACTTTAAAATATGATACTTGAGAGTAGATCTGAATATGAAGAAGATATGTAGATAAACTACCTCACTGGCAAACTCATGTTAAGTTTTTTACAGTCCAGATGGTACGGGGCAAACCGAAAAGGGGCATTTATGTCAGAGCCTGTACAACAGGAACAAGGATGCTGATATGGTTTCTTTTTTATATATAGCTGAGTAAAGAGATCAGAGAACACTGGAACGTTAGCCAAAACAAGTTATCCAACTGCACTGTGTTTCATCACATATCAATTTTTACTGAAAGAAAACCATACAAATTTAATCAGTTCTTCATATGGTAATATTTAACATTTTTCCCCAAGTTGTTTGATATTATTGTTTTAAAAGTTCCTTTTCCCCCGTCCTCGAACGTGACGTGTGATAGTGGTGAACACAGGAAAAATATCTATCCCTGGCAAGACTGAAAGTCTCATTTACAGTAGACTCAGTAATAAATGCACTGGCGTCTGTGTCAATTGACTGTCTCAATGAAGAACAGGTCACCATAGGGAACAGAGCAAGCAGAGTCTACATTTGAACCCCCACATTCTCATCTCATGCACGTTTGTAGCATCAGTAGAAATTAAATTACCCTAATAAACCTTTCTGCCTCCCCCCTCAAGAAAAAGGATTTTTTTCCTGATATCTTAAACCATATGGGTTTTCCCTCTTTTTTTTTTTTGAAGGCTATCATATAGCATTTGTATAGCACTTTTAATTATTTGAAAATATATAATAGAGTGGAGACATGGATCCCACTTATATAAATGCCTATTAAAAGGCCATTTATTCTCTCAGTAACCATAAAACATAAAACACCTCTTAAAAGAATATAATTTCTTTGTTTCTAAGCCAAACACATATAATAAGACAGCTTGCTCCTTTTAAGTAAATAAAAATGATTTGTATTAAATAAAATGAAATATTGTACGCACTATATAATTTAACAATAAGAGACATCAAAGTATGCATTACTGCGAGCTAACCCATGCCTCAGAGGTGTTGCAAGCCAAATACTTTAAACGATCCAAGAAACATGTTGTTACAGAAAAGCAAAAACCACAGCGTGACATAAACTATTGGTCAGATGAGATGTAAAACCAAGTTCCTAACCATTTGTGGTCACTAAAATCCCCTGGCAATTACTGTGCCCTTAGAATGTTGACTTTGCCCAGACTGGAATGTTTTTAATGCACAAGTTTTATGCTCTATTCCTGATTTCTTCAGGGAGAAGTCCCCCCTGCCTGCTCTGCACTGTGGGTGCTCTGTCCAGTCCTCAAATGGTTGCAAGGACTGTCTTGCATGTGAACACATTCATTTGGGTCTCTACATGCTCTTGGTTACAGCCCACTAAAATGGGTGAAACTAATGGGATTTCTTGGAGGTACTTGATTGCAAAACTTGATCCATAGTTTGTAACACAGTTTCAAATCCCTCAACTATAATGGAAGTATAAATAACATGATTATACTGTATATAAATCCAAATAACGTGATTCAAAAAAATGTAATAATTGAGAATACACTAAACCCTTTGACAGAACACAAAGTATTTTAAAAAACACAGCAAAAATAACCAGCACAGAAAAGCTTATACATTGTTTGTATCAGTTTCATATGGATTTACACCACCACATTGCATCCATATTCTCAATTTAGGAACTGCTCTGTAGTTTTGATCACTCTAATTTAAAAAACTTTTCAGTGGAAGCACTGTAAGCTGGATCAGAAAGCTGATGAGTCAGTACAGTTTGCTAAAAAGGATTTCCTCTCCAAGAGAAACATTAACAAGTAGTGTAGCTTAGGTTCTAGCTGTGCCAACTGTCTTGCAGCAAAAAAAACCTCCTCTGTCTCTAGCAATAGCAGTAATTTCTTTTAAAAAACACACCACACAGCAAGGAAATGGACTGTAATCCTACTGATTCACTATCTGTGAGGAGTGAGTGAATGGTGGCATAAAATGAAACCTGAATCAAAAGTTGGTGAGTTAAGAGAACAGTTTACAAACACTGACACTATGCCATAAGGAGAAACCTCCCCAAAACACAACAGAACTAAAGACCTTCTACTGCACTGGAAGCCTTCAGCACTGCATAATCAGCTGAGATAGTGGGGTCACACAACTCCATAGCTATGGAGCTGCTAATCCTGAGGAGATCAATTGCTGGGACATCTGCCCTACAGCTCGTCCCGGGCACAAAGAACGAGCTGCGTGCGCACGGCAGAGGTGCTGGAGATGGGAAACTCCCCCTGCTTGTCACAACAGTTGTGCATTCCACCCACACAAGGCCCCACTAACAACCACAACAATTTATTCTGTGATGCTCGAAAAACTCTTTCTAACAATAAAACAACCCTAACTGAAAAGTAATGAAGCATAGTGGAGTTTTTCCAAATAACCGTGGCCCCAAAATATTTTACTTTGTTGATCTAAATACACCTGCCAGGTGGGTAGAAAAACCAGACCCCAGCATATCATCCTTTTCATTCTGTTGTTACAGAAAGAGCAGAAAGCACATTAATGCATTTCAAACATCATAAAAAGTCATGTTAAATAATAAATTTGAGGTGATTTTTTTCATACTGTAATGTCAACAAAAAAATGATTGTGCTTATGAAATTCTTTCTTGTAATGTTAATTAATAGTATCTGAACTTTTGCTGGTATCTTGCAAATTAACCTGCACCTGCAGTTTCCTGTGGCTACAGACCTCACCACCAAAAGTCGTATGTTGGTACAATAATATTTAATAAACACTTTTTATTAACCTGTCTTCCATCTACAGTATTATTACAGTCAATAAATGTTACAACAACATTCTTATGTGGCCTAAAAATTGTTATTAATTTGCATTTGATCGACTCCATGTGTCCACAAGCCTTACAGGACTGCTAAGCGCTTCTAGCACAGAGCTGAAGCTCCTCTGAAGCAGATTCACACCCATTCAAAAACAAAAGGCTATGCCCATTGAACAAACAGCAGCCAAATCCTCCTTAATTTCATTGCTCTAGGCGTGCTGGTGAACTATTCACACTGATTGGCATCGTTCAGTTTTCAATAAAGGATTTGCTGAAGTGACAGATACTTGTGGAAATAAACTGCCAACAGATTTGCTATGTCAGTATTTAAGTATGTAAAGCTACAGATGTTGAACAATAGTGCCTTCCACCAAGATGTATGCCATAATATCAAAAAGTAACCTGGCATTTGGGGCATCTGGTTTCTTTATTCAAGTACTTTTCTTAGGGTTTGGATCTTAATTTTTTACAGTTGACAGCAATGTTATTCGAGCCAGTCAGTGGCATCTGGTTGCGGGGGGGGGGGTGGAAAATAAGGGGAAAAAAAGGGAAAAAAAAGCAGCTCTGTGCACTTTAATTAATTGTGGAGAGATTACATGGTCTTCCAACCGTGTAGTTTGTCATCAGAGCACATTACAGATTTATATTAGATGTTTCTCCACAGTGTCAAGAATAATTAAAAAGGGATAGGAAATGATGCCAGCTAGCAATGCTTTACATCAGCGGTGAAAGTTTTATATTTATTACAGCCAAACAATTTTAAAAGAAGATGTCAATTTTGTAGTTATACTGTGCAAGGAATAAATATTAGGTGGGTAAAGCAGCCAATACATTTCAGCTGCTTGAATAATGAGAGGTTCATGTTTAATCTATCAAACCTACCAGAACTGGTGTGACATGTCAGTTATTAATGAAGTAGCATCCCTTTTTCTCATAAAAACATCCTCTCAATACAATAACTAACATATGTTTTTCTTTTCTTCCTAAAAAGAGCTCTGCCCAATTCCTCCTTTTGATTCATGTAAGAACAGACATGCCAAATGTACACAAATTTTTTTCCTCAATTAATTTGCAATATCTTTGGTCTTGAGCTGTGCTAATAGCACAGTGCTTATGTGTACTCAAGCTCTCAATTCACTCATCATAAAGGGCCACATTTCTCTCTTCCCCTGTGCACAGACTCCGTTGTACTTGGAGATGAGAGAAGCGTACGGACCTAAAGGCAGTTTGCAGCCTGAGGAACAATCTCTACCCAAATACTACAGGTCTCATTTCTGTCCTCATAGAGACTCATTCACAAACTGCATTCCCCAAATCCCCTCAATATATTTGTATTTATTTCATGCAGTTCTACTAATGTAGTTTCTGCTGCTTTAAGCATTCTATATTAAGAAACCAGTGCAAACAAGTCACTTCCTTTTGCTATGAAATAGCTTTCAACCTCTGAGCTCAAATGGAGATTTTCTGTCACATGTCAATGCTAAAATGAGTTATTAAAAACAGCTGTAAATTGTCCCCTCTACCCCTATTCTGTTGTTTTTTCCAAAGCACAATGAGAAAATAACTTCAGACAAATTACTACACATAATGGTGATCAAATGACTTGGCCTTTAGTGTTGTTTTTGCTGAGCCCAAAAGAGGAAACAAGCACTCATGAGTAAAACGGCAGCTTTCCCATTCAGTTCATGTCTTTCATTGAGCTACATTTCAGAGAGGTAAAAATAAAAGAATTCACATCCTACATCTACAGCACCATTCAATTATGTTCAGAGCTCATGAATCAAAGAGCTGACCCGGAGGAAGCTGGAACATGTCTCCATACAAGGTAGCAGTGAGTCCTAGTGGACAGAGCTTTGGATTGAGATTCCAAAGAGAGTGATGATTCTCCTTGGCACGCCCAGGAACTCACTAGATGGCCTTGAATAAGTCTCTCTTTCCTTTACGGTTGTGACTACAGAAAGGGCCATTCATTTCATTTAATTTCAGACACTTGGGCATCTGTTCATCACCACACACAATGTTACCCCAATTAGAAATGGAGTTCTATATGTTATTATAATGTGCATAGATTTTGAAAAAATGCAGTTAAACCCAGTCTTTCATTCTTTAATTGTTCTGACTTCATTTGGGATGTTTAACCATGCAATACAGCATTACTGGGTTAAGATACCACACAACTTTTCTGCTTATTGAAGCTGATCTGCCATGCTTCAGAACTGTTCCCTAGCAATGGACACCACACCACCTACTTTGTTTTGGTTTTGTTTTCTGCTGAATGATTACTTCATTTACATTAGAAAACATGGCAATGACAATTCCATAATGTTTTGTACTTATAATAAGTCCATTTGGAAAATGTAACCAGCATGCAAGTTATCTAAGTGTGGTTCCCTAAACATAGCAAAGCTTTGCAATGGAAATTTCTATTTACTGCTGTTTTCTAAGCACCTTTTAAAATGCAGTTTTTCCTGTATATTACCAAAACTGGTGGGAAATTACCTGTCTAGGTGCCCTTCCTCTCCTTTCAACTTGCCCACAGCAGCAACTGCTCACAAAAGAAACCCCCAGGAGACGCAATACCAGTCAGTGAGTGAGATCTCTTTCTTTGCCAGAAAGAGACTACTCTTTCCAGACTATTGGCATTTTTTTTGGCACTCTCATTTCCCTAAGAGATGAGGCAATATTCTGGGCAAATTCAGGTAATGGCTGTGGCGAATTCTCAAGAGACTTGCTCTGATTATTTTTAGGTTGATAAGGAATTTGATTGGATTTGAAGAGAGAAGATGGGAAGGAACTGTTGGTCTTATCAAATAGGATCAGATTTATTTTAAGATTATTTGGAGCACTGAGAGCAAGTTACAGTAAATAAAATATCAACACGAAAAAAGGAGGAGGAAATTGTTCACAGCTACCTACTGCATTTCACTTAGCTGATGTCTTGCAAGTGCCAGTCAAAACATAAAAAAGTTCCAGCTTCTCTCAGATTTCTGTGTGTGAGTACAGGTGCCACTGACAATTCAAAGCCTTTCAGTCTTCAGAGAACTAACAAACATATTCCAATAGATTTGAGAGGTGCTAAAGAGGCAAAGAGTAGATATCTTCCTTTGAGCCTAAACTCAAATGTCCTTTTATTTTGAAATAAAGAATAAATTCTCTAATCTCAGTACAACTCCTTTGTCATGAGAGGCCACCTGATGAAAACCCACTTCTAAGAGGGAAAGATCAGCTGTTTACAACTGACAAAGCTTTTGGTTCTGAATCAGCGTATGGCTAATGTCAATACACCAAATATCCAAATAGTACTTCCTGGAGAATTAAACCTGGACCTCAGTGTCTCCTGAACTAGAACTTCCAGCTCAGTAAAAGTCATACATCTAAAATTACTGCTTAATACTTCGACTTACCATTTCAGATTCAGCGACTCAAATATCATGAATGTGCCTGGGAAAATAATCTCCCCACCACGCTACTTTGTCCTCTGAACTACTTTTCCCCTCCCTCTCTCTACAGTTTAGTGACAGGCAGACAGCAAGGACCATTAGTAGAGATATGACTGGTACAGTAGCTCCTGCGTACTTTGATGATCTGCTTTGATCATCTTGCATCATATTCATTAGAGAACTTTTCCCCTTTCCATTCTGTAGAGGGTGGATATCTCCCTTAAAAATCCCCTTCTCTGATTACCATCAATAGTGGGGAATTCATAGTCTGCAACGTAGCTTTCAAGTCTCAGACACAGAGATGATAATGTTCAAATTTAATGCTTCGATTGCATCAATATACAACTGCTTTATGGTCAAATCAATCCACTGATTACCAATATTTTATCATTGACTTGAAATTTTGCCCATGCAGAACATAAGCAAGTTATTAATATTTGTTCTGATTTATCCTACCCTAATTAACACTCAGCTGTCACCTATTTTAACTATAGAATATTTAATGACTAGCATTTTAAAAAAAGACATTATCAAAGTTTTGGACATCTTCCAAAGCATATTAATTTCTTATGACACCCAAACAGCTTCTCTAAAAACATGCAAAAACCATTAGTTTGCATGAAATCAATGAAACAGATACAGTATAAACATGGATATTTCTTAAATTATTTCCCACAGCAATGGCTGCCTTATTCCTACCTGCCCCTCACCTTTGTAAGGAGAAGAATTTAGAAAAAAAAAGAATCACATCTTTAGGTTCCTAGTTGGGTTTACATTATATATAATGACATTAAGTAATTATTCCACTTCAATCCCACTCTGCTAACACATGCAGGGGCTGCAAAGGCAAGTAAACATTAGTCTTAGATAAAGACTAATCATGATTTAAAACTACTTCTCTTTGGAGGGGATTTTGAGGAAGAGACAGGTGTGGAAACATTCCCAAGTCACAGACATATTTAAAAAGGCCCTGTAAAAATGCCAACATAGTTTTCCGACTTAAGGTATTAAACACTTTGTAACTTGTGCTACAAAGGGATGGTGAATATTAGCAGGATGGTCAATGGGGTAAGAAGCAAATTAACTCTGCTTTCTTTTGCACTTGTATGTTCTCTAAACAACAGACGAATTCATTTACAAGAATATTTACCACTTAATTTAGACTGAAAAATATCTAAATGTAATCAATGTTGTTGACATTTTCACTGAAATGAAACAAATTAATCAAAGTATTTTAATTATAAAAATTAAACTCATTCCTGCAACTGCCAAAAAAAAGAGGTTTCTTAACCAAAACCATTACATCAGAAATTAAAAACCTCTTTCACACAAATGTTTCCCAGGAGTTAAAAACATGCCTGGGCTGGCTACGGCTACTGGGTACCAAGTTTCTCAAAGCTAAGGTAAATCCACCGGACTTTCAGAAGAGTATTTTTCATCTCTCTTCCAAGAAGTGTTATTACGACAAATCAAGTGAAATACATTTTTAATAATGATAATACACTGTATATTATCAGAGGTCTTCACCAAGATCATTTGTTCTTGATAAAGGATATATTTTTTCTAGAAAAGAGTTAAAACATCACTGGTTTTACCATGGAGTGATCATGCCATCCCTATCTGCTCCCCGTCTCCAGGTGCCAGCAGCACCTCTGTCCCAAACCCTGTCCCTTCCCCAAATGCAGGAGCTGGACAGTGCAAATTTACGTACAACTGAAATTGAACTGAGATGATTTTAAAAAGTCTCCTTAAGATCTGAAATCACAAGCAGTATACTAATGATCCAGTAAAACTACAGATTTTGGGTGGAGAAAAGTGGGAAATGCTCTTATTTCAAATTTGCCATATAAAATGGTGACATAACCTGAATTTGTTCTTGTGTACTCCCATCAAAATCCACGGAAAGACTTCACTGGCAGTTGACTGGCAGATGCTTACCATCTTTTATACCTATATTTTTAAAAAGGATTTTACTTTTTTTAAAGGCCATTGTGCTCTGTACCACAGGTGCCAATACTCTAGTGGCATGCTAGATGATCCAACATATGTTAAGAGTTTTCTAAAATACTTTGGGGTCCTTGGGGATAAAAGGTGATACATAAATTTATTTATATACTTATTTATTTGTATTTTTAAACTACAAAATTGTGTGTCCCATATAACACGTGTACATCTGGATGTTTGCAGACTGCATTTTTGTTGTTGCGAATGCTTTATCACTTTGTCTTCTTGTGGAAGACACGCTAAAAAGTCAAAATTTCAGTAAAAAAAACCCCAAAAAAAAAAAAAAAAAACAGTAAAAACATAAGCCCACACCTCACACATTTAGATTTCAGGCTGAAAACCTGATGGACCCATACTGAATGTAAATCCTGTTCTAGACACTTATGAAGAAATGCACAGATACAAAGGTAAATGCTAATTATGCATTACAATGTTTAAAGAGGGTTTATGCTGGATTTCAAAATATACACAAGCACTTCAGAAGCAAACAGCTTTATATCGTATTCCTTGATTTCAAATACTCTAAACATTCTAGCATTGATGTGCCTTTCCACTCACAGCCTTTGCAGTGCACCTCTTGACCTTTCAGCACTCAAGAGTGGGGCTGAGATAACTAAAATCTGGGAAAGGTAGTAAACCACCGAGCACATAATAAATTAAAGACTTGGAAAATTGTGGTAATAAGCCCTTTGGGGTAAGTCTCTTTTAAAGCAGTAGCACTATTTAACACTACTGGAACAATTCTTGTTTTATTTAAAACTTGTGTTAAGGAGCTTCATCTACTGCTTAGATATGAAATGTATTTCTGTTACAGTAATGTGATTCTATTTCAAAATTTCTGGCTTATTTCATGATGTCTTTAGATCTTTGTCTAAATAAAAAGACAACAGTCTGGTGAAATGTTTAGTTCCATGTACACAGAAAGACAAGTTACTCCTTGCACTGAACGCTTCCATTCTCAAGGCATGAGGTTTGGGGAAGAAAACCATATGAACCAGTTGACTAAAATGAAAATTAACTTTGGCAAGGAGTCTTCTGGGATACCTTGTTTGTGCAAAGCCATATATGAGTGGGAACCACAATTACTCTCTAGATCTCACCTACACTCATTTTTAAAAGTGAATGCTAGAGAGAAGACTGCTCTCACAGAAAGGAAGAACAACCAGCACCTGGAACTGGATGATGGAACTACCATGGTAATAAGAAAAAATAAATTACAAGGAATGCCTGACACTGTTAAGAATATTTGCATGAAGCCCTTAGGGAACCTCAGTAAGTCATGAAAAAGACTGGTCTTTCATGGAAATTTGGGAATGCAGAGATGGCGGCCAAATGCGTGCACAAATTCTGGGGAATTCTGCTTTAAACTAAGGAAGTTGAGAAAAACTGAGGCACTGGAAACCTGAGACTATTCTTTAGGTCTTTGGCATTTATCTGAGAGGAGGCAAGAGATGTACAGCTGGGGAAAAGACTCAACTAAAAGCTCCAATACTGAAGCCATTGTTACATGCATGTAATGGAGGAGTTGTAGTTACTGTTACAAATCAGAAATGAGAGAAACGGATCAGCAACCAGCAATTTTGCAACATATGAAAATCAGAAATTAATAACTGTTAAATAACTTATAAAAAACCAGTCCCAGGTGACTGTCTAGTCGATACTTCTGCAGTGGGGCAGCACTGATGTAATTATCAGCATTCATGTTCTCAAAACAACTAACGTGAAAACATGCTAAAGGTGTCAGTTGACAAATGATAGCAAACATAGATCAAAATGAAGCAAGCAAATTGGCAGGAAAAATGAGTGACTGAATTGCCTGAGGGATCACACAGGTGTTAGATATATGACCATGTGAACAGAAATGCATACAAGTATTCACACAGAGCATCTTTTTACCAAGAACATTTTTTATCTCTTCACCATTATAAAACTGTCAACTCATATACATTTATTAGCACTCTAAAGGAAAAAAAGCAGAATGGCTCTTTGCTATTTATTAGTTTGATATGTTAACTAGCAAAACAGAAAAAAAATCCAGATATATTAAGTATGTGGAGACTGCCTACTCTTAATAACTCTAGCGAATCTTTGATCTATGTTAATCTCATGTTATTATAGTAAGCATGAAGGACCATCATTCATCCCACATGAGCAAGGCACTCTTGCATGTCATGATAGATTTTATCAAGAAGAAAATGAAGTCAAAGGTGGCTGTCAAGGCACTAGGGTTTTGAGTGAGTGAAGAACCTCAGAATGGGATTTTTAACTTGAAGAATTTAGTGGAGGAAGGAAAGAAATTTAACTAACCACTTTCCATATATGGTACTTCACTGATCATCAAAAAGCTTTCTTCTTCTAAATTTGCACAGGAAAAATTCTCACCCAGGTAGTTTACCAGGTAGAGGGAACTTGCAAAGTAATCAATAGCAGTTCAGTGCACAAATAAAACAATGGGGTAGTTTGGTATTGGCAAAGATCCTCTTTCATTATTCCTTTTAAATGCTATGGAGAGATGAGATTTGAGCACAGCAGTAAATGCAGGGCATGAGAATGTTGACAGGATATTAGAAGGAATCCTGTGGTGGCAAAGTCAATGTCATTCTCATCACTCCACAGAAACAGGCCTATGGTATTTTATGAGCAATGAGTACAAATAATATTCACTTTGACTTTTAGCTCAGTAGTGACTGGCAAAAATACAAAAATTCTTTTTAAAATAAAAGTCATAAAATGGTATTCTTTTTTTTCTTTTTTAAATTTGGCAGGCTATGCTAAAAAACACAAAATGTTAAAATTAGAGGTTCATTTTTCCTTGCACTCGAGTATCACTCTGGGGTTTTTTTACTAGTCAGTGTTGCTTTACAAGATGGCACAGGAACATTCTCCCTGACAAGCAGCAGGTACTGAAGGCATTCCACTTGTGCTGGAGTTAACCAGAAAAGTATCTCATTGATCATTACTGAGAAGAGTTATTGTCCTCACTGTCTGCCACAGATTCAATACAGGTCGGGTGAGCATTAGACTGTGACTCAGCTCACCTGCCAATACTCTTTAGTGCTGCTGGCAGCCTTATTCCAGTGCAGTTTCCAAGAAGTATTTGCACCAGGATTTTAGAAAGCAGCTGTGCAAGTATTCTGAGAGTTAGTGAACCTTTGGAGCTCACAGATTACTCCAGGAAAGCAGGGCTGCAAAGATCTAGTATTCTGATTGCTTATTTAGCATCAAGTGAACACAAATATTTACACCACGGTCTTCTGAAGTTATCACTAAATGACACTGCTGCCAAAATATCAGCAATGCAAGTTACCCCGACATTGTACGAAACTGCTTCAACTGCAACAGTACAGGCATTTAATTTCTGCTACATAAAATGTTAAGCCTGCACGTTTTTGGCTTTTGAGGCTTAGGGCTGAATATCTATATTAGAACTAGTACTTTTTAGCTTCTTCTTTTACCTAATGTGTTTCAAGTTTTCAAATTATTAAAAGAGAAACTGTACGTAGACAGAAGAGCTGACATCCCATTGGTAAGGTACTGGTTTTAGCTCTGTGTTAAGCCTCAAGAGGATGCAATGGGTAGACAGTTCTCTGTACCTGCTGCACAAGAACAAGCTTCAGCTACAGCCACTGTCTGTACAGAGGACAGTGCACAGCGGACTTCCCATCACATCACCACGTACATGCTCTCCCCAAAGCCACGAGTACTATAAGATTAGCATGAGAGAAAGAATATATGCTGCAAATGACGATGAAACTAGAGGTCCACACATGTATTGTGTTCATACTACGAACACATACCCTAAAACTACACGAACTAGAAAAATAGGTCTACATTTAGATGTGGATGTTTGAAGGCTTTTTTTCCCTTCCTCTCCACCCATGTTAAAAAACCCCAAACACATCAATTCTCTTCTTCATTTTCCCACACTAATGCATTATTGACTTCAATGTACCAAACTTGCACTTGCAGTCTAACCCACTATTACAGCACCTTGTATCAGTACTTTAAACATTGCTTAACAAGAAAAATATGTCAATATACAATGAAAGCCTTCATTTATGCTTTCAAATTGAGGAAACTGCTGCAAGCTATGTTGTAAATTACCCCCAAGAATGTTTAACTGGGCAAAATAAAGAACAAATTTTAGTGACATCAGACGTGACTTGATTCATAATTAGCAACACTTAACAATATATTAACTTTATCTCCTTTCTATTCCAGTGACCTTTTCAGTCCTAAGCAATGTTTGCATATGCTAACATAAATCATGTCTCAGATTTGTCAACGAGCTTGGAATAGTTTTGTTATTTGTGAAAATTACAAACTGAACTCCTGGTTCAAAAATGTTTTGATAATGTTGAACAGGGTAGGTGTGAGCTACCTGATCTCAGCTTCACTCCAGTCTCTCTCACACTGAAAAAGAACTATAATTAGTATCTGTGTAGACGTCCATCGCTTCAATAACTGATGCCACTGACTGGTGGGGCCACGCCAAACTGATCCAAACCAGGTCCTAATGCCAAGTTAGCACTCTGCCTAAAGCAACTGTCAAGTAATGATAGATTGGACAAATCTGATTGCTCTATCAAAACATTCATCTCAAATCTTGATTAGTAAACCTATTGAATTATGATTAATTCACAAGAGTGCTGCTGACAGATAAGGTACTTTATCTGACAATGTGTAGTAGCTTTGCCTGAAGCAAAATAGCTCTGAAGCTGCTAGGAAAATAAACAGTATCATCTACAACGCACTACAAGGGATAATGAGGCTACACGCACCTTTTAATTTAATAAAGGCTGATCTAGGAGAATTTAGCTTCAGCCACAAAACACAGGGAAGGGAGGAAAAGGGCCAGGAAATGACTGAAGTGGCAGGAGAGGAGGTAAAACTGCCAGACTGAAAGTATAGAGATGCATGGGATGGGCTGCAGGGACTTTTGGGGCAGCTAAGATGAATCACAAAATTCCAAAATTCCTGGTTTTGAGAAAAATCTGATTCCAAAATTATGGCATATGGCCTTGGTTTTACTGTCTCTCCTAGGTGAGTGTGACACTTACATGAGATGTGACATTGTCTGCTTTGCAGTTCCAGTGAATAAAGCAAGAGGTTAAACACCGAAAACTGTATTCAGCACATGAAAGTAGGAGAGACTTGCTTCAGTGTTACTAAAATGATATGAAAATAATACCTTGCATGATTTTTAATCTTTCATAAAATTAAATAAAAAAAACCCCAAATCTATTATGTTTTTGCAACTTTTAAAAACCATCTACAACAACAGCATTTTTACAATTAATGAAAATAAAATGTCATGGATTCATCAAGCTTCTTTCAATGCCACCTCTGCACACTCGCTGTGAATTTGTGCCAGGCTCAGTATATCAAAACAGACGTTCCATTACAGGGTAAAGTGAAAATCTACCAGTTTCAACTCAATTTCACCGTCCTGATACCTGCATGTGCACAAGGGCAGATCATTAGAAAGCTCCACATTATTTGAATTTGTGGCACAGTCAGTGAAAAATAGGTATTGCAATATTTGGCTCTGACTTAATGAAGAATCCACCTTCTCCAACTCACTTGTTAGCTTATCCTGACCTAATAATTTTACAAAAACCCTAATGCACTATAATTATGTTTCTCCCCAGCCAGTATTAACCTTTCTGTGACTCTTTCTTCTTTATTCTCCCTCACACATATTTATTTATTTTACCTAGCCTCTGTTAATCAATGTGAACTGCAGATGGGGTCAAGGAAAGCTACTTCCTCCTTTGATAGCCTCCAATGCTTTCACTCCTGGGGATAAAAATGCTTTAAATGGAGTTATATTCTAGGAAAATCAATATATGATTACTGCAAAGATTTGTATCGATTGCCCTGTTGCATTGCAAAAAGGCTAAAGAAAAATTGCATGGCACATTCCCTTCATTTTCTACTCCAGAGAACTTGCTGCAAATATCTTGAGCGAGTAAGAAGTATTGGAACTTTATTTAATAACCTAAACTTTTCTTTGTTTAACCCTGCTACTTGTGTGTTTACTTTGAAAAAAAAATATCCCCACTGACATCTCTTTTCTAATGCCTAAAACCAGAGAGCTACTTGCGATCCTGAAACACAAATGCACTGCAGCAAACATCCAGCTTGCAATAACTTCACTCGTTTTGCATATTTCAAAATAACAAAAAAACCCCTCCAAACCCCAAATTCCTATTTTCACTACTTTACCAGAATTGTTCATGCTTCTTCCTAGCACAGACACCACACCAAATATTCAGGCTGGATCGTGTTTTCACAGACTGTAGTGGTGGAGGAGCTGGGTTTCCTGACCTGGTTTCATTTGTCTTGATGTAACCAGAGTAAGACTTATTTTTCCCCACAAAAGTCCTAAGAACTGGAACTAGGTTCAAGTTCGAAGAGGATCTTATTAAAATTCCTTACAGGAATGTAATTTTTTTTTAACACACCCTTATTTTGCAAGAATGGCCTAAATGCTTTCAGCAAATTGTTTTCAGACAACGGTCTCTGTAATCTTGTTTCTCGTAGTGCGTATTTTTCATTTCCATTACGTGGCATACTATCCAAATAGGATACTGGTTTTACCGTTTGAAAGGATAATTAAAAGTTGTTAAATAAAGTAACACACCACAATATTTCAAAGTCACTTTGGATGAGTTCTCTGTTCATCAGTTTCCTGAAATACAACATTATTTACCTCTCAGTAAGATGTTCAGAGATCTACTGCCAAAAAGTAATATGAAAGGACTAACATAATGATGTTTGTATTAGTGAACACAGAATGCAAACATAAAACTATAATTGAAGGTACTGATTTTTTACCAAAATGTGCAAATATTTCCCTATGTGCATACAATTTCTTGGAATCTTGCAAAAAAAATAGGAACTTAAAATTTACAACTGTCAAACTTACTGCTTTTATTTCTCCAACTCCACTGGCAAATCAGGTAATCTAGTTCTAGTACCCTAATATTTAAAAAGGAGTTGCTAGTCAGTGTCTTCTGCTTTCTGTTCCTCTCCTTATTCCTCATATATTTCAGTTTCGAAGAAGTAAAAATATCATAGCAGATCCTTCCTTTACTTACATTTTTCTGTTTCAGGAGTACTGTAAATTATTTCAATTTCAATTACATTAAAAGGTATTTCATGGCATGCTCCATTACTTACCTTGTAGAATCCTTCAGGCTTTTCCCAGGTTGCTCATTTTCATTATTAATAAATTCCTGACACTAAGTTTCTTTCTTTAACATTTTGCAACTTTTTCTCTGAAGTAGGTGTTGAACATAAGACAAATTAATGCTGAACATTCTCATTAATGGACAAAGTGACATCATTTACAAAAAGAAAGAGCAATACCAACCCACATCTGACCCACAAGACTAATTTTCAGGAATTTTCCTTCTATGGATATTCATGTGCAAAAACCAAATAAATTCTGTTCTGGGTGAAGAGTTTCTAACAGCTCAGTAATTTTGATGTCTGGCCATTTAACTGTTCTGGTGGGAGACAATAAAGCCTAGGAATAAAGTCTGTTCCCAGATCATGATTTATGTTAATTTCTAGGTGAATGAAGAGTCCCAAGTAGTCTATTTCTATAATTGCACTTTTGACATTTCTCAAAGAGTGCCTGGGGAAGAAGACAGGCACACCTTTTTATGGAATGTATACACAAGGAGAGTAAACACATACATGGTACACGAACTCCTGTGAAAACCTGTCTCCTTTAACCAGATTGTTAAATAGAAGGTCTTAACTGCTGAGCTTTTAAAAAATTTGATTCCTTCTGTTTTCCAATTATTTTTTTCCTGCAAGACAATCTTACTCCATTCCAGCCTGTGCTTTCCTGCCTCACGCACTGCTACTGTATCCCAGTGCTACCTGAAGAGAGGGAAAGCGAGTCCCTGCCAGGCAGGTCTCCACCACTGCCCCAGTGCAAGGCTCGGTCACTCCGAGGCTACCGCAGCACACATCCGGAACAGCTGCCCAGACACAGCACTGCAGCCTTGGCATCACAGCTAAGAATCCCCTTCATGCATACCTAGAGACTGAATAAAATACCATTTGTACCTGTCCTGTCCTTATTGCCTGTGCATCTGCACGCGGCCATTCCTGGAGGCAGAACAGGAGTTTGATGGATCCTTGCTCCCAACTTACAGCACTATTCCTGTGTTTATCCACCTGCCCATGCTGGCAGGCAGACATTCCAGTGCCAGGAGCAGTGATTCTACACATTGCCCTGCCCCACTCCCCTCTACTTTTCAGTATAAAATGGGTTACAGACTAGACATACATTTTAGGATCAATTTGGTTTGATGTTTCTTTGGATAGGTGTTCTCTGCTAGCAGAATAATACACGGAATGTACACTTACAGTCACAAAGCTAAGGGAAAGAACTCAATTCCTATTATGACATATAAAATATATATATACACACAGACACCACCACATGCCCTTCTCTGGAAAATGAATTACACTACTTAGTGTAATTCACATATGCAGAAACTTGCTCCTGATAAAATGAAGTAAAATACAGTTTTCTGTATTTTTAATAATTCTACTATTACCTAGGAAAAAGTAAACAAAAATAATTTGAATAGGATAATGTACATCCATAATGACTGGCTGTCAAAACATCCCTTAGATCTACAGATGACTTTTGGTAAAACAAATGGAAAATTATACGTAATGTTTCTAAGCTGTGTTTCTCAAATTACCTTTCCTGCCAATATACGTCAGATTCACTATGTTGTTTTACAGGAGAAAATTAATTACCAGCAAAAAAGCAAAGGTTTTTTTATCTTCCATACCATTCTAAAAATTCCAGCCAAGTATTTGCAATCAGATTTAAAAGCCTGCTACTACATACTGCTAGTTTATCTCCACATGAAAACTTTAATGATCAAATAATTTAAGATCGTCTTTTTAACAGACCAGATCTTTACTGAAACCCAAACCCTGCCTAATGCACATGTGTACATTGTATAAGAGAGATATTACAAGATACATGTATGAGACATTTAGTGCAGCTCGGGATTTCCTTCAGCAGAGACAAACAAAGCTCCAAGCCACCCATCTAAACAAGATTGTTAGTTCTGAATTACACATTCCTACCTACCTAACAAAAATAATGTCATGAAGAAGAAAAATAGCCTCAGTCCAGCTTTTCAGTTGCTCCCCAAACTCCTGTGAGAATCAATCATCAGCTAGTGTTAAATGTCTTTGTTCCACTGAATTCAGTAGAACTAAAGCAGTTCACACTGGGTGAAACCCTAGACAAGACTTACATATGAACGAATTCTGCTCTCTCATAAGGATAAGACATGTAGGGAAAAGCAAGACGGTACAAAATGGGGAGCAATGCTCCCTTCTGTGGGATGAACCCTCTGAATGAGGTGGGGATCCATAAGGTGACAGTAAGTAAAACCTTCTCAACCCCCTTCCTCCTCAATGTTTTTCCCCCTTCTAAAAATGTAGCAATTATCCAGTTAGGCAAATCTAACTATGTCTGAATTTGGAGATTTTCATACTTTGCCAACTAACTATCAAAAACGGCACTTTCACTCTGCGTTTTCAAACTGTATCGATGGTCACCCACCAACGCACAGCCAGTCCCAGAGCACAGCACTACATGTTTGGAACATGACTCTGCAGATCAGGGAATTCTCCGTCATTTGATGAGCACCGAGGACTGACCACAACACTCAGAGAATGGTAATGCTTGTTAAAGTAAATGTGAAGTGCTGTAGCCCACAAAACAAAGTCAGCGGGTACGCAGAAGCTCTCCCAGACAGGAGGGCACCACTGGATGGTCAGTGAATGCCAGATTATCATCTCCATGACAAGGGGTGTTAGGCTCTCCCAAAATAAAGTTTCATTTTAATTAAACCCAATTAAAGATATAACTCAAAATCTAGAGTAATTAGAATCAGGCAACCTAGCAAAATACCCTGGGCACTACTAAACAATTCCAGAATAAAGGCCTAGATTTAAAAATTCCAGTAATATGTATGTATAAACACATACACACACACTCTTTTTAGCACTGACTCATAAAAGGAGTAAGTTAAAATTGAATATAGAATCAAATACATAGAAACCCAGACCCCATTTGCTATATACATGTGTAATTGCTATTCTTGTGCAATCTAAGACTAAAAATCTGGTTTTGTTACATTCAGAAACAGAATTTCTTCAATGTAAAATACTGCAATACTGTTTATTAAATAAACACAAACTGGGATATAATGGCATACATTTGTTTTCATTACAAGTAGTAATGCAATATTTCTCTGAGGCTTACTACATTAGCATTTCTCTCCATGTTCCAAATGCCTTTGAACTTTCTGAAAAGCTACATCTGTTAGCTCCCTTGTATACAGCCAAAACTTACCAAGTGAATTAACTTTTAATATAAATTGCTTTGTTCACTATTAAGATTGATGTTGGACACACTGTACTGTAAGTTGCAAACTGCAATTACAATTCACTGCAATTATCTCTGGTTGTTAATAGCACAAGATAGCATGTCACTTTCTACCAAGTGTATAATTTATCATCTGGTTGGGGTTTTTTTTGGTTTTTCCCTTCATGAACTCTTGTGGTATTCCAAATGTATAATCTTGTTGTATTTATTTCCCAGTGGTCCAACAAAATGCACAGCAAGTGCTGACTAGAACAAACTAAAAGGCAGTGCTATTGACAAGCCGTCACTTGAGCAGTAATGAACACTCTGCCTTTACTTTCACCTCACCAAACTAACAGCTTTAATTTATGATAAAGCAAACGAGAGACAACCTCCAGTTTTATTATACCCTCAGTGCTGTTTCAAATCAAGTAATTAGAAGGTCAAGAGGCAGGTCTAGAAAGCCAAGCACAAATGCAAGCCCTCTGCACTGACATTTTTAAAAAATCTTGACTGTTCAAAGAGCGTTTTATCCATCCCTCTTCTGCAGAGCAGTGTGAGGCAGTTTTTACCACCGTAACCAATCTGAAACAGTGTAGTTCAATTCTTTGTTGAGTAATTCAGCCCATATGTTCAGAGAGATACCTAGCAGACAAAGTCCCTTCTGCGGGCTTCTCTTTAAAAGAAAGGTACAGGTGAGCTTTATAAACATGCTTTTCCAACAGAAACTTTCACTTAAAAGTGGCTTTCTTTTCAGAAGTACGAGAAATTTCACAGGATACCATAAAAAAAACCAAAACAAAACAGAAGAGTGAAATATTTGAAGCAAATAAATAAGAAAAAATAAATCTGTGTTAGAATGGTGAGCCTAAATCCTCTAAAAGCTTATTTGTAACTTGACAAGTAAACTATTCCTAGAACTGCTGAAGAGCTAGTTTTTCCTGAATGTTTAGACCAACTGGAATAAAAGCACATAACTATATTTGGTCTTTGCACTATTGTTATATAAATATTTACAACTAGAGAGATATAATTATGCTAATGCAGCATGTCTCCATTTTCATTATACGATATAATCTTGAATTTAAATTTCAGTCAAAAGTAACTCACAATACCTTAGAAACTATTGAAAATTGTTCCTGAGCTGTGTACAATGAAACCTACACAATTAGGCATTCTTATTAGGCAACTGTTTGCCTTAAGCTACATCAAAGGACACTCCAATGTATTATTACAGCTCTGTTATATGGTGATTGGAAAATTACTTCCCATTAAGAAACTGCTTTTGCTGAGCCTTTGATGAGTTGTCCTAGACTACCTTTACAGCTTCAGGTAAATTGCTGAACTTCAGCCAGGTCTTAATAAAAGGCAAAAGCTGTTTAACACAAATCACTAGTTTTAGTAAAAGATAAACCGGGGTCCAAATGAGAAAGTCTGGGGAACGAGTCTGAGTACACCTATCTGCATGGCCATTTGGACCAAGGCTCTTCTCTTCACAGAGTGCTTGTGGAATATATACTAGGAATCTTCACAGTACCTCAAAGACAGAACTTTTGTCTTATCCAAAATATTGCTGTTCCACCAGCAGTGGAACAACAGTTCCCACTGACAGTAGCACACCAGGGATAGAACGGAGAGTGCCACTTGCAGACATGTGCCACAGCAACTCTTGCACCATGTTTTTCTGTAACTCAAGTCATGTAAAACTATCAAGCCATTTAGATCAGGTTTCCTTAGCTAAATATGGTGCTAGAGTCTATACACAAAGGTTTAACTGCTTACATCCAGAACTACAGTTCTCAACAATGAGTATTATTTCTATGTAGCACAGACATTAGATGAGTTTAACAACAAAAACTGCAGCCAAATTAAGGCAAAGATTTCACAAATGCTTGCATAAGAAAACACTGAGATTTTGCAAATATTTGTGTATAATGCGAGTTTTTAGTCTCTAGTATATATTATATTTTGGTAAGTATGTCTTACATATTTACTGTTTTTTTAAGATTCTGTTGTACCATTTCTCTCAAAGTAATTTTTGCTCTATCATTGCACGTTCACATGGCAAGTGCAATTATACTTAATGACATAAGTGGTGTAAATGTGTGATTATATAATTAGAACATGCAGTTATGCTGTGAAGGTCCTTGTGGAGCTGAAGAATCCCCAGATGATACTGTACACAGACCTGAGAGAATTAACATAACTCACTGAACTGCACTTTGGTTTTCACAGACAACACAAAAGGAATAATTTCAGAAGTTCTCTCAAAAGAGCTGTTTAAACAACAATCCTTTACACAAACCACATAAGTAGCTTCCACCTTCCCTCTTCTATAGTTGCCAATAGTGATTTAAATGTTTCTTGTGCCGACAGGGATGGAAAAGTCTGAGTGACTATAATGAAAGCAGACGTGGAGTTATATGGACATTCTGGTGAATAAGGACTTCCTTCTCTTTCCACATCTTAATTACCAGTCCTTCATGTCTGGTGCAGTTATGTGTAATTTGCTCTGAATTCAATTTGGTCTCAATGTCCAAAATACATGATTCAATTACATACAACCAAGTAACATCACACCAGTGCATCTACAGTAGTGCTGAGAAGCACTCAGAACAGTGAAGTTTTATCCTGGCTCATATGTAAACTCTGAAGCTATTTTACTTCAGTGAATCCTTAGTGACTCTGCTGTTTTTCCTTGACAATGGTCTTCAGAGTCTATTTCCTCAAGCTGGTGTTTACAGCATGAGGTTAAATTTATTTCTCTCTATTCTGTGCACTCCCATCTAATATTTTCCACCACACAAATAGTGAACTGCCTTCTTCCTACTTCACTGGTCAACAGCACCTGCAAAGATCACTTTGCTTGTCATCTTTTCCCACAAGAAACTCCAACTCTGAAGCTTCCACTTTCCACGTACCCTCAGGGTAAGCATATTCTTTCCTAAGATGCAGTTAAAACTGATGGCATCCCCTTTGGTGTCCCCTCGCCTGCTCCCATCCAACATTTACTACCTCCCTTATTCAAATAGAGCACACACCAAAGGGTGAGTACAAAAGATCTGTAAATCTTGCAAGGAAGCTTAAAAACGAAGCACAGGATACATGCACCCTAAAATTCAGAATGCAACAAAGAAACATCAGATGTCTCTGCTGCTCCATGTATTTTTAGATTGACATAGTCTATGTGTAGCAGGCAAAATCTGACTGAAATTGTGAACTTTGACAGGTGGCAGCAGATAAGTGTGCATGTGTATGTGTGAGAAAATAAGAGACTGAACGCTTGACTTAAACATATTAGGAACTCTTCTTTGTAGCATTACTTGCTGAAATACCATCCAAACTCACAAGATTCAAACCAGATAATATTCAGTGTTAAGTATTTCTTTAGCAAACCTTTGAAGAGGTCTCAAATTTATGACCTTTCGACAAATGGAGCTTACGAGGATCATTATGAGATTATGATTTAAAAAAAAAAATAAAAATAATTCATTCCTTGGTTCAGATGCAGTCATTGCAAGGTAAACCAGCATTTATCTTCAAACTACTGTTCAAAGATTGTTAAGCAGTAGAGGAAGTACTGAGGATATAAGGAAATCTGTGAATCAGTGAAAGATGTTGGTATGCAAGAGTGAAGATATACCAGCTGGGCTCCTGCTTCAGCTGGTTACCAGAGGGCCAGGAAGAAATTAGTCTCAGCCATCAGTTGAAAGAACACCTGGACATTAACCTGGGGCACCAATTCCCTTATGAACAAGGTAATCTTTGTTTCCTCACCAATACATCTAGAAACGAAATAATGACTAAAAAAATAAAAATCCTTAGTCCCAAGTGTCTTTAAATCACTACAATAAAGAAAAAAAAAGATTTATGAAAAGGGCAGGGGAAAACACAGCAGGCTTTGCTCTCACTTTAAGATACAAGTGAAATAAACTGCAGTAGCATCTCTCACCTTCTTGACAAAGGCATGCAAACATGCGGCTGTACCTAATTTTTTCTTTATTCTTATTTAATTCTCTAATTAAGAGTTGATGCTTTCCTCAAGCTTTTGGCTCATTGGATGAAAATGAAGCACAAGGTAACGAATATTTTTTTGGATAGACAGAACTTCTACACTGAAGACGACACAAGTTCTCAAAATAAAAGCTATGCTGTATTTTAGGTAGTGGCTTGTACTTTCTCTTATTTGGAGATCTTGCCTTAGGACACAGAATGAGGACACAGTTTGTGTTTGCCTGTATAGATCATCACCAAAAAATGAGTATTGCACAATTTCCACAGACATTTACAAAATCGCACATATGGCTAAGTAGAAACTATTAGTGGTGCTTGAATCATATTATATTTGGCAGCACTGATATTCAGACTGCCAAATATCACCCAATTCCAAATGCAGCACTAAACCTCTGGTTTAATACTCCAGCAGACTCTGCCCTTCGGAAACCTTCATGAGGAAAAGCTAAAGATTTAAACAAAATCATTACCTTCCCCCCCATAAGAAAGAGCTTTTTGAAAAAAAAACTCAATATATTTGTAGAAAGAAAATATTCTTGTAACAAGATATTTGATCGCTTTCCAATAAAAAAATGAAGAACATGTTATATTATTTATTTTATAAAAATTTCATATTTGTCTTTTGGTTTCTATTATCCTGTGTTGGAGGGAAAAAAAATTGAATGATTTCTACTGCCAGACTGGTATACACAGAAAAATGTATTTGCTACTCACGCTGGAAACAAATACGAGAAAAATAATTGGTTTTAATGATAAAATTCCATACTTAGATTATTTTTATTAAACTGTCACTACATTTTGGAAGAAAATCCAAATTCCACCACAAAGCTGGCATGGATTTGCTCACCATTTATTTTTTCTCTAGTATTCTTGCTAGAGGCATGCATCACTTTTTCAGTACTTCAATCCTCTTGGCAGCCAGCAGCATCCTGGTGGAGCATTTGATGATGGACATTCTGTCTGCTCAGTTTGTATCAACAAATTATTGCAGCGAAAATTTACATCGCTGATGACAGGTACCCTGTTACTAGAGAAGTAGGAAACCTAGAAAATGTGCACCAAGAAAGACTGGAGAAGTGAAGGCAGGAAGGACACAAATCCCCTGCAAGCTGAAGAAGCTAGAAAAGCTCAGAGACGTGAACTGGCAGCTAGATATGAGCTAAATGCTTCTCACTTGTTCTGTTAGACAATGGTGCTTCTCCCTGGCCAAGGAGCTTCCTGAATGAAATGTGGGTTACTAAAGTTGTAAAAATCTTAGAACGGTATTTTTTTCAGGAGCAGATTCAAAACACAGAACTAGTTTTACACAACCACATTTTCAATCAACTGTTTTTTTTTTCTACCACTGCTGTGTGCAATAAAATGCACAGAGTATTTGCACTGCAAGAAGAGACTGTCGTCTCCTCGTTAGTGTCACTACTAAGGCCAGCCTTCGACTGTCATCATTCAAAAGTATGTAACAGTGACTGCCAAAAGTTGATGGGGGTCTCATGGATACACTGGAATTATATCAAATTTTATTACTACCCCATACAAGTACATGCCAATTATGGAAACACACATTTTGCAAGACTTCCAAAGGCAGCCAATGTCTTCTTAATGTGCATTTTACGCTAATTTTCTTTGATGTTTTGCATTAGTGATAACCACTGTCCTTCAGATGACAAGGAACAGAACAGAAATATTATTTTCTCTCACAAGAGATTTTCTTACTCTGGTAATGAAATACAAATCCTACTCCAGCCAGATAGTGGTGCCTTCCATTTTTGGGTCAGCCTTCATCTACATGTTATACACACACTAAAGATGTATATTTTATCTCTCAATCAGTTCATATAAGTACATGAAAGGCACATCCTAGAAATTCTTTGCTACAGCTTCTGATTCATGATGTATCTTACGGAAGACGTATTTTAGGTTGTCTGTCCTTTGATTTCCCACAGAAACTAATAAATAATCAACAAAAATATGATTAAAGATGTTGCTTGAACTCTCAGCCAAAATGAATACTAGCTAGTTGAAAATCTTTCTGATCCAAATCTGTTTATCTTAGAAACAGAATTCTAACTCAGATTTTAAAAAGCCTGATGAAGGGTAGAGCTAAGTTTTGACATGATCTTTTCATATTCAAAATATCTCTTGAAATGAGAGGGAAAAGGTTATGAAACTTGAAATTATAGAGAGATGAAATAGAGCGTAATAAACTAGAAAAATATTTATACACAATTGCAATCCTATACTAAAAAAAAACCAATAAAAAAACCTTTGAAATCTTAATCAACCAATACTTGATGCGTTCCTGTGAACACTGCTCTAAATCTTTGTTTAGGTTAACTAAAAGATCACAGCCAAAAGTAGATATTAGATTAAAAGTATTCTAACTTGTGTCTAACTTCCCGAATCAAAAGGTGAGGAAAAACTAAAATTAAAACTTCAAACTATTTCCTGTAATTCAATTATCTGTAAGTCCATCTGTTTATCTAAAACCCTATTCCAAATTTCCCAAACATATTCAACAAATTAGGCAGTGGGCTTAAATTGAATTTGAGAATGTACATGAGACTTCTTCCTTGCCTTTACAAGTATAGGCAGGATAAAACAGATCTGGTTAAAAAATATAACTTATCTAAACATACATGACCTCTAGCCTTTTTAAAGAAGTATTTATTTTTAAATAGGCAAACATGAGATACTTTCATAAACCAGTTATTGCTCTCTGTAAATGCTCAAGATCTGCCACATGAACTTTATATTTTGCCATGAAAGAATAGTTTTAGCTCAGAGGAATAACAAAGTAAATAGAAATGGAAGCACCAAAAGAAGGGATTATTTGTAAGAAGCCAAGAAGTGCTAATTAAAACTTTCAGTTATTTTCTTACAAAAACACTGCTAATTGACTAGTAACTATTAAAAAATTGTTGTAAAACTCAGTATGATAACTACTGTACTTGATAGAAATACATTTTGTCAATTCTACATAATACATACTTATTTAGCCAATTCTATGTATTTTACTACTTTGGAAATAATTACTATTTAAATATCTAGTAAAAGTGATAAAAAATAAGGTTTAGGTTTACCTTTAGGAAAAATTGAAAATGTACAAGATGATAATTTCTTGAATAGTTGTTTTTTAATGAGAACAAAACTTAATACATTGGATATATTACAAAAAAAATTTAATTGTTTTATTTTTGTCTTTCATGTCCAGCAAGCATTTAAAACCTGCAGCTCAAGTCCTCTTATATATCAATATATATAAAGGTTAGAATAGGAAAAGAAGCTTTCCTGCATTTTCAACTCTCAACTGGTTTCTCAGCTTTGAATGAATTAGTCAGTGAACCATAATGAAGGAAAAACTCTCTGCGTGCTGCCACTGCTGCCAAAAGCCAGCTTAGCAGTTTAGCAGCCTTCCTCCAGGTGTTTAACTCCTTCAGCCATCTGACTTTAACACTTGAGCTGGAAACAAGTGTGCTGCTTCATTACTGGGTTTCATCAATTTAAGATGTCTGTACAGCCTCATGTTTATTTTTACATATTTATTTTAAAGCCAAATGATGCAAACATAAATGTCAGTGCTTACTGATTTCCTTACACTGATTTTCCTTTTATTTTCTCTAACTTCTATATAACATATTTAAACTTGCCATTATATTTATTAAGAACAACACAGACCCTTACTTCTCTTCATAATTTTTTTTCTAATACCTTTGCAACAGGACGTGCAGGGACAAACAAACAAAAAAATACTTTCTTGTAGCTTTCTCAGCCAGTCCTGCTCAGCCCTTTTAGCAGGTAGCTCTCACAGTAAATTTTACATTGAGGCAAAGAAGTCTCCTTAACTTCACAATTTAGATGACAGGCAAATTTCATTTCTTCAAAGCATCTGCAGTAATTACACAAACACGAGCCCAAGTAGATCAACAAAATGCCTCTTTCCTCAAAGGCACGTAGATGCAGCATGGAAATTCATGTCCAAAGCACAGGAAATCCATATGCAGCTACTTAGTCCTCCAGTAAGACAACTTTGTTCATGGTAATGAGTGTTAGCAGTTTAAAAATCTTGATGATAAAAAGCAGATGCCCAGAAAAAGCTTAATTTGATTTAGAAGAGAGATGTACCTCTAATAGATGACCTAACACAGGGACTGGGTCTGTTTTAACATGAGCTGCCAAAGACTGACTTGCAGTCAGCGTTCTGTGGTAGCAAACTCGGAAGACCTTGCAATTTAGAGAACGTCCCCTGCAGTCCAGCTGTTTACACAAGACTTCAGATGGTAATAGCTGAGTGATAAAGTTTGCACATAACCAGTAGGACCCAGTCATCTTTCAACTCTTGTTTATTCTGATAGAAAACCAAACTACTAAAAGTTCACAAGCAAGGATAAAGCACTGTTCCCAAGAACTCCATTTTACCAACATTACTGCATTCTTAGTACCCTTTTCATCTGACTCAAAGCAACTATATTCTCAAAAAAACAGCTTTCAGAGCCAGCGTAGGCAGTGTCCAACAAAACACAAAGATTAAATTGACCCTCGTGCAGGAAACCCCTCAGTGTGCCAGTCCAGTAATATACTCTGAAATACACAGAGACTGATTTTTTTTACAAAAAGAACATAAGCATTTCTATTTATCACATAATTGAAATGCTTTTTTATCCCCCTCTTCCATGTACCTTTTTTCTTTGTACTCTACAGACAATACACAAAATGATTTTACAGACTTTGAAAGAAATTTTGCAAGGGTAATAGGAGGATTCAGGTAAGCAGAGCAAATACAGCTTTACAGTAAACAATTGATACTCTTGAAACACTTTCATTCAATATGTAATTTATGGGAATAACAGCATTGAAATACTGTCACAACACTGAAATGCTGTCACAACATTATCTGCCCTAGCAAAAAAAAAAAAAAAAAAAAAAGATCTAGCATTACTGAAAGATGATCTGACATTTGGCCTTAAACGAAGGAACACAAACAAGTTTGATATCTCCTGCTGAAAGAACGTTCATACTCAAGTATCTTACCCAGCCTCAATACACTAACACATCTCACTAAAAATCCTTTGATTATTGGTGGTGTTTCCAGCATCCATTAAACATAATACGTTAGCGTAGTGCAAACATACCATTTAGCTTGTAAGTAAATGTGATTTTAAATATACCTTATGCATGGAGGCTGGAGACATCCACTCCCCTGTCTGTACAAGCTGCTCTGTACAAGCACAGTTAGCTAACTAGTGCTTTCTCACATTTCATGAAGGGACTCCTCCAAACTCACTGAGGCAATTCCTGAAAGGACTATGATATTTCAGCCAGAGCCCCCAAACCAGAGCACAAACCACGGAAAGACTCAGCCCTTTTCAAGACATCAAACAGTTTCTAGTCTGTAATTTAAAAAGCAATTAAAAATTACAGAAAGCACAATGTCTGTGTATGTGATCTCAGCAACGGCTCTGCGGGTTGTTTCATCCCAAACCTGTGTAAAGTAAATTTTAAGGAAGTATTTCTCTCTCAGTGGAAGTCCTTAGTGCATATTTCATATCACTTACGGTATTTAAGAGAACAACATAAACAACATTAGGTGTCTCAGTACAAGCAGTGCAGAACTGAGTGTCACACACACTGGCACATAAAAGCACAAGGTAACTTCTCTGAATTACAAAAAAGCAAAACGATTTCCTAGCAGAGAACACAAAGACTTGAAAGAAATTAAGACATCTTTTTGTGCTTCTTCTATTCAACACCTAAGTGGATAGGAAAATGCATATTTTCAGTTTTCTATATAAAAGTATAGGTCTTTTATGAACCATTATTTTAATAATTAAGCTTTACCCCAAGTACTCTAAACTTGCAAATATTGAAAATAGCATCCCACCACAGGCAACAGTTGTAGGTAGAAGCTTGAGTGGAAACACAGTAGGCTGAAAATAAAGCTGTTGCTTATGTGCAAATTAGCACAAAGTTAATTGGAGATCTGTTGTATATAGAGGGGGCTGAAGGCATGGCTCACTGTGCATCAATGATGAATATCAATGATCAGCCCTATAAATCAAAATCAAACTAAGCTTTACTTACCTATTATCTGTACATAAGGACTAAAAAACCTTTTTTTAGTACAAAATATCTTACAGCAACAGAGTTTAAAATACAACTGAACTCAATGAATATACAAATATATTTACTGATTCTACACAGTATCATCATTTCTGCCAATGTTCCTCTTCTGGTATCTTGAGAAAATAATTCTGGGATACGATAATAAATACTGACACATCAGAATATATAAAAGAATTTAAATGCCAACAGAAAATGCCAAGAACGCAAAGCAGTGATGACAGTTTCTGTTGACTAGTCTGTAAACAGCCACCTCATGAAGTGTGCCATAAACACAATACTTAGCTGGTGTTGGCTAGGTATGTGCATGAAGGGAAAACAACGAAACCAAGTATCTAGAATCTGAATTCTAAACTTGAACAGTCCCAACACCTATTTCTACATAATTGATCTCTAGCATGCATCTAATTTTCCAAAATAATATTAGCCACTTGCTCTGAGATGTGATACACACACCCTCTATGATTCTGGACAGTATTTGAAGCTCTGCACCTGCTACAAGCAAAATCTCTATAAAATTCCTGAATGAAGTCCTGGCCCCTGCTGCTGTTAATAGCAATGTTCTCACAGACATCCAAGTAGCCCTGAATTTCTTCAAGTTAGGAAATTCAAATGATGCAAAACATGAATAAAAAATGTCAAGTTCCATTGAAAACTTAAAAACAAGGCTACTGCCTGAATCATACTGCCTGTTTTGAAGGCAAAAGTCTGAGCAGCAGATAGGGTGAGTGAAAAAACATGGGAACTGCATCAACACAAATTCTCAAGCAAAGGCCCTGAATGGATTTATACATCTTAAATCTCATTATTATTCATTCTCAAGTCAATACTACTACTAAGACACCAAAGTACCCATTTTGTTTAATACAATCCATGGTACTTCCACTGTACATTGTCCTTCAAAAACATCTGAAGTGTTTTAAACTACTAAATGTTTAAAAATACTAATTATTGCATTTATATAAACTATTTAATAATTATCTTAGCAAAGAGGAAAACACAGAAAAAGAAAAAAGTGGTCATCTGTGATGAGCAGTAACCCTGCAGTAATCACACACACCCTTCAGCCACAGCCACTGTTGTCTCCGAATATAACTATTTGTCTCCAATAATTCTTTTTAGCCTGTATGAGCATATTTAACTGTTTGACTTGTTCTGCAAGTTGTTTTTAATTGCTTTAATGTGAAAAAAACACAGTGATAATTAAATTATCCTGCAGATCTCCCAACTGTGTTGACAGTTGCAATAAGAGAAAGATCACATGAAAGTACATTTCCACAAACCATACACAAACCCTTGGAAATTGGCCATGTTGACACTAGAAGTGAAAGCTGACTAGAAGTATTATATTAATGCTTATAAAGTGCTATAGCAAAATGACAGTTATCATTCATTTCAATGATTATTTTCAGAGCCATGCAGAGAAAAGAAAAATATCTAGCATATAACCTTTGTAAACCAGTAACATAGTACATTCATGCTCCTGTGGTATGATGCCAAGGTAAATATTTTTCCTCAAATTTTACATCCCTATGTGAATTTGGTGGGGATCATTCTATCATCTACATCAATGCCATTATATTCCGATTTGCTAGAGACAGAACTGAGTTCTTCATTACCAAATTATCTCAGATGATGCAGCACAATTTAACAACCCCTGTGTTCCTACAGAACCCTGTGTTCCCTTGCCTCTTCTGAAGGTGGATTTGGGGCAATGGATTTGCACAGGTGGATTGCTGAGTCTCAGTGCAGTCTTTTTTCCTAGGCTACTTTACCCTTTAGCTCCGTTTGACTTTCTGTGGCAATTTCAGAGCTGTCCTAGATGAGTTCAGAGCACAATCCTATCACTTTTAAAGAGAATCTACACACCAGATTCTTTGAATCTTCTTGGTTTAGCCTAACATTTCTTTGCTAGCTTTCTGAAGTAGGCTAAGCTAAGGAAATGCACGTCCTCCTCATTCTCTAGACTCTGAATCTCTGGATAACCCCACGTAACATTTTCTAAAAGACACAGATAGTGACTGTGATGTGCTGCTGATATTAAATGAAGGCTGCATTCCTATGGCTATGGCAACCATACAAGTTTTCAAAAGGCCCATTTATTTCAGATCTTATCTTGAAGAATGAACAGAATTTTGACTGACTCAAGGCCTGTGCCAACAGCAGCTAGCACTGAGCATGGAGCTGAGACCCCGGGGAGTGAAAGTCAAGCGGCTGGAACTCAAGGTGACTAACTGCCCACTTTGTACTGCCAGCCAGCACATTCCAAAAATAGGGCACTGCACTGGCTGGGGAAGGATCTTGTTACAGCAGACAGAGGATATTACTAGCACAGTGTATGTCAGCTAGTATTTGTCCCTACCAAATAATACTTTGTGCCAAGCATTCAAAGACAGTTAAGGCCACCCTTGGTTTTGGGACAGGAGGTTTAACCCCAGAAGTCACTGCTACCACACAATTTGTGGTGTAAACCAGAAGGTTGTCAAAACATTTGTGAATGTGCTTACAAATCAAATAAATTGCTTCATTTGCAACTACACTTTACTGTAAGTGAAGAAGCGTAAGGCTACTGATTTTTATCATGTATTCCCACAGTTGTGGAAACAGAATTTCCTGTAGAACTTCATTTAAAACTTGCTCTTTCTTAGGGCAGGTGAAACAAAGAGCACAGTAAGGCCAGTGATCATACCCCTACTACCCTTCAGAAGCATAAAGAGCCCTTATACACTAAAATACCCACTTTCCCCAAATATATATGCATAAATTACATATACATATGCACACACATATATAATATATGTACATAAACACTGTATATATTTAGTTGAAGACAAGTTTAGCTAATGTGATTTTGATTGCTTTTGCAAATGTTGATATCAGACATGAAATTTAGTTCAGTTTCATCAGTTAGAATTTAGACTTACCTAGCCTAGAGGAGTGTATACTCCATTCTTTACAAGGCACATTCTACTTCAATCCTGCATGTGCTAAATGGCAGCAGCCACCTCATGAGGAATATTGTTGGGGCCCTTCTCTTTCTACACTGATGGCTTTTAAAGCTACACTCAGCTCTGCCATGGAAAAAGAGGTTTCATAGACAAAATGAGCTGCCTTTACTCAAACACTTACTATCCCATAATAATCAATTTCTTATTTGAGATACCAATACACTAGTACAAAGCCTGGAAAACATTCTCCTAGTTCTGTGTAAACAAGACTGCACTGCCTCAAGACTTTGCAAGTCCCCACAGACGCAGACTGAGGTGTAAAGGACAACGTGTGACACCCCTCCAGCTACCTGCTTTGTCAGGAGGAACCCAGAAGGAGCTTTCAGGGCTTTGGGAAACGAAGGCCTCCAAAGGAGCACATAGCCCCCAGAACACCAGCAGCATTTATGGTCCCAAGGAGATAAGAAAAGACACTGTCCATTTTAGACCTTCCTTCTTCTTTGTCCTTCTTCCCCCATTCGTAATGACGGCAAATTTACACTTTTTGCTTGTTGCAAGCAGCATATTTAGTACAATATAAATCCAAAAAGAAGTTTTCAAAATGTGCCAAACATAAGAACAACAACATCTCCAAGTTTAACAGTGCTGATTGTATTTCCAGCCATATTAAACTCTGATCTTGAAGACTTCAAGTCATTAGAAGCTTAATGTAACAATCACAAAGAAACAATTATTATACAATTAGAGAGACATGTGTCAACTGTGTTTATACTTTTTAAGAAACGATGTGGTAATTAAATGCTATGCTTTATGTTCAGACACTGCCCAGTAGATTATGTCTGTGTCCTTCAAATCCTGCCTTTTTAAAGTACAATGCACAGCTTTTACATTTTATCACTCTTATAAAACATTCAACAAGATTTTCTTTCAAAACCAACACTTTTTGGAATGGAGTAACAGCAAAAAAGGACACGTTCTTAGCTGACATCATAGCATTACCTAAATAAAACGGATACCAAGGTTCACATTAATATGATAAACATTCAAAACACAGATTTTGATTATTTCAGGGGTCTTAAAAGGTTTTCTGAAGAGTGAGACATAAAATAAAAGAAATAAAAATGTAAAATAACCCTTTTCTCTGCTATAAATCATTGAGCTGCTTTTCCCAAATCCATTAATAAAAACAGTGACTGTATTTCATGTTACAGTTATCTACAAAAGACCATTCTTAATTGCTCTTAAGGCATCATGTTTTTTTATTTTAGCCAGGTTCACATTTTATTATAGAAGACTAATGGGGCATAGACTCCTAGCAGAACTTATTTGGACCAGTCAACTATAAAGAGGGTATAAAAATAGTTATGGAGGCAAAATAAAAATTAAAAACTACAGCTAAGCTTTCAGATTTACAGGTCTAATAAAATGTGTCATAAACTTTTGCTTTCATTCCAAAGCTTTGTCGGAAGAACATGCAGAATCCTTCTCCATTTCAAAAGTGTATGTTCAAAAGTTAAATCTTTCTATTCCCATTTTTAGTTTATAGTCTTGCTTGGGTACATGTAATTTCTTAAAATGTATTGCTATTTCATTAAATATCCCTGCTGATCAGAATGCAAGAGTGATAAGAAGGAGAACCATTACAGGATAATAATAATAACTTAATGGCATTTCTTGTTAATGAGGTAATAACAAGAGGCCTTCAGGCTTTCTGCTTCAAAGTTTATTTAACCAAACTACTTTATTTTTATCTAATTAACCAGAACCCTCAAGTTGTCATTGCCCTAATAACAATTTGAATACCTACTGGATTAATTTATTAAATTAGTTAAGGAATAAAACACAATAAGCTAGACCTAAGAACTTAAAAAACGTCAGGGATTAGACAGAGATGAACTCGTCTGGATGTAACACTGAGTTTGTACTGATTTGAGACCATAGGTGTTGCTCTGCTGTTTGCAGCAAGATCTCCCAGAAAAGACTGAAATCCTAATCCTCTACCCTATGTAATTATTTTCTAGATCAAAGAAATTAGCACTTGTGTCCTTAAAAATTCTAGCTCATTTATGTCCTCCTGCCTACTTGCTTTTGCTTACTAGTTGCAGCTGGATACCATTCCATTCTTTTTCCAAACTTAATCATACTGATGTATCTGAACTGCAACTCAACTACAAATCTCTTGATATTGGGAATACGATTTGGAAAAAAAGAGTCTTCCTAAAAGAAAAAGATCAAGTTGAACTTTACCGTCACACTGGAAAGCAATCTGAACAGTCAGATCTACCCCAGACTTGTAGGCTTTGCTTTCTTTACATATTTCCTAATTTTTAATCTAATCTTGTCATTTTTAAGGTCTATATTTAATTCCAGCCACATCTTCAAATGGCTCACATGTCTTACCTGCCAAAGAGCTGCAGAAATAACATTACTGCCTGCCATGGCAACAAAAAACAAGGGAGACAGTACAAGAATTTATCTCATTTTTACCTACAAGAGTAAATGACTGCATAAGAATATTTTGGAACAATCTGGTAGCAAAGAGGCAAAAGGATTTGACTGAAAGTCTAATGCTAGCAAGGTGCACAGTCACCCAACGGGTTTTTGTTCAAGTTTAACTAGAAACTGGTTATAGCCATGGAAGCCCCATCTCTTGTTCACAGAATGGGCAGTTCTTTAGTACAGGGCCACAATACTCAGTTTCATGTACTATTTTAGCAGGTTGCATTCTGCTAAATATAACAAATTTTCAGGCTGAAGGAGCTATGAAAATCTGTATCACACGACCTGAGTGTAGTTTCTCTAATTGTTCTGCTCCATTTCTGGCTGTACTAGAATTAACCAAGGCAAATTATTCACGTGGAAATATTCTCATTTCCTAGGTGAACAGCAAGTCCTCCACAGAGAAAACTGCTTCATTATGCACATAGGCAAACTGACGTGTGCAAAACTGTATGTGCAATAGATAGTTCCATTTCCCCCCGATATCAGCAGCTAACAGGTTTAGTTCTAATTCCCCGTCATACTCGTCTGCCACAAACACTTTTAAATACAAGAATCTTGAACTGGCTCAGGTTTGTTCCCAGCAGGCATACTTGTAAAGATAAAAAGACTAAGAGTCTTTTTCCCCCTGCTTACTCCCTATTTTGGTAGTTTCTAACAAGAAGGGCCAAGAAAGGAATGGAATGTTTAGCCCAGCACCACAGTCTGATCTTGCAGAAAAAAACCCACAAGAGCAGTCAAGCAAAGTAACTCTGTTCCTATTTCTGGGTTTAAATTTCTGTGCCAGGTTGTCTTTAATGTCTGGTTCTCAAAGTTTGCCTACTCTTAATCCTTCTTGCTAAAAAATTTGGGTTTTTTTTTTCATCCTACAGCTTCTGGCAGCAAGTGGTATGTAAATGTTCAGTAGCCCATCTGAACCCTGTTTCAGAACAAAACAATTTCAGTTTCTAAGTGTCTGAATTACTTTAACTAAATCTGAGGATTTACCTATTGAAGCTTGAGCAGCTCCCTTTCAACTCTGAATGAAGGAAGAATTATGAGACTGGAGTTATTCAATGAGAGCTATCTGTCCTGGCACTTAATCAAAGGGATTAGGATTTGGAAAGAAAAGCCTACAGGTGATCCTCCAGGAAGCATACCAAGCAGTTATCAAAAACATACAAGTTCAAAGCAGCTCAATTTTCATATGTTAAAAGTATTTGGATGAAGCCTCAGGCTTGTTTCTAGGTAAAGAATTGTGTTAAAGCTGTTTGTACTTGCATACTTAGTAGACAAGGGAATGAAATAGCATGTGGTGAAGCAGTACTAGGTCCATCTAACCCTGATGTAATACAATAAATCAATCTTGTTCTGTTAGTGAAACATGATCTGATACTGAGTTCAAGTTCCAGTGCTCTTTTCCCACTCTGGCAGTTGTAACAGACAATCATTTACCTCTTCAGCAAAGGAAACTGTCATAGCATAAAGGGAAAGATGTTACATGCCACATCAAGTGCTTTAATAATTGTTATTAATCATGTAACTATGTTCTCCCTCTGCACTCAATACATTGAATTTAAAATATATTCAGTATCTTTGTAAGACTATTTTGAAAATTCTAATAATCAGAGATCTGTCTTAGTCAACTAGAGGTGTCAGTAATCAAAGTTAACATTAACTCACAACTACAATGATTTTTATTTACCACAAGCATTACATCACACTGGCATAAAAGGGCAGGTTAGGGACATGTACCGTCTCATAGCCAAAAGAAGGAATGCTTGAGTAGGGTGGCTGGACCAGCTGTGGATCCAGGACAAAGTACTTAGAACTTCTAAGCCTCCCCACCACATCTCTGAGATGGCTTTCCTTGCCAAGCACAGGCAGTTACTCTTTACATGGAATAAATGGAGTTACGGCTGTCCAGAAGGAGACAGAAATAGAAAGAATTCACTGTACATACTAAGTTCCTACTGAAAGTCTCCATAAATCATACAGGCAGTCACCATGTGAGTTAACACTGAATCATTCTCTGCAGAGTTTACCCAGTCTGCAAATACCGTGAGAGGTGCAGAGAGCAGAGTTATCCCCAGCAGCAGCAGCTGAGGGTCCTTGGCACCAGCGGTCTGGAAACCGAGACAGTTCCTGCAGTACTGGGAGCACGGCTTTGGGCCACAAAAAATCCTTAAAACTCAAGAGGTTTTAAAAATGTATATATACATCTCCCTTGATAGATATTTATACATCTGTATATATACATCTCTCTGTGTTCATTTATACATCTCTCTCTATATATATATTTCTATAAATCATTATCTCAACTCGAGGGCGAGTGCTACACAGCCCAGTCCACACGGAAGGAGAATGGGACCGAAATGGAAAAAAATATTTCCATGCAGAAAGGAAGAGGAAGAGGAAATACGTGGAGCATCCCAGCTTTCAGTCTTTACCTGACAATACTTAAAAAAACCTTTGTGTTTCTTTCCTTCATGCTGTTATTATTACCATCCTATGTACATCCCATATGTATAATCACAGAATCTTCTGAGTTGGAAGGTGCCCACAAGGATCATTGAGTCCAGCTCTTAATAGCATAAGAGACAATCAATTAACTGAAGTCCACCTGTAGGAAGCAAAGATTTCTGTATCCATCAATTTCTCTGGCAAATTCATGAAGAAAATTTAGAGTCTCTTATACAGCAAAGTTAACTGGGCCAGCTCAGTTAACACAAAAGCAAAAGATAAATTCCATGAAATGACAAAACTTAGGAGTTACACAGCGCATTTGGGAAAAGTATTTTAAAAGTAGATGTTTACTCTATATGCTCACAAAAATCTGATTTGTCAACATTTACAAAACTACTTTGTAATAATTTTTAACCAAGACTTGGATTGTGGACTTCTCATGAATTCCCAAGCTTAGTTAATTTAAACAAATAAGGGAAAACAAACTAAGTGGAGAAAATTATTTTGAGTGGATCATTGCAGATTGTTCAGAATAAATGCATTACTCACTCCTGAAATACAAACCTTGTAGCAAACAGAAATTGCAGCAGAGCTACCGGGCACAACTGAGAAACAATACCTTAATACTGACTCTTATCTTCTTTTCATTGGTAATTTGCAAATTACCTGCTTAAATTATCTTCAGAGACAATCCTGAACTCCTTACTTGGGCCCAATTCACACTTCAGAGCAACAAGATTTAGTCTAAAAGCATTTAATAATGAGGAACTGGAATAAATTTAAATTTATATTTTGATTCTGTCTCATATGTTTATGTTCATGGCTGTAGAATCAGAGCCTTAAATGTTCATAGGTAAAAAGTAAGAAGAAAAATGTACAACAGTGTCCTTCACAATTACTCTCTCAAAAGGCAGTTATTGAACAGGAACACATATTGAAACAAAAAAAGTCTGCTAAATATATCCTTGCTCCAAGTAAAATATACATGGTTTATTTTGAACTTATGCTTATATAAGTGAAACTAAAGGAGTGAGAAGTCTTCGCTTACTAACACAGGCTTCAAGGCATTGCATTACGAAAAAGCTGTGTGCTAGACTACAGAACAAACATAATATTTTTAGCCTGCTGATCGACAAAAGATCTATTCTAAATAAATTCCAAAGTCTTTAAAGATCCCAGTCGTTTCAGGGAATTGCCAGGTACTCTAATTCATTCCTATATTTCACTTGCGACTTGCACCTGTACCAATGGACACTACTCCCAATCCTAGACACCATCATTGTGCTAGACACCACATAAACAAAGAATAGTAACCAGTTATGAAGAGCCTAGAGTCAAAAAAAAAAAAAGGACAGGACGGGACAAACAGGGCAGGAGGATTCTGTGTTATGATTACAGTAGTACAGAGACATTAAGTACCTTCCCTAAGTACCTATACAAAAGCAGAGAGAAAGCTGGAATTGAATCAGTATCTCTTATCTCTCTTTCCAGAGCATAGAAAACAACCCCATCAAAATCAACAATAGCTGAGGGCACTCAGCAGTTTGTAAGATCAGCCAGCAAGAAGTTCATCTTTCTTTCAAATAAAGCTATTGGAAGCCAAATATCACTGTCATTCATAACGGTGTAGCCTCACAAAGATTCCTTATTTCAGTGGAGATCCTTGGAGGGAAATTTGCCTCTGGAAAGAGTCAGTTATTGAAACTGATAAGTTTGGTAAGGAATTTTAACTAACTTCAATGGAGTTCCTTTGGATTTACACCAGCATAACAGTGTACTTGGCCTCGTACAGCTATACCAGTTAGCTCCCATAAAAATAGAAAAGGCTGTTACCATCACAACATAAACACTGGAATACATCTTGTGTATACTACTAAAAAAAAAAAAATGATGTAGTGCATGATTGCTACAATTCTATTTTTATGTCTTTTTGCCAAAAAGAAAATATGGTTTTAATATAAGTTTACATCTGTGTGGTATTACATGCATGTAAAACAGATGTAACCCAATTACATTTTCATTTAAATTGCTAAATAGCTACTTAAGTAAAAAGCTAAAATAACATACAAACAACAGTTACTATAATAACAAGTGTTCTTAGAATTAAATGAAAGGGATCAAAGCTACAGCACACAAAATTTGAGCTGGTCTTTGAAAAAGATACAGTGACATAACAGCACTGTATTGATTTACTCAGTAATTTAATGTCTCTACAACTCAGCCAGAAGACACATCAGTTTAGCAGAGACACATGGAGGAAAATTCAGGGAGTTTATACAGAGACTTTGGGTCTCATAAAGATTAGACATACTCTACTAGAGTTTATGTAGCAAAATCCCAAATTGGAAATTAGAATACCAATGCAATACATTCAACTTGATTATAGTTTTAGGCAGACCTGTCTGGACTGGATGGACTCAGAAATCACATCCCAACATTCAACCTGAGTGTGCTTTTTTAATTTTAGCAGAGAATCGCAGTTTTCAGAACAGATACCATATTTACTTCTATTTCTCTCTATGCAAACATAAATTCACTAGAGCTAAATCTGGGGGACTAATAATAATAATATAGTGAGTACAGTGGAAAGACTAGAATCAACTCTCCTTGATTATTTAATGAAGGGAAAATAAATCTAATTTTCATTCAAATGTATTTACCAGAAAGGGCTAAAGTTTCAAAGCCTGGACCCAAAAGGGTGACTTGCATTGGTAAGGCACATCTAAGCATATGAGAGATAGTCTGGAAAAGGAAATACAAATGCAGGATTCTGTATTCCTACTGTCACTCTCAGGAACTTAAGATACTGGTAATGTTTTGTATTAAAATATTTGCATTGCATGCAAATAGCTGTGACTTCTTTTGGAGTACCACTTGAGGGGAAAAGCAATCATACATTTTTATCTGCAATAAAACCTATCTTTTAATTACCTTATTTGTTCATACTTTTATAGAGTTTGCCATCTGCATGCTTTTCTATCCAAGGCACTTGTACAGACTTGTGTAGGTGGATAATAAGATTATGAAATTTATATCTACTGCCATGAAGCAGCTCTTATGTAGGTTTTGTGTGTACATCTACACTTTGCTGGAGCCTGTTCTTTGTATCCTATTACATTTCTATGTACTTGTTAGGCTGCATATGACCAAGGAAGGTTCAACAAGCTGATAAGCAGAGCTTTGTAGGAACATGCAAAAGCATGTCTTTTTTTTTTTTTTAACAAATTATTTTTGTATTAAATAAACAGTTAAAAATAGCCATAAAATCATAGAATGTTTTGGGTTGGAAGTGACCTTAAAGATAATCTCATTCCAACCCCCTTCGCTGAGCAGGGGTACCTTCCACTAGACCAGGTTGCTCAAAGTCCCATCCAACCCGGCCTTGAGCACCTCCAGGGATGGGGCATCCACAGCTTCTCTGGGAATCTGTTCCAGTGGCTCATCCCCCTCACAGGGAAGAATCTCTTCCTAACATCTAATCTAAACACCCAAACGTCACCTAGGAATTGCTTGTGTCTATGAGCTTGCTTTGCTGACACTGCAAGCACCAGCAATCAAACCAGACTGACTTGAGGTGGCCACTCCCTGCTAAACCACCCTCTTGTCCTCTTTGTTATCCTAGTCTTGAACTACAGCAAACTCTAAGGAGTAACACAACTGAACATGTGTTTCATCTGCCAGCAGTTTGAGTGCATGACAAGGTAAGTAAAAGCACGAGCTGTTCAACTTTCCCACTTACCCAAAACCACACATAATTTGCAAGAGAAACTTCGGGGTTGTTAAAATGGTAAGAGACACATTCGAAACAACTTCAGTTCCCAGGTCAACAGAAGTTCAGACTGCTCAGCATTTAATTACAGGTACTCAGTGTCAAGCTCAGGACCCAAGTGAAATTCCCATTTAGGGTCCTCAAAATCTGTACTCTTTCATTCTATTTTATTGATAGTCTACTAGAAGTTTAATATTTACAGACAATTACTTAATGAATAATAAATACTTCGATTCTGTACAAAAATGTGACCTTGAAACCAAAAGTTGAAACCAAAACTTGCTCTAAGGCACAATTTTGGGGGAATATGCAAAGCCAGGAATAAAATCTGAGTATTCCCTGTTGCTGTTGTACATCAAAGGGAAATACAACTACTGCAAAGTCCTATTATTGATTATCAGTCTGTCTTAAAAAGATAGATCATATAACATCACCAATATTAGGTGCAAGAAGTTTTTTGAAGCAAAGATTTGGTCTTATCCTGCATCCTTTATGCTACCTAGAACAAAGAGGAGTCAGAGCTGATGACAGCAGGCTGCAGAAATTCCTGGCTTCCAAACACCTAATGCTGAACACCTCTCCTTTTTTGCACTGAGGCTGAGCACATATAAGCTGAAGTACTTTTTTACATGTTTCAGTATTAGATCTAGATCAACTGGGAAAAGACATACTTATCTTGCAAAAGCATAGCTTATTCTTTGCTCATTTTAAAGAAGTTATCTTCATTAAAAGAAACATGAATTAACTTGCCAGGCAGATGTTATTCTGGTGTTCTCTTCTGTGCAGTCTGGATAGAATAAATCAGCTTTATAAAAACTTCCATTCTCACATAATATTAGGCCCTGTATTACTATTTATAGAAAACTTGTGATCTGAATGACAAAAGAACTGTATGTTTTTTCCATTGGAAAAAAATCAACAGTAGTTACCTTATCATGAAAGGTTCAGTGTATGCAGTCACACGCATTAGAACACTGACACTTCTAAAGGAGGAATCAGCCTCTGACCCTATTTTGATGTGCCAATACCACTTTAGTGCTTGCATTTTAAAACATTTATTTCCTTCATAGATATTTTATGTGGAGATCTCAGTCCCTCAGCAGCAAACATTCTTATTTTCACATCAGCAGAAGCAAAAGACTAACATGATGCTTTAATATGAAATCTTTCCTTCTTGGAAATCAGATTGCCTTCTATTGTCTTAAAAGCATAAAATCATGTCTGCATTTGGTAATGGACAGATGTAGAATCATAAATATGAAAAAGCAAATTCTTCAGCAAAAAGCTAAAGAAAAACATTTCTATATTCTTGTCTCTGGGAGGGAAATATCCTTTGTTTTGAATTGTATTTATGCTGTGAGATAATTTACATCACTTTCCAACTTAGCTGTATTTCCTCTACGAATATCCAGTTCTGTAACTTCTTTTTTTGAAGGGGCCATGTAGAACACTGATTATCATAAAGTCAAGAAACTGATCCAGTGAAGAAATACTTTAAATTCTTTCACAGTTTCCAAGTGAGTTTCATACTTTCAAGTGAGTTTCTGCCCCTCACAAACAATAATTACATTTATGAATGCTGTCAGAACAGAAGACAACAGTTCTTCATAGGAATCTGGTAACCTTGAACCAGTAATTGCCAGCATGGTGGAGCTGCTGGTTTTTTTCTCTAGTACCTCCTACACAATTAAAATCAATACTGTCTGACAGGATAAATAACGACCAGGAAAAACACTCCACCCCCTGACACAAGCTGCCTTTCATAACATAAGACAAGGTACCCTCAAGATATGTATATATTTTTGCTCATTAATGGTCAGCATACTCCAGTAGTCTGTCCTTTTGATCGTATTTTATGTCAACTAACAGCTATATAAACTTCCCCATCATGTTCAAGTCCTTTCTTTCCTCCATCTCAATTTTTTTCTTTCACTCATCTTTTCACTCCTTATCAGCAAAATCCTCCCAAAACATTTCTTATTATCATGAGAAAAAAAATGGTATTTTAGGTCTCAATTTCCTTTTCAATGTTTACTTCCATTTTTATTCCTCTTATATGCACTGAAAACCAGTTCACTACCTTTGAGTCAAGTTTCTATCAACTTCCTTTCTGATCATCTCATTCTCGACCACCTTTTGTCCACAGAAATCACTTCCACTAAATGGTGTAATAATTGCCTTGAAAATTTTTAGAGCCTTTACTATTTCCATGCACCTTTATTCTCCTTTATTGCCCTTAATCTTGCTGGGCCCACAGTCCTTAAAATCTGCTTGTGTCTGAGCATTTAAGATTAATTTGATATTCATTTGATATTCTCTTCCACAGTTTGATATTGTCTTCTAGCAGGTCCTTGTTCTTCCCTGTCCCATTCTTGGTCCACTCATCTCCTCAAGTGACCAGTTCCTCCATATGGAACGTATTAAACTTTTGCTTTCCACTATAACAAACACTTTGCTGTCTGTTGATTCGGCCCCACTGTCAAACTCACATCATGCCCCTGACAACTCTTTGCAAATTTCTTATCAACTTAAAAACTTCAAATAACTGATTCATCTTCTACAATCCCTTGAGTCCCTGTTTTTCCATGTTGGGTTAGGTAATTCAGACAATTACTTCAAGACACACAATAACATTCAGAAATATAAAATGTGTTACATGTAATCTTCACTAGTAATTGATTTGGGAGCATACTTAAGCAATTATGAGCTGGTCTGGCTGTTTCTAAGAAAATGAAGAAATTTGTCTCCTTTCTTGGTGCAATTTAATATTGCAAGACATATTTGTACTCTTGTTCATAAGACACACGATGTTCACTACCTCTGTCTTTCCTGTCCTTGCTCTATACTATGTTTTATTTTGATATCATGCAAGTCAATTAGTTTGATAAAGTAAAACATGTAGCTTTTAACCAAATTGATAGAAACTTATCCTATATACCTATATTCTGTGTAGAATGTGGCTATACCCAAGATATTTTGCTCCCAGAGAAATGCCAGACCCAGGTCAAGGGATGTATAATATCATCTTTCTGAATTTCCCTCTACTGTATGAGATACAGTACCAAACTAACTTTACTTATTTTCATTTGGACTTCAGAAATCTGTGGGAATGAAAAAGTACTCCCTGGAATTGTTTCTTTGACTGATTTGCATATTATATCAAACAAGCAGGTATTTATTTTTCCCCATGTATGGCAGAATGGAGAAGGATGATCAAGTCTGAAACTTGTAAAATTTAGAATTCACTCATATACATAAACTGCAATTGATTCTTTCCATATAAATCTGTTGAAACAAGCCTCCACGTAAAAGGCTAAAGAAATGTTATTTTATTAAGTAGCACATGGAAATAAGCCTAGCAATTTCAAAGACATAATATGGAGAGAGTAGCAGGGATAAAATGAAAAGAATATAAGTATAGAGAGATCCTTCTGGGACCCTTAAAGTTTTATGAGAATAGACCTAGTGAAAGATCTCTGAACGTGTAAATGTAAATTAATTGAAGAAATTGAATCTTTACCTGCATAAATTTGTTAAATGTAACAATTAAAATCTATTTAAATGTTAATGATATAAAATTTAAAATGTGCCCCCTATTAACAGCAATGAAACCCTCTACAGTTTAATCAATATTAATGAAAGAAAAATGTTAAGGTAACAAAACCTGGTGCATTAGAAGCTGTTGGGGAACAGGATTTTTTTAAAATTAAGCTTTCAATAATCATACAGATTATAGCATCAGATAGATGCATGATGTACAAAAGAAAATCTGCAAGGGATGAATTTAAAAAGAGACTACCAATCTTGTATATGCTCTGGAAGGTCATTCATCAATTAGGCACTGCCACCTCCCATACACTAAACGAAAACTTGATATCAGAAATTGAACAAGTAACTCTTAGGGAGCTGAAGAACAAAGATTGAAATAAGCCACTTATCACTACCTAAAATACATGTCTCCTATATGCATATCATCAGTAGGAAACCCACTGCACCCAAAATTGCTAAGCAGGAACCCTCTATGGGAACGAAACGAGTAAAAGGTGGAATAGATGGATCTGTATAGAGCATATATTTGCCTAATTTTATGCCATTAAGGACCACACAAAATATCTTATCTTCACAGAAAACAAAGTGATATACCCAAAAATTTAGAAACTGACAATCAGAGCAAATAAGAAAGTAACAATGAATGTTAATACATTTCCATGCCCTACAGATCTCTAAATTTTTTAATATATAATTTAAAAAAATTACTGAAAGGAAATCCTTAGTAACTAAAACTTAACAAGAGTTGCTACCTTAATAAAAGACTGTTTTGTGACAGAAATATACAGAACTGCTGCACAGAAGCTTTTGGGAGTCACTATAAAAATTGTGATTGCTGATGGTCTGGCAATAAAATGGAAAGATAGCCACTGTATGCAAACAAGCCTTCGGAACTAAATATTAATATAAAGTTCTATATAATTCTTCAGTGGCCTGTTTATAAAGAGGAGTTTTGCTAGCACAGCTTCTGGATTTAGCGTCCGCATTTTTTCTATATCCAAGGTATGCCAGACAGAACATAACCTCAGCTTAGAACAGATACTTGTGAAGTTCCTTTACATGTACACTGATATATCAACAGCAGTATTCTGCCTAGCAAAGAGATCATAAACGTCTTCATTCTTTTACCTAAGGCAGGTAAATAAACTCTGATCTGACTTCAGTTCCACCCTGTATGCTTAATGACACAATTTTAGATGTGAATAGTAGATACTAGACATGTACTGTGTTGTGAAAACAACAACTATTAATCCCGTGTCTGACATTTCCCTTCACAAAAAATACACAGGCTCTTTTAGACGAATTAGAACTAGGAAGAAAAATGAACGAATTTATATAAATATGGTACAGTTTGGATATGACTAGGTGGCAAAGCATGAAGAACTAAATAGTTTTGGTGCCCATCTTAAAGCACATACAATACAATTAAGAAAGACAAAAAAGACTGATGCATAGAGGACTCTGTAGGAAAAATTATTTCATTTCATGAACGAACCAAAACCACAATCCAACCCAACCCCCAAACTTTACCTAGGGAATTAAGTTTTTACTCTTTTCTAATAAAAACAACAAGCTAGCAAAAGGAGATAGAACTTTTGGGTTGGTGGGATTTTTGGTTTTGTGGAATTTTGAGGGGGAAGGAGTCGGGTGGGCTGTAGACATAATCTTTAGTATGTATGCCACAGCTCAGAACAGAATAGCAAAGCTGTTAAAAGTCCACATAAATTAAAAACTACTGCATAAATTCACTGAGAACAAGTATCTATGCAGGACCATTAAAGATATCACCTTTGCATAAGAAATTCTGTTAGCCACAAATCATTAGGGCTAGATCAATATCCAGAGAGAATCACTTATTCTCTTTTTTCCCTTCTGCTGTGTGCTGTTGTCCCTCACTGTGGGGCACTGAGCTAGAAAGGTTTTTGGTCTGACCTGGCATGGTGTTGCTCACCTTGAGGGAAAGACAGCAACACAACAGATTATTATAGAAACTTCACAGCATTCTTCTTATTATTGATAGACACATTCTTTACATTATTGTCTTAAAGCCACAAATGGAGAGAATATTAAAACAACAAACAAGGATGCTACTTAAAAATTATTAATCTTGACTTGCATAAGTGTGATATTCAGAACAGAAGTACTTAGTATTCAGGCCATGCATGCACCACCATGCTCTGAAAGGAGGGACCACTGGGAGCACCTATGGACACTAATGAGCTACAGCTGAAGTGTAAAGATGCAGAATTGCTCCTTGCCAAATGTATGCTGGGGAAGGAAGTTCATACAATGAAGAAGGTTCCTTTCTTGAAGTGGGAGGTGGAATCTCTAACTTGCAATTTTTATGGAGGAAACATTCCCAAAATAAGTGTCTGGCTTGTGTAAATCTCTGATTCTAAACCCCTTGCTTTCCCTCCTCTCTACCTCAAGACAGACTTATCTGTAACAATCATTTATCTACAACTCAACTGTATTCAGCATTGCTGAAGCCTTCCTTAAATCATACATGCACATGTTTAGATTAATAAACTATTCTATTTACTTGCCAATACTTATCAAAACTCTGTAATAAGAAAAAAGGACACAGAGTAGAAAATAGGAGCTTAAAGAACTTAAAAATTGTTCACAAGTTTTGTAACTGCAAGAAAAAATTTTTAATTCAGAGTAAAGGACAAATGCTGTTCTTTTAATTATCAACATTTATCTCTGGGACAAGAACATCAGGTATATAATATAGAAGATTCTTTTAATATAGAGGACAGATGGCAACTTCACTCCTGGGACTTCCTTGGACTGCCCCAGAAAAAAAAAACAACCAACCAACAACCCAAAACAAAACCAACACCAAAACCCCCATAATTTTAAAAGGCTTTGAGTATTCCCAAAGGAATGATAGACTGGATACAGGAAAGCTGAACTGTCTTGTTTGTAAAGCAAATGATAAAACATTTGAGGACTACACAGAAACTCCTAAGGATGCCAATTTACAAAATTCACTTTAAATAATACTTCCTTGCTGTCTAATAATAAAAATTTAGAATTCACTCACACTTTCAAATTTCACTTGGTTATTTATACATAAATATTTTGAAACAAACCCTCTGGAAAAGAGAATTATGGTAGCAGAATTTAAGATAATACAACATGTAAATGCAGCCTGGAAGCCAGGAATGCTTAGGAAAGGTGTTGCTTGTTTTGTAACATAAACTTACAAAGCAGACTTCACAATCATTTAAAAAAGCACTCCCACTTGTCTAAATCATATATGCATCCATATGTGCATGTGACATTTCATAGGCACGTTTCATACTTCATTTGCAGGTTGTTAATATCCTAAGATGTGAATCCACATTTTCTCCTTGAGTGTTAATACTCTTTATGTCCTGCTGGTTAAACAGCCACAACCAAACCGGTGTTCTGAACTGTCCCTGACAATAGTTAGCCTTCTTACCCTTGGATTTCAGCACAGTAAAATCATTTACTTTCAGAAATTTTAAATTTCTAGTTAAAAAAAAAAAAAAGAGTCTGAATAAAAGAAGAATTTCGTATTAGATTAAGGAAACTGAAGGCTGTCCTTCTTGCAGTAACGATTGAATATCCTGCAATTGCAGTGCAATGTGATTATTACTGAGGATTTACACTTCCCTAAAAAAGATCGGAATCTACTTGACTAAATCAGGCTCATCTCCATTTCTGGTGCTTTGGGCCACAAATGATAATTTCTGCCTCTCCCGTTTTTCTTTACATTGGCTTAAAAACCACAAAGCAGTAAGTTTCAGGGTTTTTTTTTCCTTAAGCTTTTACATGTAAAGAATGAAATACTGCAAATATTTTTCCTCCTTGATTTTAGACCAAAGTTTCAAAACAGCAGTATTTTATATTGCAAGAAGCGTCCTTTAAATAATTAAACCATTCAGCTCCTTCCCTAAGTTAAAAAATATATAGAACAAGCACAGCTATCAATACAGGATTTGCCCCTCTCTGAATTAATCCAATTATTCAAATGTCAGTTATAACTGTCAGAGAGCAGTTCCTTGGGCTGGACCAAACTGTTAAAAATTAAAACTGTTTTACCTCGTTTAGTCTCTCTGCCTTTTTAATGTAAAATCCATGGTCTTGACAAAAAGTTGTGGGATTTGACACCCAATGCAACACAACCCTATTTCTGTCATACATGCATAATTCACTTTGGAAATTTGCACTTGCTTTAAAATATTACTAAAATATACATGTAACATATGCTAATTCAGCCGCACTGGCTTGCAAGCTCCAGCCACTAGGTTATATGTAAACTTTGCCAAGTGCATACACTGTACATAAAGGGATTATAAATGAAAGAAAAGATCACTGTCCCTAGCTCTCAGTTTCCAGCCTTGGCCAAACTGACAGCCCCAAATCCCAGCAACATCTAACATGCCCTTCCTGTGGAGAAGACAGCCTGTTCTCAGAGTCTTAATTACATCCCAGCTGACTGCCCAGCGTTGCCAAAATCAGGCAACAAACGATGCACCTTCACTTGCAATATGGTCTGCTAAACAGACTCCCAGTCACACAGAAAGAAACTTTCACAACAAGGAGAAATAAAGGGACAAGTGAGAGAGTGAGGGAGAGGGCAAGCGGCAATCAAGACACGGCAAAAGCCTCCTCCCAGACTCCTGAGGGAGCGGCGAGCAGCAGCACGTAACAAACAAGGCTATCCCTCGCTCACAACAAACTCGCAGCCCAAGGTGCCTCATGCCAAGGACTGCTGTTCTCCAAGATGGGCCACTGTACCTAAGACTCGCTAGATTAATGATTGTTAAGGAAGGCTAACCAACCCCTCACTGCTCAGGCCATTATAATTACAGAAGAACAGCATGCCGCATTCTGCAATCGCAAATGGTATCATATGTTTTCCTGGCCCGCTTGCACGAGGAGCTTTATTTACACAGATGAAATGCGAGAGGACGCAGATTTAAAGCAGAAGAATTTTTAAATTAACAGAATTGTGTGTACTTGCGGATACTCACCAAACAAAGTTGCACCGAGATCTGGTTTCGCTTGCAGAGCTACAAAGATCAAAGTCTCTGCGAGGTAAAATGCTCACCCATCCTCCCACAGTCTCATGGTTATACAGAAAATACAGCATGGAAAAAGTCCTCTTCTCATAATGAAATTAATTTGACCTTACAGAAGTCATAATAAAGCAGTTTTACTAAGACCACATGACTTTTTTAGAATCTGTGAAAAGAAACTTCACTCTTACTAAACGTGCTAAGGGAATATACAGATTATTTCTTACTAATACAATGAGTACTAATATCAAACTTATGTCAATTAGCTTTCAAAAGATGGACTTCATACTATTTTTCACAAAATTTTACTATATGCAAATATATAATTACATTCTAGAAATACAATCGTTGTGCTGTGATTTTTAATTAATATATAGCTTACAATAGTAAAAAATGTATTTTGAGTTACTCCAAGAACCAAGGTATCTATTCCACTGAGAAAGCTTAGTAGTTCTATCTAACAGATACACTTAATTTTTTAATTTGTATCCTTCTCAAACACACATTTGATGACCCAGCATAATATGACATTTATATAGAAAGATATCTACTCCATCAGTTTAATACTTCTTCAGTCTCATTCGCCATGTTTGAACTTGTACCTGATGGACCATCTTTTTTCTATATTTCTGTGAATTGTGTTTTCAAACCTATGAACCTGATTGTGGCAGCCTTTCTAAAGCAAGATGGAGTGAAAGAAACCCAGGAGGTCATCTTGTATTGAGGTAGATGACCACTTACAGGACAGCAAAAAAAATTTGTTTTTTCAGTACAATAAATATCTACAAAAATTTTTCACTTGACAGTCTTACACACAAAAGGATAAGTATCCTTAGGTGGCCACACAAGGGACTACACCTATTCAAGGACTTACAGTAATGTAGGAAATCCCTAGTGTTCCTGACACTTGCATTAAGCAGTGCTTTCTCTTACAGACCCTGTGACACAGAGTTTAAGAAATAACAGAGGGTGAGGCTTTTTGCTTGCTTTAGTTTGTTTGGTTTTAAATACAGGCCTCTAGAAACTGAGAGAAAAACCTGCTCTGTACATATTTTTATAGTCATGAAATACATTTCAACTACCTCAAGAATACCAGTAATACAACAGACAAATATTAAACTGAAGACCAACTGGTAAAAAAAACAAACAAACCACCACCCCCCCACCTTCCCCAAAATAGTGAATAAACCACTACGTGCAAACTACCCTCCTAAAAGTGTAACTGGCACTGAAGCATGATTTTGCTAGCTCACATTTAAATCTTGACAATATACCATTGGACACATGTATCATTTTTCTTAAAGACATGGTGTCACAACTTTTAACTCCTGACCCACTGTTCTTTACATGACAGAGTAAAATAATTTAACACACACTATCTTATTAAATCTTCTGAACGCCAGAATACCAGGGTTTTTTTTCCAGACTTCTCATGGCATAGAACACGAGCTGGTGAATGAGCCAACCTCAGAATAAGGTGCTATGAAAGCTTGGAACTGAATATTATCCATCGATCAACAGCTCGCACTGTTCACTTTGGCCCGCCAGGCTCAGGTGGAGCAGCGCACAAACAGCACTCCAAGTGGGATGCAATGGCTGGCTTCCTGCAAACTTCCATCCTGACAGCTGTGGAAGGCATTTCTATTGGGTAGCTGCACTGGCAAGAACAGCATGGGACTGGAATCTGCTATATATTGATATGGATTTTTAAATATGTTGGATGCTGTGGAGCGTGAGGGTAAAAAAGCATGTACATGAACCAAAGAACTAATTTTCAAAGAATTTACAGTAACAGATTACAATGACATATTATAATGATATGAGTAAAAGGTCAAAACAAGAAAGGAGAGGCAGAGGAAGGAAATCATAGAAACATTATCACAACATAGTAATAAAATTAAGGAAATAAATGTAGTTTTATAACTGGCTAGTAACTGTTTACACTATTCCATACTCCAATGCTAGTGAAATATTTCTTGTTTTCAAAGAAGATTGCTTACTATATAGAAGTTTGGATAGATACTATATAGAAGTTTGCAGCTACATATTTTATTTAGATTTGTAAATAAAGATGCCTGTATTTTAATACATCTGACCCTGGCTATTGTCACTGATGTTCAGTATTTTGGTGCTGCAAAAGCTGATTTGTTGAACATCCTATTTCTGTGAATAGTCCTACAGGCCTGGCTACAATGTCTGCTTAAAACAGAGTAAATTCGACTCCAAATATGACAGATTTTGCATCAACTAAAAAAACCAAACCAATCATTTATTTATTTGAAAAATAAACAGTACAATTTGCTGAAGACTCCACTAAACTTACTGCACTGTCCTTTTGCAGCCACACATCTCTCACCTGAAAACCACTGCTTAGGTGGGCACAATGGGGACAAAGTTGCACTGGGGATGCAAATTCACAGGCATTAAAAGATGTGAGGAATTAAGAAATTATTACGATAAGGTGAAAGATTGTGACACTTTCCTGGAGATGCCTGTCTGTTCTGTAGAGTGCGTAGATAAGCACACAGCTTTTTGCTGAGTCACTCTCAAGCTCAGCATTAGTCTCTACTGCAAAAATATAACAGAAAAGATGAGCTGTATCCAAGCTTTTTCTGGCATGAACAGAATTGACATTGGTCATGACCCATCTATTTCAAGAAATCCAATCCTATAGGACCAAATCCTATTCCAAAAAGAAAACAGACTGTATTTTTATTGGCTGCTGTTAGTTGTAAAGGACAGAGGGCAGATAACACCTAGCAATCCGCAGAAGTTCTCTAGAACTCTGTTTATATGTGGTAGGAACAGTATTTGTGAATGGAAAAACAAGGAACAATTTTTTAAAGAAAACAAACTGCACCAGATACACTACCAGCCACACAAAAAAAGATGTGAACAAGGTAGTTCATGGTTATCCACTTCTTCCAGGACTAAAATAAATCACAACATTATTCCAGCCAGCAGATGCAAGAAGCCATTAAAAGCAAGCCAAAAAATACTCTTTTATACAACAGAGTTTACAGTAAATCTTTTGGGTATGACTTAAAAACAACAAAATAATACTTCTTCTACTGATCTATCTGGAAGGGAACACAGCTTGAACTTTTTTTAAAGAAACCTTTTTTTCACAGGAAATAAATGACATTTAACCACCTATGACTGACCATTTATATCATTATCCAAAGTCCTGAGCTCAGAAATCACATCCATTGGTTTAGATCAACAAATTGCAGTCTCAGTCTCTACTGGCATTGTAATTTGCTTTTAGCAAAAAGAAGTTAATTAAAGTATCTCTAGGGTGGAAAGACAGTGTTTAAGTACTTTAAAGAAACATCTTCCTTCCAACCCTGCAGGAATAAATATGCTGAAATATGAACAACCAAATCTCCTAGCATTTATACCTTTATTAGTACACTATGCAGAAAAGTCAGAAAGGTTCAAAACATAACTCTCTGGCCTGGAAATAAGAAGCAGAACTAAGTGATGAAGATGGCGATGAACTTGTAAAAGCTCACTAGGAATCAAAAGCACTATAAATTATCACTGTTATGTAAAAGCTTTCAAAATGAACCACATAAATAGGTATATCTGAGAGTTCCTAAAGAGAAGGAAGAGAAAATTATTACTAGTATTAGCAGTAGTAGTATTTGGGCTTGCTGCTCACTTTTAGATGTTAAACACTAAAGATCCCATAGAAACTTCACAACACTGGAAACACAGGACTAAAAGTATGCAACAGAAGGTGGTGCAGAGCCTAGAGTTAACATGACATAACTTCTTGAACCCGTGGCAGCAGCTCTGCTTGCAGCCTGTATGAAGTATAAACCCTCCTAGATCTCAGTCTGCCCAGTTTGGGAATGAGAGAAGACTGAAATGACTGCAGCTTACACATACTTCTGCAGAAAGTACTGGACACTAATGTTGGGCTTTTTCCTTCCATCAGAAAAAAACATATGAAGGAAGTGGTACAGAAAGGTTGCTGAAGCAAAGCATTCCAATAGCAAACAGAAAATAGAACTTCTAAGTTGTGAGGCTGATTGGCAATTGATTCCATTTCCAGAGAAATGGTAGATTTCCATTTCCCACTATCCTCAAACCAACTGACACCATTCTGAAAAATGCATTTAAACCCAAAGACAAATCACTGCTCAATACAGAGACAGCCAAGTGAAATGTAACTTCTTACAATGTACAGAAGGTCAAACCAGATGGTCTAAACGTCCCTTCTGGACTTAAAATCTATGACAGAAAAAGGACACCAAACAAATAGAGGAGATATATTATAGAGAAAATAAACTACAAATCTTCTTTTAAAGAGTTTGTTCCTTCAAACAGAACTGAATTCTACCCTGTAACTTGAGCCCTTCTAATTCTATCAATGGCATGCAATTTTTTTGATGTGCTATTTGAAAACGTATTAAATTTTCAATCAAAGTATTTGCACAAATTAAGAGTAGATAAAACCACAAAGGCAAAATTTACCTTCATTACTAATGGGTAGAGATTTTAAAATGGCATTCCTTTCAGATGAAGGAAATACATCCTCTTACCACAGTCTTCTATTAGTGCAATCCTTGAATTCAGCTCTGAACATCCACTGAATTGTGCTTTTGAAGAATGCACAAGATGAATGTCATATTCACTCAGCATCCATAAATCAACTTGAATAATTTAATACCTGTTGAAATTTTCTTCCAATTTATTACATGAAATAATAACATGAGAAGTAATTACAATAAAGAAAAAGTTCAGGTGCAACAGCGTTAGTTCAACATCTAGGATCAAGTGTCAGTGGAGATTAACAAATTTCATTCATTTTATCTCCAGCACTGGAGACACACAGCTCCTAGCTTTAATAGTCAGGAATGTCTGTTAGTTAAATGACTTTGTAAAGGCAGTCAAGTGAGGGCAGACAGCGACAGTTTAATTAGGGAGCTTGCTATAACTCTATCTGGGAGCTGTAGGCACTGGACTAGAACAAGTGTAAAACGGCACTCAATACTGACTAGCAACCCCTGCCCCCCCAGCCAACAAAAACCCTCCAACACAAAAAACCCCCAAGAAGATACTTTTCATGGCAGGTTCTCTCATTTATTCTGGCGTCAGGTTGGCTACAGGTGAACAGGAGCAACGTAGCCGCTGCAGTAGAAGAAAGGTGAGGTTAAGAGAACAATCACTTATCTTGTATTGATTTCTGGACACTATGTCCTAGATACATTCCAAGATAGAATGACAGCTTTCTGTTTTGTGTCGGTAAGAGAAGAAAATGACTAGCACCAGTACTCATTGTTTTCCTATCATATTTCCTTTTAGAAACATGCCACACTTAGATTTTTATTCAGACAAGGAAATCCAAACAAGTTTATCACAGAAAAGGAGGGTTAGGGGATGGTTAATCAGCCATTTGTCTTTGCTGCTGGATAGTTGGGAGTCACAAGGTCAAAACTGAGCACAATTGGACCATTTGGTTTTATCTCAGGTAACCCTACATCTCTGGTAATTGAACCCATTTCACTCGGTCAGAGTTCCTGTCACTCATATTCAATGTCTGTCATTACTGAGAAATGCTTCATGACATATTACACTGACAGAACCACCACTGCAAGACTAGAAAGAATCCCCAGGCACCAGAAGTAGAAGACAATGGAAGCTTCTTTCAGACCAGTGATGTTTAACATTTTATGTGCTGACATTGTGATTGTAACCACAATATAACGAAAGCCTAGCAAATGGAAGATCAAAAAAAATCCATAGTTTATCTGCTTCAGGGACTAGCAGGCAACATCAGAAATAAAATGAACTGGCAGCTCCAAGGTTACTTGCACATAACACTAAAATCCTTTGAAGAAGTTGTGTGTATAAACACACACACTTCATTCTGGACCTTAATATGACTCTGATTTTATTTCGGATAGGGTTTACAGATATTACACCTCCCTTAACTATGGGCATCCAAATCCTTCTCTTCCTGCTACAGTTTTTTTACTTATAAGCTGCAAGCAGTAACAGGAGCACAACTTGCACACCTTCTGTTTCACTGAAGACAATGGAAAACAGCCAAGCTTTTCTAACCTCTGGAATACTCCTGTACATAGAAATTCTAAATGCAAAAATGCCAGCTACCCTCTCACTTCTCAGCTTTACAGTCCTTGCAAGCGATCCCTTAATTTTCTCTGTAGACGCACTACTTCACTTTGCTAGGTCATTGCTGCAGCATCTGACAGGCACACCACCTCACCTCTGCCACACCCAAATTCATCAGATACATTCAAGCCAGCTTCTTTGGACCACACTAATTATTTACAGCATCTTTCTCAGTCCAAGGGCTTAAAATTCTACAACTGTATTAACTGTACATTGACATTCCACTAGCACATTCATTAGAATTCAGGGGATGGAAAGCTGAGAGACTTGAATTGGGAGATAGGGGAAACAAAAAAAAAAAAAAAAGGCAACAAAAGACACGGAAAATTTCTTTGCCATCTTGATGGGTTTAGCTCAATTTTAATTTCTTATAAGAATATGGAAGAAAGGTACGTAACAAATAATTTAACTGCATCTCTTCAAGTAATTGACGTGAAAACTGATTTAACCATATTTAAAATTTCATTTTTAAGAACCACCTTTAAACTAAAAGTTACTAGATTTTAAAGACCCTTTGCTAAGTACCCAGCCCACATGTTAACACTGTATCAGCTACCATCGAATATTTGTAGCAGTTTCTTATACAGCTTAATGATCTCCTGACCAACCAGTAAAGAGAAATAATTTCTTTCCATCCTGAGTGCCCTGAACTAAAAATAAACAGGATTAAATTCTGCCCCCAAATTTGGTAGAAGCCCAGAATTTTAGCTGAGATTATTATATTAAACACTTATTACTTCAAGGCTGAAGCAAAAACCAAAGGAACATCAATAATGTGAACAGTTAGTTTCCATCCTAAGATTATAATGAATTTCACACAGAATAATGTAAAAATATCCCTAAACTAGATCTTTCATATTTTATTAAATCAATTTTGATTAATTTATAGGATCAAACCAAATTTCTGCACTGCTCTGATGCAATATGTGAGTGAATATTTTAAATAAAGTGTTACTTGGAATTCTGAGATCAATAAGGAACTTTAGCATTATTCACTATCAGCTACAGAAATTGGAATGGAAAAGATAAAGTCATCTTAAACTATGAAATTGCAGCATGAAGAGCTGAGAAGATACTGCCTGAAGTTCATAAAAGTTCTAATATTGAGTGCATTACTTCTAAAGCAACCATTATTACTTTAAGAATAAACTGTATTTCATCGTGAAGTACATTCACACACGCACAAAAAATCTTAAATAGATTTAGAAACTACAATCTGCAGCAGTAAAAGCAGTTAAGATGTCCAGTAAGAAATATATGACAAATAGTAGCACAATAATTCAGCCATTAATAAATCTGGCACAATAACCATTATCTTGTCATAAAGTAAGATAATACATCACCAATCCCTCCATGCTGGACTTTATACTGTATTTATATGCTAAAAGCCTTCTTAGGAGCAGATGCTTCAATTCAAAGCTCCAAAACCCCACTGATATGTACTGGTGCTATTCAGCTATTTCTCAGCACTTCTATACCTAAAGCAGGGAGCAGGTTTGGGAGCACTGTGGCCAAAGAATCAAAATGAATGATATTCAGGTTATAGCTTAGCAGGGAAAAAAAGCGTTGCAACAATTTTTCTAATGCCGAAATACCATTTCACCAAATGTTCCTGTCAAGGCATGGTTTAATTACCTTGGCACCCATGCCACTTATAATCACCTGTCATTAGCAACAACGCTTGCATCTGTTTACGCGTCTGTCAGAAATGCCAGCCCAGCTCAAGTCTAAGATAAGACAACTTTTGCTAGTGCTTGACCCCAGATGTGGAAAGCTCACCATAGGCTTATCTACGTCCAGGGCAAAACATTTCACAAATTTCAGCTGTAAAGAGTACTACAGTGTTTTTGCCATAATGCTTTCCCGGCATGGATTTTGTAAAGATGAGGCTTATCTCTTTTTCATTGTCATATATATTGGCAATTTCATCTAGGAATTTCAAAATGCTATATAAGGTAGAATACATAGTTTAACCTATACTAAAAAGAACTTTCTGGATGTACAGAGAAATTACACTATTGCTCTGACTCTTAAGTAACAAAAGATTCAGAAGGACAGGGCAAGACAGGACAAATTCTGAAGGATATCCTGGCAGACTCTCCTTTCTAGAAGGACTCCTTGTGTATCAACTCCATATACATACCAAGTGTCACGCGTGCACGCACATGCATCTTGGGTGGTAGGGCAGTAACACGCTAAAATGAAGGGAAGAACCTATTTTGATAGTTTTTATAATTCTAGGACTAAAAATCCTGAGGCAAAATAAATGTAGTTTCCATTTTTGTCCTGTGCAACTGGAACATTCACTCAAAGCTATTCTAGCTAGTTGGCAAATATCTCTAAAACAAGTAAATCACAAAAGCAATTTTATGGCTCAGTCCTGCAAATACTCCCTGCTGCAGTACTTGCTCCTTAAAAGCCCAGCAAGTCAGCTGTGAATTCAGAAGTGTTCTGAAGGATCAAAACTCTTAATAGGTGTCAGCACTCCAGGGCAATGCCCCACACAGAAGGGATGCACACCTGCCCTTTCCTTCATATAAGCACATGTATGGCACCCCTGGTATCACTGCATTCTCACTCCTGCTTGAAGGACTGGAGACAGCTTTTTGTATACACTATTTCTAGCAAGTTAAAAAACCTTACATCGAATTCTTCAGCTGGTAAAGTGAGAAATTTTACTGTACAATATTTTCACATCTTTATAATGCTGAAAATAAAAGCTTGCAGATACTACATGTAGCTATGGTGAATACTACAATTTAAATACACTTTTCTATCCTTATAAGACACATGAAACAAAGCCAAGAACTCTTTGGCTTTACAGTCTAGTGAAATCCAAACTGTTCTGAACGATTATAAATGGTTACTGTTTGTCTTGGCTCCTACCTATATCAGATTCAGACTGAAGAATCTTAGTGAATTATAAAGGATAAAGTGGATATTTCTAAATTACAAGACTGCAATTCCAGTGGCTCAGTGTATCAGTTTTCTGTTTCATCTAAGTTTGCTGTGGAGAAAATTGTGGTATCTGACAACAAAGGATCGAAAACATTAACTTTCATGAGCCAAAAACTTCTTGCCTTGATTATTCTGAAGATTAAACCCCTCATCCTCTCCAACTAAACAGATGAAGATCAGTTACATTTTGTAAATGACTCAAAGGGACATAGGCTACCAACAGAATAGTTACAACAGAATTTAAAGTGCACCCAATCAGAAAGGAATATGATTGAGTTAAATTAATCTTACGCTGAGTTTTAATCCTGGAGTCACATCTGTGTTTTTTATGTAACTTTTAGGTTTGTACCATTAAAAATTAAGTGGAAGCGAGCACTTCTGTTTGATGTTTGCATCTTCTGTTTGATGGGGAGACATAACACTTAGGACTAACAGTCTACCACCACTTAAATACAGCACCCTTTGTTTACTTCGGAGTTTTTATGTGATATTAATAACTTCTTTGCCAGATAGCCAGGCCAGGTTAGTGACATGTTAGCACTGCTCACATCCAGAGCAGAAGGAGAACGCAGCATCTGTGAGTATAACACAGACCAGTAATGCCAGCTTGAGTTTCACCCAGAGTCAATCACCAGGATCGGATTAACAAGTATAGGAAAGACAATCAGTGCACGTCACAGTGAAAATTCCTTCCTTTAGGTTTGTACCAAACTCGTAACTGAATAAGCAACACCGTAATAACAACTTCAGTTGAAACATAAAGCTCACAGTAATATTAACACTGATTTCCTGCAGTCATTACAGTTTGCTGAACGGTAAGAATAATAAAATATGTGTGTTTGACATCCAGAAAACAGTTAGAAGTGTTCCAGAGACCAGGGTAACCAGTGCTGAGGATCCATGCTTCACAGCAACCCACGCAAGTCAATCATGATTGCTACCCCTGCTCAGCAATAACTGATTTCCTAGAAAACGTGAGAATCACAGTGCTTAATACAGAACAGGAAAGACAAGGATCATTTTTATGCCTAAACTGCAGTACAAATTCTGTAGAATATGGACCATACAGTATTCTTCTAAATGCTCCCTCAATCAGCTCATGGTCAAAAACTTGAACCACATCATTATTAATTTATTATAGATTACTCTTTATATTATACCATCTCATAATACATGATGAATATGACTAGACAAGATCAATTAAAAATCTAAAAATGGAAAAGGATGAGGACTAAGGATGCATGGATGGCAAGGCAAGGAGGAAGCAGAGAATGAAAAACTCCTGGGGAAAAAACCCAAGGACTTCCCCTTAGGGCCTTTGCTGAAATCATTGAAATCTATGAGAAAAATACAAAGAAGTTAAGCTGGCGGGTTTATTTTGGACTAAATGCCAAAGAGTTTTTGAGCAGCATTTCAAATAGGACTGCTATTGTGACTGGTTAGACAGAGAAGCTCACTGACTACTAATTATCAAAGACCATGTAAGTTATTCCATTTCTAGAACGCTTCTGTCTGAATGTGGCTCAGTTCCACGTACATAAACCTAGAGTTTCCTCCTTTCACTCCGTTATTCAATAGCAATTACAGTAGCGATGTTATGTAAGAATCACCCAATATTCAAAGCCCTAAGTTAAGCTGATACACAGCTACCTGAATCTTACGGGTACTTCCTCCCATGAGATGTATTCAACCACATAGAAAAAAAAAATCCCTAACCTGTATTACTTGTAAAAGCTCATTATGATTAGGCTGTTCACTGTCCTATAATTGAAATAATTATTACAAATAACTGTCCCCTAAAAGTAAGCTTGTGGACACAGATTTCAATTGCGAACCATCTGGTTGTAGTTTTCCACCTTCCAGCACGGGTGGTGATAGCGGTCATACACTCTAAAACGAAGTTTTAAATAATTTTATCAATACGCACAGCATTCGAGTAATGAACCCCAGAAGTCTCAGCTTCCTAAGATATTTCTGCATCAGAAAAGACAGATGACTCCTGGAAGGTAAGTTAGCATTTCCACAGCAAACATTACCCCAGCCTAGCACAGGACATAAAACTTGCCATTTGCACCATTAGGTTTGCCAGGACAAATGAGAGGCTGGGGGTGATGTATGGCGCAGGAAGGCAACCACAGCTGTTTGCTTCTGCAGAGGAGGACGTAGGTGCTCTGCACCTGAGTCTGCAAATATTTATTAAGCCCTTAACAGTGAGGTTGTGATGTTCAGAACAGCCACTGCTGAAAACCATTATCTATGGATAATTAACTATGTCAGGACACTGAGGTCCTAACATGAGGTCCTCATAATTCCCCACTAAGGGAAAGACAGTACAACATTATTATAATATATTAGTAATATTTAACAACAGGATCATACTATTTGTGTTTTAATAATGAAGGCTGAATACCATAGCCAGGCTTAAATTAATATTAGTTTCTTATAGTGCAGTTTAAGTCAGGCTTAGTAAATTCCCAGTTTGTGTTACTACTAAGCAATGTGATACTGCAATAAACAATAACAACATCTAATTAGAAAATTATTTTACTTACAAATAAAGCATTTGTGTCCTTGCAAGTTTAATTACTAGTAATGCATTTTTTCTATCATTTCCCAGAAGACTAAACTTGTTGGGAGGGAAAATGAAATTTAAAAGAAAATTCTTATTTTTAACTTAAACCAAAATAATTCACTTGAACTTTGGAAGCCCTTGTATTTTTTTCAACCAATCTTTAGAAACAGCTAGAAAAAAAAATTTCATCACACAATAAAAAGGCTTTTTGACACATGAAGACAAAAGCTTCAGGCCGTTTATTAAGACTACTTCCTACTGTGTTGGGCTTTGTTTTATCTCATAATTAAAATCACACCTGAGCTGGGCCATCTGTGAAAGTGTATTAAGTTTCTTACAAAACATGAAAATCCTTTCATTTTTTCCATACAAATGCCAATAAATCTTGTAGGGTTATTTTTTTGTGTGTGACACAGAAAAAATAATATGCTTAAATAAAGGCCAGGCTTTGAGCAAAAAAAGTGAGCAGGCAAACAAAATTATTTTTCTGTATTCCTCTTCAACTGCCCCTCATAATAATTGATATATTTTTAAAAGTTGTACCCCTGAACTTTAAAAAAAAAATTGACAGCATGTTGTTCTACTACAGTTTCTTTCATAGGATAAAAATAAGAATTAGCAAAAATTGAAGGAAGGCTTTTCCGTATCAGTTAGCAATTAAGAGTGCGCAGAAAAAGTCAGAACTTTTTGACATCACCATCTACGTTAGCACTTTAATGCATATGCTAATAGGTTCTAGTGAGAAAAAGAAAAGTTACATATTTCATAAACATAGGTACGTCAAAGTTCAAGGGAGGTTTGGTTTTCTTTTGCTGGATCTTCTGTTTTGGCCACTTTGTTTGTTTGCTTTAAAATACTCTGATGAGATACCAAGAGGATTTCCTTGTACAGACATTGTACAGAGCAAGAAATCCTAAGTATAGACCAACTCCATCAATAGAATGTCTTCAACAAAGTATTGTGTGCACAGTTACACTGAATGACTAATGACAAGAGGACCTGAATTCATGCTAAAAGTCAGACAAACACTTATAGTAGCTTGCCTTGAACATGTGAAAACTCACATATGTGATCTTATTTATATTGTTTCAAGCTACTTTTCCTTCAACGAAACTATAAATGTTCTTGAAATGATCTTGTTTCATACTTCTGCTGAGTCAGGAACCAAACGCAACATCTTGTTTCTTAATACCAACATCTTGTTTCTTAATTATGTAACTTTGATTACACAATTAAATTTGCATAGTATTATGGTAGTCAAGCAATCCTACTTAAAGTTCTCTCTCCAATTATGTTACAGCTAATTCAATCTGTTTTTGTAAAAAAAATTTTGCAATACTTCACAGCTTTCTTTCCAAATGCAGATTTTCCCTATCAAAGTTGGCCAAGAGCTAAGAAATAAAGCCACTTTATTCTGAAAAAAAAAGCTTTTCTCATTCAGCTGCACAAAAAATTTTACTTATATTTAAAAGAGAATTACTTCGGTAAAGATCATTTTATGTGTCCAATGAAAACCACAAATATTTCTCATATCAGATGCATCTCTTTATGCAACAGTATCACAATCAAAGTCTGAGATTCCATCACCAGAAAGTGTGAAGGAAAATTTACCAGGACTTGTGCTCTAATTCTGTTCTCAATCACACTAACTTAAATCAAGAGTAACTCTCAAACTCAGTAGTATTGCAGTGGTGCAAAATCAAACTGGGAAGAGATGATGATGACAATAATCCAGATACTTTCACATGATTTTAAGCAAAATAAATGTTACCGTTTCTTTGAGAAGCAACACCACCGGGTCTACTCTCAAGGAGATCCTGTTTTTACACCTCACTTTGCCCAAGGCTCTGCCTAATGCAGACCTTCCCTCTAAATCAATTAAACAAATAGAAGAAATACAGGGTTCTGGTCAGCTGAAACTTAGTTGTTTCTTCTGGGAATAAACCAAAATGTGTGCTGTTGACTCTGGGAAAAGGATGGACCCCTAAAAGATATCACAAGGCACATTTACTGTAAATTCCAAGGGGAAAGAAAGAAAGAACATACATTGAAAGTGTAGTAATTTTCAGGCTCTAATGAGCCTTTTTTTCCCTATTCAAACATATAAGAGGTCTAATTTACAATGTCAGCACTATTTTGAAAATGTTTTCTTCCCTGTGTAATGAATAATCAAAAATAATTAGAACTGAATTAAGACTGTCAAAACAAACCAACTATATATATTTAGATGAATTATCCTTACTGTTTTTCATTATTGTGTTTGTTCATTTTCTCCTCAATTGAATTCATAACATTTACTCATTCACAATGGGTCTGTACATTCACATCTGCACAGTGGCTGCCTATGGAAAAGTGTCAGCTTTCAGTATTCCTTCTCATGTACCCTCCCAGCTGTAAATGAGGTTAGGAAACAACACCATTAACACAGAAGGCCTTTCAAAAGGTAAAAGAGTGGAAGAATAAAAAGCCTTTCAGGAAATTTGATTTGCATTTTGGTTTTATTCTTAAAGGAACACCCAAAGCTTAGCAGCATTTAAAACGATTGAAATACAAAATATTAAAGGAAGACACAGCAGAATAAGGCATTATATTCTACGGTAGTCCTGTATTATTACTATAAAGAGCCGAATAAGGCATTACAGTAATAATAAAAGTGTATTACTAAAATATAAATAGCACTGAATGCTGATCTCATTGTTCTGAGCAATGGGCTGCTTTATTTTTATGCTTCCCCCCCACTTTTATTTCTTTTCAAGAAATGAGTATTTGCAATTCCTTCAGCAAAAAAACCAGGACACACACACACAGATGTCATAAATAATGCCCATATAAACCCATGCTAATTTATTTAATGTGAAACTCCAACACAAATTACTTAGCAGTGAAATTGCACCTCCTCTTATTGTGTATGCGAAATAAAGGCGAACAGATGTGCTCTTCCAGACCAAGCTATTGCTACAATTAAACCAACAGTCATTTTACAAACCAGCGAGCTATTTCATGTGCCTCTACAGCACTAATCATCTTTTCTCCACCACCCCAGCCCAACAGAACAGCGAGTTATTTATAGAGTTATCTATCTTGCACTTTGCAGATGATGCCTAACATTATGACAACAGTGAAAAGGTCTCCGTACCTGCCTACCCAAAACAAGTTTCTGTAAAGTAATGAATAGAGACAGCTTGGGGACTATCCACCTGCACTGCCTGCCTTTTACTGCCTGCAAAGTGAAACCACAAGGGACTGGCAGAAGGTACTTGTCTGACAGGGCCAGGACAGCCTTTCTCCTCAGTGACAGCCTGGGCCTCGCCTCTTAAACCTGACCCACCATAATTCCTTCACAATGCAGCAGCGAGGCAGCTGACAGTAGCAGCTGCACCTCCTAAGCGAGATGGATGGAATTTTCATAACTAGTTCCCCAAGTTACATTTTACCTTCAAGATAATTTATGAGCTGCTGTGGAGCCTTGAAGAGACAATATGCTTGCCATAAAATTAACTGTAACAGTCTTGTAGGTTATAATTAACACTGGGAGGGTAGCACCAACTGGATGAAACACATGGCATAATTGATGGTGAAACTGGAAATTAAGGAAGCTAACAATATCATTACCATGCACATCACTTTAGTGAAACCTATGCTTTCCAGGGGTTAATTACAATCCCCTTCCAACGAACACACTCTGACGGGGAGTGGATGAGTGTCACAGCTAGGAGGAGGCAGGTTTGCTGGCAAGGCCACCTTGCACCTGGACTGATGTATATATTGTTTTTTTTGCCTGGAAGAGATATACATGTCAAAGCAGCAGCACCAGCACCTGAACATCTGGCAGCAGGCACACTGTAGCTTAGAGATAGATGATTGCTCAAGCCTCATAGAATATTTCATTTTCGCTGCAGCCAGCAGACTTAATGGCAAAGAAGGAAAAATCCTCTGTGAGATTTCACTTAATGACACATATTATTAATTTAAATGACTTGAGCAAAGAAAAACATTTTAACTTTATATTGCTGTAACTTAGCAGCAAATTAAGATTTTTTTTTCATCAATGTATTATCATCTTGGTTTATTACATTAGTCTTTAGAAACATGCACAGCAATCTTTTTAGAATCTCACCTTTCAAGGGAATACTGAACTGAAGATGCAATGCTAGTGAGCTAGTTAATCAGAAATAATATTATAAACTGCTGCTATCTTTGGGAAGGCAACATGCAATTCATGTACCTGTATTTAAGACTCCACTCTCTAGCCAAGGCTTAAAGAATCATTAGTGAAATGTATTTTTTTGAATCTCTCAAATTATTTTAATGAAACTTTTTTTTGTCCCTGGACAACATGCGTGAAAATGTACAGATAAATGATGCAACAGTGTCACCTACAGGCAAGCAAAACAGGCAGAAGCCGCCTCCAATATTGTACCCTCTTACCTCTCAAATCCTTCTCTTCCCCTCCTTTCCCCTCCTCCAACCTCCCCCTCAATCCCTAATAATACACACCTGGATTCGGGGATTATCCGTATCTCCAAGTGGAAAAAGAAGGGCAAATACCTAAAGTGCTTTCAGGATGGTCTAATATAAAATACTTAGATCTTTTATGCAGTAAACTACGTCTTACAATAAACATGCTGTGCAGCCAGAAAGTCATCTACACTGGAGTGGGTACTTGGATTACTTCACCTCCCCTGTGCACTTGCTCAAATCTACATTAACCAGGTGGTCAAAAATAATTCTGATAAAAATGTTTTTCTCATCTCAGAAAGACCAAATGCTGACATTATTAAATATGAGAAAATAAAAATGAGAAAATGTTGACTTGCCTAAAAACAACTGGCAAAAATTTTAACAGTATTGTCCAAACTTGTACAAAAAAACACCCTCCAGCATAATTTGGTGCTAAATCTAACTCCAGCATATCCACGGGTATAACTGATGAATCCATTCAGCTTATCCTTGCAGAAAAAGTGTAATACCCTCTTACTGGTAGCTCTTAGAATTCTCAGAACTCTAACTTCCCAACAGAATACTCTTTTCTCCTAGTATTACTGCCCTCACTTTAACACTCAACAGACTTTTCTTGGCTTTTCCCACAAACCCTGCATTTTGAGAACCTGTTTCTCAATCTTTTTGATACTCTTCAAGATATCTTTTTGTTCCAATTATTTCTCTCTGTTTCTAATCATATCACTCATGTCCACCATTGTTACTTTAACACCCTTCCTCCCATGAGTCCTATCTGCTCCACCACCAACCCAGGGTAGATAATCCCTAAAATACAGCAGCATGGAAATATGAGTACTCTATTGCATACCTCTGAAAGAGTTCTCAGTTGGCTAACTCAAGTAAGTTATAATAGGACTTTCTATTACTATTACATATGCTCTAAGCACTGTTCCCATTTGGGGCTGCTGTCATTTACCAAAATAAGACAAATAATATGAAAACAATGCATGCTCTGTAACAGGTCCCCAAGTTCTCTGTTTCTACAGAATCTCTTAAGAAATGCCAGCTTCCTTTTTCAGCTATTTTAAAACATGAGCAGAGTTTATAATTTAATAATTCCACAGCAATGATACAATTAAATATTGAAAATTCAGACAAAATAAGTGGAACAAATAATAGTACTCAAATCAAACTCTTGGAATGCACAAAAGATCTCATTAGTAGTGAAAATAAGCAAGTAAATAAAATCCTATTCTCCAGTTCATCTTAGTTTCTCAGATTAGCTGACACATCTCCAAGCCATTCTTTGACCTCCCTGTGGACTGCACTTCCCTCTCGCCAATCCTGTTAAGATTGCTCAGGAATTTACCCTCTCTCCCAGCACATGATTATCTGCATGGCTACCATAACTTTAATGCAAGCAAACTGTAGAGCAATGCAAGAGACCGATCCTCTTCTTGCCCACAGCCATCCATGACATTCATTGGCTTATCACCACCTCACCACCACACCCTAGACTGCTCAGAGCATTGACAGCATCTTGCTCAGGTTCAACATCCATTTAATTTTTGGCTGCTCCAGAAGTGCCAGCAAGGGTACCAATTAGTGTCAGCTGTAGCAGTTGCTTTATGTGATATACACACCTGCCTACCAGGGCTGGAGAACCGATGCATTTTACATAGGCCATCAAACACAGATACCCAATGGGAATAATCTTTGGCACTACCTACCTGAACCATATTTAAACTGCTGACCTGAAAACAAAAGGCTTTGTATTTCATTGCCAATCCCTGGAGCCATCAAGTTCTATATATGTGGAAAAACTTTAATAACACAAGGCTGACAGCCTTTAAGACTTAAGTCATGAACTTCCACAAGCATCTGCTCACTTACACTCGTGGTATGACGTGATCAGCACCATTTGGCTGGGTAAACCCTTTAAGTTACCCTCTGTTTTGTCACCACTAGTAATGTATACAGATTATTTAACACGCTTCCAAATTAAACTTATTTGATTCAGCTTTACGACAGGTAAAGTCCTGTTTGAATAAGGCTTCTATCTTTTCACAGAAGAGAGAATTCTACCTTTAGACTCTAAATTTTAAGTGTCTGGTTTTAGACAAAGTTTGAGTTCACAAAAAGTTTGCCAGTAGTTTAGTGGACGTTAGACACCATGACATTAGCACATTTTGCTGAAGGCAAAGGAAAGTATGTATTGATACTGCAGAAGAAATAGACCTCAGTGGATAAAGCAAAATAAATCTATGATAATTTTTCATTCACTGGATCACTCACCCCTTATCCGTAGTCTATAACACCAGGTCTTTAGCTAATGTGGGCAGCTACAGAGCACAGTATAACACACTGAACTTTCCCAGCCATTCTCCTTTTCCCCTGCCTCTGGTAAACACCATTCTCTGCTACAGAAAAGATGACAGCTGATGCTAATGCTACTTTGTGGTTCAACTGCCTGATGATGTGGCTAACACTTGGTCTCCACAGATTATAAATTTGTCACCTCTGTGATCTAGTCAATCTCCAGTATCCTGTAGCCTGGAAATGCAATAATCTCCATTTCCAGCATTCAGGTCTCCCAATGGTAGTGAACAAATCATTGTCAAGCCACTGGAAAAACAACACTATCTATCTTTCTTCTACTGCAATTACGAAAGCTTACATAAATAAGGAAATATCACCCACCCATGCCGACTTTAAAAGCCTGTCCAAGTAAAACCAAACATAAAAATCATAAATCATTGAATAATCTCTGATAGAATGGGAAAATTGTTTATCATAGGTTTTTTTGGAAGCTTTAATTGCACTATAAATAAGGACTAAATTTGTGTCATTTGCCAGTTGTGGAAATGACATTGAATTATTTGAAAAACTCATCTAGCACAAGAAGAAAAAAATCAAGAAAGAAAAATAAAAAAAGAAAAACATCAAAGAAGTTTCATTTCATAGTTATTCAGGTATAGGATGATGCATCTCTCTACTGTTTTCAGAAGTGAACCATTAAAATTAAACTAAAATTATAAAGTAAACACTCAGTGTAAACAATCCCTATGAAGTGCCTTAATGACAGACTCTGACACAAAAGCACAGAGACACAGAGCTGAAGTTCTGCAACTTTTCTTAGATTACCGTATAATACCATTTGGTTTAGGTTGCTGCACCACGTAACTTTTTTTGCACCATATTTACTGTGCATATAGTGACATCACAAGGTAAGAGGCAGGATTTTCTGTAAGTAGCCACAGCTTGTAAACATATAGCCTTTCCAAGGGTAAAGGGTCAAGACAGTTTCAAAGAAACAGCTAAACAGCAGCATTTAATCAAGCTGCATTTCCATTGTTCTGTAGAGTACTTGTACCTATTGATCCCAAGCTTGGCTGCTTCAAAGACTCCTCCATACAAGGAACACAGGTGAAAGACAGAGGCAGAAAACAGGAAGGGTCACAAAGAGCAAAAGAAATCCAGCAATAAGCAACTGGAGAAAAGTCAAAGGTCAATCAAGGCAGCTGATGTCTAACCATAACTACAGCAGGAGACCTGACAACTTCATCGACGTTGCAGTGTTTTCTCCATTCATTTGAAAGCTGCAAGGTTGGTTTTCAGTCTGACTCAAAACATCTTGATTAACATACAGTATTCAGGATTACTGAGCCACAATTTACCTTCTGCACATTGTCTAAGTATATTTACGTTCTGAAAACCTGTTTTAGGTTACCTATTGGGTGCTGAAGAGTTTCATTTTCTTCTTTTAAGGAGTATTCACACACATAACATCTGAAGTATGAATGTCAAAGAATCCATATGGAATTTTCTCTTTTTCTCCCTGTGATTTCCAAAATGGTGAATCAAAATTTTGGTGTGTGCTCATTGCTAACTTGCTGAGACCCACTGGCCAGAGAGGACAACTGTTATCAAAAAACACACTGGAGATCATGCAGCTGTATGTACGGAGATCCTTACTAATTTCAGAAACATGGATACTGGATTCCACAACACGGAAAAAACAGATCTGTCATTCTGATGTTACACGAAACAACCACAAGTTTTAAACAACCCAAATATTTCCCCCCACTCTCTGACAAACTTTGATACCTCTGCAGTTTGTCTGTAAAATCTTGGGAACTGGTATAGCTCCTTATTGCAGTAGTTTCTGAAGAGTTCACATTACTTCATACACTTATCATCTTGCCAGGTCTGCGAGAGTTTAAAAAAAATTTCAGTATTTGTCAACCAGTCTTTTGACTGGTATTATTACATTTCATTTAAAAAATAGTATTCATGAGTTCCTGACAATACACAAAGCCTGTGACAGAAAGGAAAAAAAAATCTCTGATTTTCCCAAACCCATGTTAACTTCTTACCCACCAGTATTTCCCCTGCTACTGAGGAAACACAGTCCTTCTTTACATCAACACCACTTTCTCCTGCTGGAGCTAAACAGAGTAAAATCTACCTCAATAACCTCCTTAATTATGATCTAAAATTCCAAGATATAATGAGGTTAGGCAAAAGAAGAAAAAATTAACTTTTTTCTTCAAAACAGAAAATAACATATATAAAATCTTCCAGTTTGTATCTTATTTAACATGCACACTTTTTCAAGATTCCACTCCAAGAGTCTTCATTTTTCTCATGGAATTGAAGAGTGTTGCCAAAGATTAGGACTCAGTTTTCTCACTAGGTATTTATAATTCATATTCCTACATAAATATCGACATAAAAATCCAGATTTCACTGTTGAGAGCTAAGACTACCTCCGTAGTGTAAGTGCTCATAGTAGTTAGAAAAAAAATACATACCTTTAAATTGTTATGTCAAAATCGTGAGATCTAAGAAAAGGTTTGACAAAGGCAAAAATTGCTGAGGAATTATAGCTCACATCGGACTTGAAACCTGAAGCTAATATGATTTGCCACAAGTAAGAGGTTCTTTCTTCCACTGCCATGCAAAAATGCAAGAATATAACAATTCTAGAAATACAGTGACCTGGTCTACAAAATATTATAGGTTATAGAATGACCCCATAAAATCAGACTTTTATTATGTTATTTTAATGATGCAAGGTTATAAGTTACTGATTTTTACAAGATATAATCAATTAACACTTTTCTGCTGTTTATCTCCTGAACCAGAAGAATTTTGTGCTTACTTTGGTACAGATTATTTATTAAATGTTTATTCTGTTTTCACAATGTCAATTTGTCATTAGATGATTTAGAGAGAAGTTAAGATTTCAGAATTTGGATAAGTAGCACAACTATGAAAATTCAACAATCATAAATAATTTTATCAAACTTTCCACTCCATTATGTCTTTCTCCAAAACTTTACACATTCCAGTATCTGGCTGCACTTCCCCTAAGAGAAATGATACAATTTCACTCAGGGAAATAGCAAAATGGACATCAGAATCTGTGCCATAATAAAATAATTTTGGACTAATAAAATTTCTCGATAAAAAACCCCATACTTTAGTAATGGTTTAACAAACCATATTTTTTCCTAGCAGTCAATAGTTTCAATACAGTTAAACATTACCCCTTAAATTAATCTCTAGTTGATTTATTGATGACAAATTAGTTTAGTACTTAATGTATCTCTATGAAAAATACAACAAAACCCTACTAGCAATTAAGTGCAGTATGTCATGCAAACATTAAAGACAATGCTATTATAACATGATACAAGTTCTATTAGGAGAAATAAGAGCTACAGTTTTATTTAACTATAGCCCAGTTCTCTCAGGCACTCACTGATCAGGGAAAGTGCAACATTCTCTCTTGAAATTCAAGCACTTTTTTTTCCCCCCTGTTTCTTTGTGATATAACAACTTTTCTGGTTCCAGTTAAAAAGTAAAATAAAAAATGTCAATAACATCATCAACAGGGAAAAATATTAAGGCCTTTTTAAAAAATGAATCAGGCGCAGATATTGAACTGTACTTTCTCATCCTTTGTCTCACTTTTCAAATGATAATTTTTTCCACAGTCACCATTAAATCTTGATCTATTCCAGCTCTCTGTATGGGTCATTGATTCTAGATGTACCATGGTTATTTTTAAATGTTTCCCTTTCGTAGAGAAAAAGAGGGCTGTCTAGAGCCAGATGGGTAACTTCACACTTCATTTATCAAACCCAATGCATTAGACTCCACCCTCTCTTTCCCACTATTGCTGTTAAATTTCCATATAATTTGGTAACAATTTTCATTATCATACAGTGACCCTAAAAAGTCTATCCAGGTTTGCATGGTTAGTCCAAAATTCACAGCTGTTCCCTTCACCCTCTATTTGTTACAGTAGAATCTGAGGTTTCCCTCACTTTATAAGCTGAACAGTGACCTTCTGTAAGCAGAGGTCAAGAAGAGGTCAGTTCAAAGGGCTCGAGCAGCTCTTTAACAGCTATAACAACCTGTCCATCAGGCACTATCACGCAGTATAAACAAATCTGGGGCTTTGGAAACTCTGGACCATTTCTGTTAACACTCAGAGGACATTCACTGAGTCCTACCTGAAGTATTTTGGATCACTACCACTCAGAGAACAACTTGAATCCCTGGAAGACCTGCTCAGATACTTAAGATACTGATGACAACTTTGCATCACAAGTCTATGAAATGGTGAGTGCAACACTAAGCACACTGCCATGTGTTTTGGGCTGTGGAGCTGAAATAAAATCTTAAAGAGTCATTTCAGTCTGTTAATATGCAGAAACACTGGTACAACTTACAGCAAATAATACAAGAATATGCTTTAACGGAGTAGGTACAAACCAGAACAGTTCATATGCCTTTCTCTGGGAAAGGCTAAATTTCCAAAAGTTCAATCAGTTTATATCACCAATTCCCAACATGTACTTTTTTTTTATTCCAGGTGTTAATGACACAAATAAAACACAAGAAAGAACAGAATGACTACATGACTCTACAAAGACCAAGTGCAGAGTGAAGTTTTCTGCCAGCTGCCCTCCCTTCATTGACCTAAATTTCTTGAAGTTGTACTGTTCATAATCTGCTCTCTAATGCACAATGTAAGGTAATTAGAGTCATCTGTATTTAACTTCCACAGGAAAAAAATTCTATTATCTAATCTAGCTGATCCCCTGATAGCCTGTTGAAAGTAAAGTACTGTAACCTATTGCCTGCCCTTTGACAAGTGCTAATTATTTCCTGTCCAAGCACATTTTTCTCATGTAATTCCAAAGTACACAATAGACTGATCTCTAAAACATGGGCAGCCCTGCTCGTACCACGGCGGACGTTTTATAACTTTCAGCACCGTGTGCTCCATGGCTGCCACAGCCAGTGTTTCATTCCAGACATGGAGCTGAGGCTTTGATGGAGCCAAGTGAGGTGTACGGTAACAGTCTCTTTATGCAGATCATATGGATGAGACTCCCAGATAGGTCACTGGGATGGGAAACATCAAATGGAACGAAAAAGGATTATGGATATTTAATACTCAAAGGACACTTTCTTTCAGAACTTTCAAGGCACAATGCTCTTGAAATTTTCTTTCAGGTGTTTAGTTTTAAGAGGCCTGCACTTCATCTGCTTGTGCCTCTCCCACCCCCCAAGAGCAGCAGCTTTGCTGTGCCAGAGGCTGGGCTATGTCTCCAACTGCAGCCCTGGCTCCAGCCCCGGAGCTCCCTGTGAGCAGCAAGTGAGGCCAGGAGCACTGAAACCCACAGTACTTCTAAATTAATCACAATTGCCACGACTTCTGATAACTTTGTATATTAGGAAATCACTGTTAAACAAAATGAACTCTAAAAGGGTATCCCACTTATTAGGGCCTTTCTATTCTGTTTCCCAACAAAGATGCACATGTACCACAGAAAAACTTTAAGTGATTTCCTCTGTTTCCAACATAGCTAAAACATCTGCATTATTTAGCATGTATGGTGATGGAAGACAAAAAAAACAAATAAACAACTCCCCTGAAGAAGAAAAATCCAAACCCCAACCAATCAAAAAACCAAATAAAAAAACCCCAACAAACCCCCCATAAAAATCCCTTAAATTGCTCAAGAAGAGAAACGTAAACGCCACATGATAATATGGAAAATATTTTAGAGCCAGCTTACTCTGAAATCTTAAATGAGTAGCATACAAACAAACATTCCATACTCACTAAATTTGCATAACAAAAATCTGATTTAAAAATACTTTTGACTAGAAACTGTATTTAATCGTAAGTAAGGAACATCTGGTTTTAAATAAAAGTTGTATATTTGGCAGAAAAATTTCACAGACTGCTAGATATTTTATGTAAACATCAAATAAAAAATAGTAGCAGATTATAAAATTAGTATAAACCTATAGCTTTTAGACATAGGTGTGAAAAAAGTGACATCAACTCATTGAGCAGCTAAAGAGAAGGACATAAGGTGGAAAATGGTGGAAATTCTCTTTCATTCACCTGTTTCTGAACAAACTAAAAGTATGGTGTATCTGGTGCTTCTGAAACGCATTCAGCTGATTACGTACCAGTAACATAAACCTTTCCAAATAGAAATACAAACAACTTTTTAACACTGTTAGCAGCATCTCCTGATCTATGGCAGTGAGTTCTCTTTAACAACTCCAGCACAGTAAAACAGTCACACGAGATGAATTCCAGCAGTACATACACTTATGCCCATCTCACCCAACACGACCCAGTTAACACCAGTAGGACACCACAGGGAAATGGGAAGAGCATGAAGAAAGCAGCCAAGAAGTGTAGTTTCAGCAGAGCATTCCAGCCAAGAGCACTGCTCATACTGTCAGCAATATGTGGAAAACCTGAGGGCACTTTATGTGGCACCACTCCTCAGATCTGAGTGCTGCCTACCAAGCTGTGCACTGTATGAGCACAGTAAGGGAGCAACCTACCCCACAGAAACATGGACTACCCCGTTCAAAGAATTACTATTTGAACAGTGAAAATTTAGAATTTTTTTTAAAACATCACTTTTCCCCACTCAAGTGGATTTATAGGAGTGTTTCTCACCTTGCTGTCCATTCTTTACGTAGCTTTTGTCTCTCCTTAAGAAGTAGCAGGAAGCAGCTGACGGTCTCATTCCTTTGTTCCTCAATTTGTTGCTCTTTTCTAACTTCAGAGAGGACCAGACTTGTCTTAAAGGGAGGAAGCACATAAAAATTATAATCTAGAAATAGAAAACAATGTGTAAAATTAATAAAAAGCCCATAAGCAAATAAGGACAGTAAATCAATAGCTTTTTTTATTATGGTTCCACTGCTGACAAATCAATACAGTAAATGATGGTTAGAAATGGCCATCATATATTTGGTATTTAATCAATATACATGGCATATAAGGTAAACCTTAAAATCTCATTGCCTTCAGTATTGTGTATTCTAGCCCACATTTTCTTGAGGCATAGTTATTTTCTAAATATTATCTTGTATCAAATAACATCAGAAATATTTTACTCAATGTAGCATTTGTTTGGGGGATTTCACTCTTCACTTTGGTCCTTGGTAAAGCTATTGAAGAAAATATCTGTTTGCATTGTAGCTTCTGAATGGAGTTTTTGTTGATGTCCCCATGTTCTCTTTATCACTAAATACTTCAAATAAACAAGTAATAAAGTCTTTTAACATATGGAATAAATTAAAACCTGCTAAAAAATATACATATATATACACACACATACATGTAATGGATTTAAGTAATCTGAAGAAGGATGACACTCAGTCTCTGCAGATCAAACGTTACTGGCCTTCCCAAACATTGTGCTGACAGTTAATATTGACGTCAGAGAACTAGATGTTCTTACCATCCTTCATCCTTCCATCAAGCTGACTCCAGATCCCTCACTCCATCTTTGCCTACTAACTCATGCACCATTTTCTCCTCTTCTTTCCCTGCACTTCCCCATGTCTGCCGAGTTGGGAAGGAAACGGCTGATGCTCAGCTACCAACCAGTCTTACATCCACCAGTGCCCCTGTACTCCACGATGTGCAGCAGTGCCACCATGGCAGAGACGGAATCTCTTCAGTGAAGACATCAGATTGCCTTTTTCACCTTAACCAGCCTCCAACATACACGGAATTATTTCTGATATTCTAACCTTCACTCACATGTTCTGCAAATGTATCAAAGCATCTAAATGCTTTTGGGAAGGATGACAGAACAGACTGAATTCTTGCACAAACCTGTTTTCTTTTCACAGAAAAGGAGGCAAAAAAAAAAGTTTCTCACCCGGGAAGTTGTGCATGTGAGTTTGAAAACACAACTCAAACATAACCAAGAGCTGCAACTCCAATTCCCAGCATAATCTCCCTTATTGGAACAACATGACAAAACACATGGCATATCGCCTCCTCCCCAACATCACATGCACATTACATTCTGTCCTGCCCAACTAAAATTCCTCTGGGAATTCTGTGAGAGAAATGATTGTCAGTATCTTCAGTTCGTGAAAACAGAGTGTAGTGGGTTTGTTAACCCATGCTAACCCATGACACAGAGAGATCTATCTTCATTCTGATAGAGTTTTTTTCCACAACAATAACATGCAGATTATACACTTCTTAAGCTATGTAAAGTAAGAGTAGCACTGCTACTGCCATGGTCGTTCCAAGAGAGAAGTATGACAGGGTTCATAGAGATAGAAAATAACTTTATATTGCACCAACATCACATGACAAAAAACAAAAAGCATCTTTCTCTCCACCTCCCAGCTCTATCAGTTGGCCTACCAAAATGCATTACCCCATAATATGGGACTTAAACATAAAAAAAGAACATTTTCTTGTAAAAAGCCAAAATGTTCAAAACTCTGTCTATACAGATCACATTCTTGACCCTGCTTTGACATTACAAAGCAAACAAAAAGCCAGAGAGCATTTTCAGATAAGGATGCCCTGACATGAGTTTCCCTTGCACTGACCTACATCATCTTTTCCACAAGCTCTAATATCCGCCAACTTCAACAGTCCTGACCTTAGAGCCTCACTTCCAGCAGCTGCACAGTTTAAAGCAGGATTTGATAGAGGACTTCAGCAAGTGAGAACTCACTCACATGAGATGATGTACATTCTTTAACGGTGCAAATTAGCACTCCTTGTCATTCACAATAAATATACCTACTAAGGCTTTAAATTTTATATTCATCATGTACAAGACTTGACAGAGCACTACAACCAGAGCTATTATAGGATGATAAGACTGCAGCCATACAGCTAGGCTACAGTCCACCAAGATTTCCCTTTTAGAATCTTTGGATGGCCATTTTAATCACAAAGGGAGAGGAAAATCCACTGGTGATGGTGAGATGTCTGCTTCTCTCCAAGACTTTAGGAAAGTCCCAAGTTTAATGATGCCATGCCTCACAAAGCTAAAAGTATAGTTATTTGCTGCAATAAACAACAGCATCCCCTAAATAAATGATTCACAAAGTGCAGAGCATGGATAACTGGTAGTTGCTAAAAAATTTTCAGTCAAAATCTGATCAAAAGGTGATGTTAGTAGAGTATTATCAGTCACAGATGGGTGATCACTTCTCCAAGTATTTGCAATCACATTGTATGTGATATTGTATGAATTCCGTTGACCTGGTCAAATTGCAAGTTTGGTCCTGAGTTTCATTAAGTAAAGTTCCCTCCATCTACAGAAACATCATAATTCTGGAAACGGAACATAATTTATTTTTTACTGAGAGAACAATTATATTGCTCCAGCCTTCTGTTAACACCTTTCATTTATGTGGTGATGTACATGGCTCAAGTCAAACGCATAGTTTGACACTGACATCATAAACGCTTCCTTATTGAGCCCTGTGAGTACAGTCACAGCTACCTGGAGGGTGAAATAGTATTATTACGCAACATACAACAACAATACATTGCAATTTAACTGATTTACTTGTTTTCTAAGAGTGCTGAAAGGGCAGTAAGGTCACCTGGAATGCCAGTGAAGGGCTTGATGTGTAGATTTTATAGAGGCATTTCTTAATAACTTGCTATTCTTACAATCGCAATAAAAATCTCCAATTGTAACAAATAAAGCAGCATTCTGGGCAAAATAATATTATAAAGCATGTTCCTTTGAAAGTTTTCTTTTCCACGTAACTTGTTTTGGGATTTATTTTTAACAAGGGGATTCAATATGTACCTTGACTGATAAAGGTCAAGGGTTCAAGAAACTCGGTCAAAGATGTTATCAGCTGGGAAAGCCATTTCCTCACATCAACACTGATAAAAATCCATCAGAAACCGGGCTGATACCACCCCTTCTCTAAAGAGCAGGAATGACCTTCTTTTGAACATCACTATAGTTGCACATCCCATCAAAGAAAATCTGATCTTGTGTCTCAGTTCTTTTAATGACAGATAATTGCCTGCAGAGGCCTCCTTTGCCCAATGCTGAGTGAAGCCTTCACAATTCTGAACTGGACTCAGCACTGACTCAGTGTTTTTCAGCACACTTGGGACTGCAGGACAGTAGAATAAATAAACAATGCAACCAGCCCTACAGCCTGTCTTATCTCATCCTTGTGTTCACAGAGATTCTTGAGAGAGGTAGTGTTTACAAACTGGTGAAACTTACTTTCTTCTGCTTCCTGAGCTGGCAAAAACATATCCTGGACAACCTAAGCAATGAGATTACACCAATTGCTTATCACTTGTGGGAAGCAACTCCCTGTCTCATTGGCCAGCATACCTCTTTAATAAGCAGTATCACTAGTATTTTCAGTAAATCTTACCCAATTCTTACAGATCTATCAGTGTATTTAGGACTTTCCTTGTAAATCCCAAATGGCACAAGTCTTAAAAACAAACACACAACTCTCCTCTCAAAAAGCCCAAAGCTATGCACACACACACACATTTATATATATGTATACATGTATATATACATATATCAGGAGCAAATCCAGCCTTTTATGTTAAACACAGGATTTAGAAAACTACTCTTTGCCTTCCTCCTGGTACAGCAGCAGAACTAAATTTAGGCATATCAGGCAGCAGCCATGAGAGCATCTTCTCTCATTATGTAAGAAAGGAAGGTTCCAAGATTAGATTTCAAGAGAATTTCTCTCATTACCACCAACAAAATCTATCAGAGACACTGGACTGAATAGAAACTGTTATAACCAAGTCTTTCTATTCACCCAGGATATACAGACAAAATTAGATACCTAACAAAGCTAATCTAGGTATTGTAACACGATTACATGTTTTTTTCGTTAGATTCACAGCAGAAGAAACTCTGTTTTAACATCCATAGGCCACTACCCTGCTGAACTGCATGTCCTGGGTGAATACCACAATGTGCTTACAAACAAGCAAGAAAAAGCAACATCCAAACACTCCAAACCCCACACTGGTACATTTTCAATCTTATAAAGCTAGATTTTTTTCCTTCCTTCAACACAGACCTCATGAGGAGTCAAACATAAGGTTAGAAACACTGTACAACTGGAGACATGAAGCCTAGTGTTCTGTCAAACAAATTAGCCTTCAGTCTGAACTAAAGTGGCACTTGGGACAGTTTGCCTCTTGGTCCTACTTTATTGGGCCAACAAATCAGATTTTCAGTCTAAGTTAAGATTTAATTTACTCACCACCAGTTTAAAGAGGATAAGCTTCTGAATCTTTACCAACCACTTCTACTTTAACATAGCAGGCATCTCTAAAAATTAATAACTAATACAGAAAGGAAAAACATAATGAGTAAAATCTCTAGGCAGGGCTAGAATACTGTCCTGTATTTTCCATGTTATTTTTGTCCTTTTATTTGCTTTTGGTGCAAGAAATATCCTGATGAAATTCTATGAAACTAGAACATGGTCCCTTTTAGACAGGAGGGAAAAAGAACCTGAAATCTATTAAGCCATGTTAATTTAACATGTTGTATCTCCTCCATGATAAAAAAGCTAGTAATTGATCACAAAACCCTGCTCATTTCTTCTTTACTTTTAAAATTTCTACTTAAAATACAAGTAAATGTGCCTATTTTCATTGATACAACAGAAACAGTCAGTATGTTTTAAGTTATCACCCAGTAATTTGGTCACATTAAACCCAATTCTCTGCCTTTCGTTTATTAATCCACTCTGCCAGATATCACAGTTTCACTCAGCAACCCTCATGTTTTGGATGATATTGAAAAATGAGTCATGTTTGTCAAAGAAAGTTAAAAAAAAAAAAGGTAAAGAGGAAAAAAGTGTTGTTTATAGAAGCCAGCTGCTCTGGCTTCGGCGCCAGCAGCTCTTCACCCTGCTATTTTACGCTCGCAACCCCCACTGCCCCCACTGGCACAGGTACAACTAAATGTTGACTTCAATGCTTCAGAGAGCACTCAACTGATTCTGTACATGATTAATTGCCAAAGACATGGCTGACCATATGGAACAGAGAAAGCATCAAGTAATTCATACTTCTGTATATGATCATTTGGCCCCTGTTGTTTTAATGTACAGGAAAGAGCTAGTATAGCACAGACCTGGTGTCTTGCCCTTGACAGCCCATTAAGAAATCTCAAAGCACCTAGTTGAAGTTATGCTGTTGGCTTTTCAATAGCAGCCTAATAAAACAGAAGCAAAGCTTTCCAACTAGTCTTAAATCTTTCACATACAGTACATTAACCACTGCTGCTAAAACAACTGGTTTCTTATGATAGGAAATGGGATTTGATTTCTAGCCTCTGCATACTTACTGAAAGCCTTTTTCTGACCTTTGGAGGGTTTACAAAATCATTGTTCGTTTTTCCTGCCATTTTCCCGGTTTCTTGCCGTGGTGATCCTAATAGATTTGTTTAAGGTTCAGTACATTCTACTCTTACTAGCTGTTATATGCAAACTGTGCAATGAAGGTAGGCTCATGGGAACTGAAAAGAAAGAAATTATTATTAACTATTTTCTTTCTGAGAGTCAGAGAAGTCACTGCAACATCTAAAACATAATTTACTTCTAAGGAGCCTATAAAACAAAACAAATTCCTCAAAAGAAGCAATATACTAGCATGTGCTTTCTTTTATCAGACTGGAGACAAATCATCAAATTTCACTTGAGAAGGAAGGACAATTTATTTAAAAGCTGTAGTATTCTCAAGGATTTCTGACACAGACCTCAAGAAAAGAAAAAGGTGCAGACTTGGAATATATGTCAGTATCATTAACTGCTTTATATTAGTTTTATCTACCGTTAACATCTTTTCAGTCATACGCAGTCAAAGAAAAAACATTGAAATAATGTTTCCCTGTCAAAGTTCTTACGATGACAGTGCTAAAAAGTTAATCCCCATCCTCACAGATCTTCTGGCAGTTTTGACACACGTTGGCAAGGATGCATTTGCTGGCACCTTCCATTAGAAAATATTTACATGGAGTTTTCTTGTCTGAGGATTTTCTAGTTGAGTAAATGATCCTCATGGATATTCTAATCATTAGACATTCATCAGTAGTCATTTCCCAGGCTACTGAGAATTCAGGTAACACTGTTAATACTTGAACAAAACATATGAATAATCTGCAAGCCAACATAAAACTCCCTAACTGTTCTGGTTATTGATTGAGAACTCTCAACATAAAGTCAGGGGTTTTAAGTCAAACATTATGTCAGTTTTTAAATAAAATATAAAGAATAGAGAATTTTATGAAAGACGTATCATTTTTGTAGCATAAAAGGAATGGAAACACAAGTTACTGGTGTGAAACCATTGCCACAAAGATTATACATTCTCCCCTACTATTATATTCAGTGGTGCACATCAAAACTAAACATGTACATAACCCAATTATAGAGCAGAATGCTTAAAGTTAGACATATGCTTAAGCTCTATATACAAGTCTACATGCATTAAAATGTAGGCAGCCCTGCCTCGCTTTGAGGTATTCACTGCTGACAACAAAGGATGAATACCTGACTTGATAGATGAGTAGTTTGACCTAGAAAAACCTACAGCGAGTAGATCACTTAGACATTTCCAAAGAAACTGTAGGTCTTGTCTGCACTAGAAAGTTGTTCCATTTATCTATACCTGTGGAGCTAAAGCAGTACATTTTCTAGCTATATGAGTTTAAAGGCCATAAATTAAACCAGGTTGAGCTTATTTGGAAATAACCATTACCTTTATGCCTATATAAGCATATTTATACCCTGGTCTTGAACCATGTATTTAGGAAAAAGGAATCCAAACAGAAGTAATGACCAAGTAATTTTTGGTTACTCTGGCATGCCACAACTGGATGAATTTCCAGTAGAGAAAAAAAAATCCTTTTAACTGGGTGATTTAAGGCAGTTATGATGAGTCTCTGTAAGATTTTCAATATGCAGTTACAAAGTAAAAAATGGAAGAAGATCAACACTTTCAAAATACTTCTGCTGTACTAATCGGTTTGGCAACGTTCTAAAGGTGAAGTATAACCCACCTCATCATGAAAGAGCAACAAAACCACTTAAGATATTTGGAATAAGAGTGGCTTAGCATCTTCAGATGTATGGGTGACTGAAAGGTTACCCTTCAGCCACATTCTCCCAGAGCATGGCCCCTCCACCTCTGAATCATCAACAGCACAAAGACCAAGGCAGGCCTAGCATGCATAGTGGATTATATGAAGTGTAAAACATTGTGGGGAAAAAGCTTTTGAAAGAAGTCAGGAAAAAGAAATCACGCTTGCAAGAAGATCCAGCTGACAGGCCAGTCCCTAACAAGTGAATATGTTTGAAAACACTGTGAATGCAAGAAAGAACACGCCTTTTGTTTCCAAACCTACAGTGTGTCTTTACCCCAACTGTTGCCTGCATGGCTGAACATATGTTTTCTGAACAAGAACTGAAGCAGAAAGTGTTCTTTGTTATAATTCACTCCTTTGTATACACCTCCCTTTTTCCATTTTGGTCACATGCAAACAGTAGTTACGCTGAACACTTAAAGTTCTGAAGGACTGCACAGCAGTGTATGCTTCAGCGATTATCTACTATTGCTGAAATCAGTTGAGCTAAGATGCACCTCAAGACTCACTTGGCTAATCTGCACTCTGGACAGCTTAGATTTTGCAGTGCTGAATCACGCTGAGTACAACCTGCACATGCTCACTCAGCCAGCAGTCTGAATTTTCACCATCAACAATTACGTGTAGTTCTAATAAACACTGAAGAATTACACAACAAATAATTTTATGCATTCAAAAGAACTCGAAAGAGTATCCTGTAATTTTCTTAGCATCTCAAAACTAACATCATCAACTATAATGAATAAACTAGGGAGGAGGAGAGAGCAGAGGAAACAATGATGGGCTTCAAAGCCAGAAGTAGGTAATACTATCTCACAGATACTGAAATGAACTGTAGTTCAAATTAAATACTCATATAATTTTACTGATTCTAATGAAATAATTCAACACGTGAGGCATTGCTTTGATTCATCTAATTTATACTGAGGCCCTAACACTCTTAGCTACATATGAGCTTCTCTTAAAATATTTATAGATGCAAACTTGTACCAAAATCTCCAAACTAGATCTCCGCTCTTTGTAGCACTCAAAATGCAAACTGGAATCTCTAAAGGTAAGAGTAATAATCACCAAAAAAAAAATTTTAAACATCCACAAGTTATGAAGAAAAATGGAAAATAGTGAGTATTAGATTCTGAATTCATTACTACATTTTTATTTGTAACTATCTTTTAGTGTTTAATTACGTGTCACATTACTGATTTTCTTGAACAGCACGTCTCAGCATCTATTTAGTATGGAAAAGCCTAGAATACCAGCATTTTCCTCTCATCACTGAAGCCACTACCTGTTGCCAGCAAGCTACTTTCTGTCTTAGTCACAACACCTTTTAACACACTGTCTACTAAAATACAGTTGTGCAGAAATTTAAAGTGTTTTTCCAATGTCATTAGTTTTATTGAAATCATTGAAAACAGAAAGCCAAGTTACAGAATGGGTTAAACACTGCAGAATGAAGAAGCTGCAAGCCACAATCAAATGAAACAGCAAGCCACATGTCCAGAAGTGCCTGTGGGCATGCTTTGTCTAAGACACACGCCATAGCAGAACAGCAATTTAGTACATATGCAAGATAACCACATACAGCTGAATCATATCTTCGAATGACATAAGGGGTTCAATGCCTTTATCATCCTCACAGCACTAAATGTACGAGGTCTGTGGATATCCCTGTGAGAACGGGATTCTCACCATGTTTCTTTCAAAAATGAAGTTTTGTCACACTCGGCTCAAGTAACAACTTCATTCCCCCCAGTGACACCATGGCACATCGTTGTGAAGATTTAAAATTCATAATCATTCAAGTGCAGTAGTGATACCAGCTGTCACGGCAAAACAGACAGAAAGAGAATTGAGAGTACACTGCTGGGAAGAACATAGGAAACAAAACCAAAACAGAGCCTGCTACACTACATGTATTTAATGTATGGGGAATATGACATTGTCAAGCAGCAAGGAGAACACCACTAGACATTGCTAGGAGTTGATGACAACAGCATTAGGAAATACACTTTTTTGGAAGCTATGATCCTCATTCCTCAGTGGAAAAGTAGGCTGTCTGATTTCAGTGCCTTATTCTTCTCCAGTTTTGTTACATTACATAACTATATTTTACATCAAACCATGTGCTAGGTACTTCACGTATAGGCCATGAAAATGCTGACGATGTGCAGTGTAAAACGTACAACAAAATGCAATGTACTAGCAAATTTTAAAAAAGGGGGACCTGACAAAGTAGAACAAACAGAAAAGCCTTCTGATTTAACTTACTTCAAACAGTCGCCCAAAATATGTACCATCACTATTTTGGACTCAGTACTTACACTAAATATGGACTCCTCCTGAAAGAGCAAGGCAACCACTTACTCTTAATTCTCTTGCATTCAGAGCACGTTCAGGAGTAAAGTTTTGCACATGTCATTCTGACTTATTAGAACATAAAACTACATAAACCTGTAGTATATATATAAGCCACCTACAGATGGACACTAATTTTCCATTACAAGTGATAAAGGGGAATACATCTTACTAGCATATAAAGGCAACACAAATCTTACAAGAAAGAGATAATTGCAAAATTACAATGCTGAACTATAGTTAATACATCTGATCAAACTTAACATCCTGTAGGCTCAAAAGAAAACTACACTTCTTTTTCCAGAATAAAAAAAATACCCAAACCACAGCTCCTCCTAAACTAAAGAATATTAAAACTCTTTCTAATCTTATACGTGTAGGCCTGTGTTTGCTGTATACAATATACACACTGGGATACCACACACCTGCAGTTACTGCTTCATCACATTCCACTTACTTTCAGGGCAGCATCATGGATCTGGAGCATTAACCCAAGGAACACACAGGCACACCTTCACCCCTTCCAAGGACACATCACTTCTCACTGAGGTTCTCATCCTCTTGACACACTCAGTTGCCAATTTCCATTCTGCCAGGAACTCAGTAATATATATTGCTATTTATTTTTCTTCTGAATGCAATGTATCTGTAAAACCTACACTTTATAAGGCTGTTAGTGCCAACTGTAGGCAGCTATTGATTAGTCTGATAGAGTTGTGTTCCAGTAAAACACCATGCTACAACACTGAAGACTGAATGTCCAACTATTTGAAAATTTCACCATATCAAAAAATAATATGTAGACAATTTTCATTAATGTGATGGCGCTCAATCAGGGAAAATAAACTTTAATCATCTGATTCATGTGCCTAACAAAGAAAACAAACAGTGTGATCACCAGATCAAACGTACACAAACGCACACTGATTTCTCCCTGAAACAAAAATCATGTGCTGCAGATTCTGGCAACTCAACAGAGATGGCATTTGCAGGATGTGCTCACAAATTATGACTATACAATTTGGAAAACAGACAACACTGTTACAGCTCAGACACCCCGTAACAGTGCATTCTGTTACCCTGCACCACAACATTCCCAGCTCCTGCCTCACCACTCACCAACGCTTCCTTCTACAGGCACGTGAAACAAGATATGGGTTCTCAAGTTCAGCTGCAAAGTCCAACTTAAGAGAGAGGTCAGAGGTGGCTGACTAATCACCTCTGCACTCTTCCAGAAGGAACTGTTAATCCACTGGTAAAAAAGCAATGTCAAGGGTGTATTAACACAAACTGGCTGAGCATCCTTAACAGACATGTACTGAGTACATGCCGCAAAGGAGATGTTCTCCACTAACCCAAAAAACCTTTTGTATTTCCTGGGCTGCTACAGAAATGAAAAATAACAGTTTGTGGAGAAGGGTTTGACCTGTGTTCTCTCATACAAAAACTTCCACTGTTAAAGTTACATCATGACGAGCTGTGCCAGAGCTCTAAAAATCTCCATGTACTGTTACTGTCTACTTGCTTCACTTCCTGCTTTACCATGATGCTACAGAGCAAATCACACTTCACAGAATTCAGAGCCCACACACAAGAGGTACAGCCTAGGTGAACAATCACCCAAACTATTAATGTTGTATATAAAAATATTTCTCTTCTTAAAGAGGAAAACATGTCATTTGATAAACTGGTGTCTCTCCTCAGCATTTGAATTCCAGAGTTTGTGTTCCTTATTTTTTTTTCCACTTTTAAATTTTTTTATTTAGGATGTCATTATGCAATCTTTTTATGTGTACCAAATCAATTTACAGGGATAACCACATTCCTCTAGGAAAAAATAAAAAAAGCTAAAACATTTTCATTAGGATATGCTTTTAACAATATTTATCTATTTTTTCCTATTTATTAACAACTCTGTCAAGACTGCATGCTGGAAGACTCATACTGCAGTCTTAAATGCTATATATTTTTTTTTTGTTTCACAAAAATGTTTCTCAAATATTTGTAAGCAGAACTACTTAAATGTCAAACTACCATTATGTTCTTGAGTACTAAGTAATCCTTTAAGGTTGGCAGATTTCATCCTGTTTACAACTAGTCAAATCAGTTATTGCCATACTGGAGAGATCACTAGATTTAGTAAGTTGCTCTTACTAGAGATGAAGTCTAAGAAAATTAAAACCCAATACAAAATGTCTCTGCACAAAGCCCAAAAGCACAGCAGTTATTAGGAGGAAAAAAAGTATTTTGAGAAGCATTCGTGAAAACTTGTTGTCACAGCATTTCCATTTTAAAATAGAGCAACCAAGTACTATGAAATTAAGTTCAAACTGAGGAGTTTTCTTCCTGGGAAAAAAGCAAGATTTCCCCCTGAAATGGTTCCATTTTTGACACAGTGACTTAAGAGCATGACTTCGACTTTTTTGAAGTTATTTTGGCCTACAAAACCAACTAAAAGTGCCAGCCAAAGATCACCATCAGCACTGGGCTTGAAATCATCTAAAATCTTGGGATTCAGGGCAAATTCTAGATAATCAAAACAACTTGTAATATTTCAATATAATTCTTCTTCCATGTATCAGTGACAGGCAGAAAAAAGACTTCAAACTTCTGAAGCCATTTCAAAAGGCTATACTTTGCTAATTTTTAACTGATTAAAAGCACTAAGAATACTATTTTAATTTAACAGTTTTAGAAAGTCTTAATTTTAAACCTCTTCATCAACACAGAAACAGTAACTGGCAAAGCCTTATGTAAAGGCTTTGGGGTTGAAAAGAGCAGTTTCAGCTTCGTTTACTACTTTTTAGGATATCAGGAACAGAAGGAGAAAACGCTTCTTCGTTTTGTATTATTTGAGGTGAATCCATTAGCTCAGTTAAAAAAAAAAAAAAGGAAGAAAAAAGTATCACAGGTCAAAAGAACAAAATGACACACAAAAATCCATTGCCAAACTGGCTGTCGGTTGGATGCACAAGAGTAATGCTAAACAACTGTGGTATGGAGACAAAATATGCTTTCTCTAAGACACTTTTACAATAAGTTATTTAAGCCTTGTGAACAGCCTTGCCTTGCACCCACCCCTCACACATTAATGAAAACAAAGGGGGCCCATTTACATTGTAACCCCGCAGTGGGGTTAAGCATGTGACCTTAAAGCATGGTGCTCTTGTGCTCAGTGGAAAGGTTCTTGACAATATAAACAAGAATTACTGCTGTTAGAGAAAGGGAAGACAATTAAAAACAATCTAGGATGCATGTTGTACAGCTGTTCAAGTTTCAGCTACGTCTGACCCCTAAAGATGCTACGGGTTTCACTTCAGAAACTTAAGCCATTTTAGTTTTATTAAAGTAATCCTTCAACAAAAACTGAATTCGTATGACAAACATGAGGTTTTATATGAGTAACACAGTGAAAATTATGTATTGCTGGCAAAACATGCCATCGCTGCAGTTAAAAAGATGTTGCGGTCTGCACATCTCTTTCCAGTGTTTAAGCTCGCCAACAGCTGAGCAAAAAGGAAATCTCTGTAATGAATGCTAAGAGAACCTGTTGAGAAAAAACCCACTGTTCTTAAAACAAATGAGACTTTGACAGGTCAAATCACAATCAAATCTGTTTGACAGACCTTTGTACTCAGGCAGAAAAAAACCCAACCGGGTGATTTCAGCAAAAATCTGCAGGCGCAGTGGCCCAAAATAGATCAAATTGCAGGACTAAAGAGCCACAACATTTTTTTTAAGCTTAATTTTGGATACCATTGATTCCAAATGCAATAAAGACACGCTGCAATTATGGTCAGTAGTTTCTTTAAACATGCCTACAAATTTTCTAATAACCAAGAAAATACTTAAATTTTAAAGAGAAAATGAACAATCTTTTTTTCCATCAGTTGCTAAAAGTAATTGTCCTAATGTTGTCCTTAAAAAATACGGTTAGAGAAGAAAACCTTCTGAGAAAATAACAAAGATTTTGGCTAAGTTTCATAAAACCACAATTTTCCTGCCTGTTTGATCTTTGTACAGTCAGCATAAGCCACTGAAACTCCTCCACAAATGAAAGGCATTCATGGGAAGCCATCAGAAAGCATTGCTTGTCCTCTGGGACCCAGGACAATAAAAGAAAAGTTTGTGTCTGCCACGTGGGCCTACAATTCAGCTTAAATGAACAAACCATTGCAATATCCTTTGGCTTTGTGAAAACGATACTTCCTACTTTTTTTGGCAGAAAGGAAGTCATATATAAACAGAACAAAGGGAAGAGGCAACACAAGTAGAGCCTCTCATAATAAATATTACAGTGAAAGTTTTGCTCATCAAACCAAGATTAAAAACATATTTTAATCTCCCAAGTTTTATGCCTTTGATGTATGTTCAAGAGGAAAGCTTATATATTTTGTAAGATTTACAACATTTCTAGTGGGAATAGCTTCGTATTTCAGTCTTTTCCCCTCTTTCTGAAATTGAGAATGTATGGGGTTGATTCTGTCCCTAAATTCTGTGTCATATCAAACACTTCTGTAGAGAATAGAAGTTAGGATGTCCTTTGGACACTTATCCCCCACAAACAGGCTAGTGTTCTACTGAACAAAGCACTGCAAAGTCATTATAATCATGTAATGGTAACCTACGCAACTATGAAATACTTCTTAAAATGCCAGCTTTCCTAGACCACTGCAAAGTTCAAACGTTTGCACTAAACTCCATAGCCTAGAGAACCACTACACTGCATTTCCTTGTGCTGCTAAAATTAGGAAAAGGTTATACAGCTTCAGTAAAAAGAGTAGCAATTTATTATCTGTAATTTCACCACTACATGCCCACAGCAGCCTGATATAACACACGAAGCATTAATTTTCAGAATTACAACACACAAAGCATAAACCTTGTGCATCAGGGGCTCCCTTTGTAACATCTTCTGTCGAGTTCTGCACGATTTCCTTGACCTCCCATACAACCTTTCTGAGCAGCTTTTCTCGATCTTTCTTGATACAGCACCCATTGCTACGACAAAAGGATGTGCTCTTAAAATCACATTTTCTTGCTGTAACACAGTCAAACAGCTGCTCATTTCTACAGAATTAGGTGAAGGCAAAGCCAAATACACTAATGATCCCCTCAGATGAGGCAAAATAGCTGAAAGTTTCAGTGTAAGTAACAACGAAAGAGTGGGTAAGCATGCTCTCCCTGGTCTTGCAACACTCTTGGCTTTTGGCTTTGGTTTTATCTACCAACCATTAACTTTGGGGGACATCATCAGAAATCCTCAAGTACAGTTTCACAAACTCAGAAGTTGGAAGAGCAAAGGTGAAAGTTGCCAGAACTGTCATTTTAAACAACTATTACAGTGAAGGTAAGTGTACTGCATATTGGTAAGACTTAGTTTAACAATATTTAAGGAAGATCTGTTAACTTCAGAGAAATACGAAAGTGCTGTGAAACAATTATAAATTAAGAAAACACTGGGTGGTAGATAGGTGTGTACTTAGGAGGTGGAAAGGAGGAAATAGGTGAGGAGGTGACAAAATCTTTCCAGAGCTGTGTCAGCCCCTGGAGAGCTGATACAGACTCTCCTCCTCTGTGCCATTTCAAAGGTACATGGACCACACAGCTGTTTTTTCAGAAGTCAAATCCTTTCCAGATCTCTCTAAGCACCCCCAATCAGTCCATTTGATTCCAAGGACACATAAAAGAGAGATGCAGAAAGTTGTCCAGAGATGGCAACTTGCAGATAAAGAAAAAAAGGAGGAGGCAGAGATTTCAAGGACAGCAAGAACCCACCATAGCAGATTGTCTTTCTTAAGGAAAATAAGTGAAATGCTGTAAGAGAAGAAAGGGATATTGTACCAGAAAATTAATACATATTTTAACTTAGGAACAGTCAATAAGAGATTATTCCAAAACTATTAGAAAAACAACAAGAAATTTACAATTAGAAGTGACAAAGCTGGAATTACACCAAAGAAACTTCAAAGGAGCCTGACAGGGAAGACAGGTGTCTTGTCAATAAATACTGTGCCAGAAGAAGGTTCAGGCACAACTACTTAAGTCATTTGCCCAAAGCAAATAGCAAGCAAATGAAAGTGTGAGGAATAATAGGATTCTTGTCTCCTACTCTCTATTTCCCTTCATGTTGCCATATGGTATCCATATCTGGGAGGATAAGCAGTACTTTGTACCCTGGTGTTTCAGTTTTCATGATACTTTACAAGTCTCATTGCTCATTTCACCGCTTTCCACCAGTTACTCCTTAATGACACCCAGCCATTGCTTCCTTTGCTTTCCCGTAAAAACAACATACTCAGGAAATAATGAATGTATATTTGTCTCTTTCAAGTAACTGCAACTCCATTTTAACCATTTACTTTGCAATAAACTTTTTAAAGAGAGCTTTTTCTTCCTCCTACAAAAAAAAAAAACCTGCCTGTATATCTTAAGGGTCACAATATATTTGTATATTTTTTTAAAATTAGTAATGTCCCATAGCCTCACTTCTGAGCTACAACCTACATTTACTCCTCCACCTCAGCAAAGAAAAAATAAAATCAGAATGCAACAACTGAGCACTCCACAGTTCATTTTGACTCTTCAGCCCAAACAGAAATATCCAGTGACTGGTATAGTTCACAAAAAAAGACGATCAAATTGCTTCTAACTGCAAGTTTCTAAAAGTGTACCTTGCTAGAGAGAGTTACTTAAGAAGTAGTAGTGGAAACGAGAAAGAATTGGCCCAGAGAAGAGGGGTGTAAGCTTATTAACAACAGCACCCAAGGCCCAGCTGAAAGAAGCACCTGAAAAGGCAGAACTGCTTTGTCTCCTCTGACGAGTGCAGACAGCGGACTCAAACCACTGGTCACGGCTGAGCAGTTTCACCAGAAGGGAAAAGGAATCCTCCAGAACCACAGAAGCCAGGACCACGCCTCAGGTAGAAAACAAACCAGCAATGAACACGACTCAAAGAGTTACTTTTTGGCAGAGGAGTCTCTCTCTCCTTACTCTTCCTCAGTACCCAACCTGCTGCATATTCTATATAAGAAAATTCTGCATTTTTCTGCATGGCAGTAGCCTTTGAAGCAGGTATCAAAACATATGTTTAAGACACAGAATTGTAAACTCAACATTCTAAGATACTTTAAGGCAGGATAAGGCAAAGCTTCTGAAAACAAAACATTGTTCATAGTAAATTAGAAGAAAGGAAATTCCTGAGAAATTGTAAGTCTTTCACCACTGAAAAGCCCAGATTTTCACGGAATGTTAAAGTCTATTCCATTCACAAACCATTGCAACTCTCTGGAAACTAACCTAAAGGCTAACTTTTCCCTGTGGTTAGAAAAGTGTCTGCAATGTGTGCTACACCACGGTCTAGGAGTGATACTCTAAATTTTTCACCTTTATATGATAAACTTGAATATGAAAAACATATAGAGAAATCCAAGCTAGATTTTTTTTTCTTGATTAATACAGCAAAGGGAAAAGATTCATCACTGTTCATAAGAATTCATTCGCCCAGGGAATTTTTTCATCTGTCCTCTCCTTTACTTGGCTAGACAGAAAATAGATTTTGCTGGCTATGTTTAATTTCCACAGCTGTCACTGTGATCTAAAACATTTATACTGGAGCAATCACATCTATCCTCAGGAAACCAGGAACTGGAGTACCAGTTCAAACACTGGACAGGCTATCTGCTATCTTCTGACCCCAGTGGTGTCTTAGATTTAGAAGCTGTACAATGCAAATAAGCAGTAAAATATTTTTTGATTAAAATGTATTTGAAAAATGCAATTAGACAGCAAAAATGCAATGAAACAGCAAAAACTGACAGGGTTTATATATGCTTATTGACTGGGTTAGTACAAATGCGAGGCAAAAGTAGGTGTAAAATGAGAACACGATATAAATAATTATTATTTCTGATGTAAATCTCTAAGCATACTTTAGGAAGCATACTTTGAATGCCTAGTAATGAATTTATTGCATAAATTCTGATTATGGAAAAAGTCACCAAAAAAGAGCATCACAGGCAACAAATTCACAGCCTTACTTGTAAGTCATGTTATTTACTTAAGCCCATTATGCAAATTTTCAAATGGTTGTTTTTAAAAAAAGATTACAGTACTTCTGCAAATATTTATGGTTCAACCCAAGAAAACAAATGGCTGTTTGTGATAAACGTAAGAAGGAATCAAAAATATTTCAGCAGACTTTGAAACAGGACTAGCAAAATTCTAATGTACTATATATTTGTACAGAACATAATCTTCAATATGAAAACTGCTAAGTATATTGTTCTAGCTATACCAGCTAAATCAGCAAACAACTTTCTCCATCTTCCATGAAGCAAATCTTATTTAGCAACCTGGTTCTTATTATTCTCATTTAAACTACTGATATTTATATGTTTAAATTACACCTTTAGTTGTATGTTCTTTCAGTCTTGCTTGCAACCCACTAATTTATTTCTCCCCCAATGCCTTTTTGTTCTTTTTTTAGTATTAAAAATGGATTTACACAAAACCAATAACAGTTTTCAGTAAAAACACATTCTGCCTTTAATCAGGAAGTTCATCACTTAAAATTTCACACATACACACTATTGCAAATGTTCTATCTGCAGACTTTCAGGCTGAATGTTCTGCTACTGTGAGGCCATAACGTAACCACTCCTTCAAGAAAGCCAACTCAGACATATGTCAGCAGACAAAAAACTTTTTTGACATATAAAGTGAAATTATACATTCAGACAAAAGTCACATTTTTAACTAATAGCATCATTTTGTATTAGTAGTTTATATATTTAATATTCCCAGAGCAAGGCCCTATTAAATGCTGCAGCCAAGTTTAAGAGATGAAAATTCAGATCATATTAATACCTTCAGTTCTTTTAACCCTAGCATCCTTTGCACTTCCAAGACTCTTTATACTTTCATTATATTTATTCATATTTCTCTCACTTGGTTATTGTTACTCCCTCTTTTCTGCAACCTATTTCCTTCCAATTTCTTGCTCTGCTCACAAAACCACTTTGACCTTTAATTTTGCCTCCTACCGAACTACTTCAAATGTTTTCAATACATTTTGTGGTGCCATACTATTCAGAGTCTCTCTACAGCAGTAGAAAAAAACCATTTCTAAGCATAAATGACACTATTAAAATGGAAGTGAAACGTTAAAGGCACAAGGAGTGAAGCCAGTGTAGCATTTAGTATTTGCACTAACCACAGACCAGCAGTCGAATGGCACTTGGCACTTAAGCAATCTTAAGCAGACAAATCATGTAGGAAGCCACAGTGCAGTGTGCAGCATTCCCCCTGGAGCATGTACAGGAAAAAAGTACCCCTAAAATTTTAGCATGTCTGCTTTTTATCCCACAACGTAGGGACTAATTGCCCTCAGTGTCTGAGCTGGATTCCTTGCGTGCTGGAGCAGAACAAATACTACTTTTTCACCTATCCGTCACAGCAAACATGAAAGATTATGACAAAAGCAAACCAGCACTAATCTTAGCACCTCACTGAGCTCAGAGCAAAACACCAGAGAGCAAAGCAGCGAGAAACTGAGCACACACAGACAGTGAAACACAATCATCAAATGAGAGGCTGGACAGGAGCAACTTGCCTCTGTGCTTCTGCTTAAGTAACAATCATCATATCTGCTGTAGAGCAACATTAAACATTAGAGCATTGGTACGTAAATTAAATGTTTAAGAATTATTAGAATATGTTTCAGTTTTTGGACAGATTGGAGGACTTCATCCAACAGTTCAGGCATTGAGCCCACTCTGGTAACTGAGTTAAAACGGAGCTGTATACACCAGTGAACTCGTGTTCCAGCTCTGCAAAATAGACACTGTTAACATTTGTTCAGTCTAGTCTGATGCTGAGTTTTCTTAAAGCAGCAACTCAGGAGCAATTACGCCTCTATTGGAAAATGCAGAGGGAGGCTTATCATATTCTGTTACAGCTTCCCAGGTTACCATCATCTGAGCTGAGAACAATCTCAAAAAACTGCCCCAACCAGATGAGCCATTCTCCTGTTTTTGGCTTCCTGACTTTAATGTCTCCTTTGCTCTTTGACCATCTCCTTTGTTTATATGCAAGTCCTAAACACTGCAGAGGGCTATGCTGCATCAACATAATTCTCCTATAACTGGCTTGTCGCAGTTTCAGGTGCTACCAGAGAGGTTTCGGAGTGGAAAAACACCAGTGAGGGAACTCTTGCAGGTCTTCCATCATGCCCACATTTTTCCAGATTTGGAGTAGGTAGAATGACCCCAGCATAAAGAATCTCCAGGTGGAACATGTACCTCAGATTTTCAGTCAAGGAACACGTTATGGTTGCCTTTACAGAAGGGAGCAAAGCCACTGCCACAGCACACTTTGGTGAACACTGGCAATTGCTGTAGGCCTCTGGAAAGGCTTTGCAGATGGATACAGCAACTCAGCAAACCTGGACACATAACTGAATTCTCCTGGAGCTGTGGGAATGGTTACACAACTCCAGAAATGTGTGAAAAACAAAACAGCAAAAATCCTTTGGTGTTTCCCTCTCACTCAGCTCCAGCACTTTAAGGAACACAGCTGAGAAAAACACCAAAAAACGGTATGGTACTTCAAGAAAGGATTGAAATATTAGGGCAAGGGTAACTTCTACACAGCCACAGCCTTTGAAACAACTGAAGGCTTTTAATATAGTTCCTCAATTCTGAAACCACAGTGACTGAGATACAGCTGGCAGCTGGACAAGAATCTCTGCAGTATCTCCACATCACCTGAAATGACAGCCAGATATATTTATACCTTCTAAAGTGCGTGTTTATATGTATACATACACACATCTATAAATGCACACATTTATAATCTTCAATAAATCTTTCCAAAAAGGCTTAGAATGAGACACAGGTAGGTATCTACTTTTTCACAGGCTTAAGTAGGGAATACCTTATTTCATATGCTTTTTACCATTATTCTTTTGGTTATGAGATTTTCATTATCTTTAAATGGAAGATTTCTGGAGGAGATGTTCAGTGCAAAGAGAACAGATGTTCCAATGCCTACAGCTTCAAGAGACTCGGGCCCCTACGGAAGAAGCTTGCTCCTCTCCTCTCCTCACCCCAAAATGTCTCAAAATAATTTTCAAATAAAAAAGAGAATGAAAAAACCTTTAGAAAAAAAAATCAAAGGAAAAAACACTGAAAAAAAACCAAAACACAAATAAAAGAATAGAACCTTTGACCTCTGGTAATTCAACTAGAGTGTTAATTGCCAAAGGATTAACACCCTCCATATTATAAATAACATAACCAGTCATCAGGAAATTTTAACACCCCATATAATCAAGAAACACCGAAGTCTATAACAGAACTAGGCCCAAGCAGTGGGATGAGACCTACTCAGATGAGAAACTTTAAACATTGTATCAGTTCAGTGAGATTCTGCAACTTCAAGCATTATGGAGAGCAGCTCAGCACTTAAAACAGGCAAATGTCTTTCCCTCTATGGGTGCACATGGCTGTATATACATATATATGTATATGTATGCATCCATGTGCCATAGAAACACAAAAAAAATAATCCACGTCTTAATCATTATATGCGCTTTTAACATTTTTAAAAATCTATGCATATATAATCTCCGCGGGTTTTTTCAGAATAATTTTATGTTTGTTGAATTAAAAGCAAATACTTTCCAACATACTTTAAATAGTTTTCTGCATTCGACATAATTACTTTTTCTTAAACAAAGACTATTTCTCCCTTATTGATTCTGTGCTATAAGCCAGTACACATTAAACGTAGTATTATTACTGCACAGAGGTATCAATTAAGGGAATTCTATCAAAACACTACATTTTTAAAGGATAGGAAAACAAAAAAATCAAAGAAATCACTACCCACAGTATTTAGCTTTGAAGGAGACACACAGCTACACCCTTATCTTCTACCATCTTCCCCATAACCACTTCCCACTTGCAAAGCCTCTCCATCCTATTTTCTCTCAAACCACTCCATTCGTTTTTGCCTGAGAGCCTTTGCCATCCTTTCCCACTCTTTCTCAACCTCCAAAGCTTTTCCTGCCAAGCTTGTTTTCTATTCCCACTGTACTCAAAGGTCCATTCCACCCACACACCCAGTTCCAAGTTTTCCAAGCACTTCTGCACTCACTCCAAAGCTGCTGTCCCAGGAGTCCTCACTCACCTCGCCTTCAGTCCTGTCATTCTGCCAACAGAAGGGCTCCTAACCCTCTTCCCATGTTTTCACTGGCTACTGGCACCTGCTGCCACTCTCCCCTCGGCCAGATGCAACTTCTGCCCTGATTGCTTCTTCCCCCACCCCTTACTCTTTCAGAAACCTGTAGAGGTAAGCAAAGAAGCAACATTAACGAGTCAGATGAAGCAAATGAGATAGTAAGCAGAACTCACTCAGCACTTACGGTTTCCAGCTGTGACTGTGCCTCGTTAATCAATCTCTTCCTCTACCCCGACAGGAGGGGTCCACTAGGACCACAATCCCAGCATTTCCCCAGGAGGAAAATCAGACCTTTTTCTCAACATGGAGTACCTCATGAAGAATATGAAGAGCAACTCATCTCATAAAAGAACAACTGAGTTCAAATTACTTTAATTTGTAATAGTATTTTCTGTGGAGACTCAAAGAGCAGTGGAGAAAGGATCCACATTCTCACAATCACACTGCATTAGTTCACTTTTTCCAAAGAACAATAAAACAATGTAGGGTCATGGAATCTGGTGACACACGTACAAGTAGGCAAGCCAAGGTTGGGATGAAAATGGACAGCTCTTCCCATATATAAACATGTTAAAACTAGATGGAGATAAAAAGAAGAGTAGACTTTCTCAGTTTGAGAAGCCTTTACCATCTAAACTGCATTAGAATTTCTCCTTTAAATCTTCAGTAAAAAGTAAACACTCCTTTAGTTCACTTCTTCCCATTGCAGAACAAGTAGCAAATCTTAACTTTTTCAAGCCCACTATAAAAATCCCACACAATTTCTCCAACCTTGTGTCATTCCACAACTATGAAATACAGTTTCTAAATTAAATAAACTTTAAAGCCATACCATGAGAAAAAGCACAGCTTAATTACATTAACTAAGCTGATTAAGCCATGCTCTTTCACCTATTACAGGAAGTATTTAGCCCTGGAGCCATCCTAAAGGCACCTCACACAGCGTATGACATGTTTTACAGAGATACTGTATATATTTAGTCACTGTGGAAGGGGAAAAAACAAACACCCTATATGTCAGCATGCTAACAAAAGAACAGAAGAAGTATCAGCTGATAAAGCAGCTGTTTACATCTCATTCTTGTCTGGAAGGTAGGTATTACATTACAAGGGAATAGACAAAGTTAAGAGAACAGTACCCCACCACCTCAGATCTGACTGTTATAAAATAATTTAAGAAGGAGCACACTCTCCAAAAATCTTGATCACTGATATTATTTCTAGAATCTTTGTAAGTTTACAAACAACTCAGACAAATGAATTGAAAATTGAATAATTACAACAGCTTTATTTTACAATAATTAAGAATAATCTTTTTCCTCTGTTGCATTTAAATGCATTTATATAATTAAAAGCATTCTTTAAAATTTTCAATCCTTTTAAACTCTATAAAAGCAATTTCTAAAATAAAGACATAGCAGTATTCTTATCTTGGCTTTTCCTGGTACAAGGCTGCTGCTCTGTGTCTCATAAAGATTTCTGGCAGAGTGAGAAAACCTGGTCAGTATCAGAGTCTTTCCTGGGACCTGTCTGAAGTGTCGACAAGCAGCTAAGCTGAATATTAATACACTCTCCATCATCAAAAGCTGTTGCATACCCAAAGGATGAAAAATATTTTAATCAGCTTTCAGCTTGTCTAGTAGAAGTCAGTTTATTCCTTTGGGATTATACATCTATGTGCTCAATTTTTGTCTTCGCACTCTCTCTCCATAGCAGCAAAGAGCCTAAATCTGCTGTTTTGTTGGGAAAAGCCAGCTAATGCTGTGATTCAATTACAGTATTTTACGTTTAAGAAGAAAATGCAGAAGATGAAAAGCAAAGAAAAAACTTGAGAAAACAGCCCTGTTATCGAGTTTTTTAACAGTAGGATTTCTTAAAGAAACCAGTGAGACTTTTTTTTTTTTTTCAACATTTCCGCAAATTTTACAAGTTTTCAGACTGGTTCATCTGCTATCTTACCCATCTTTTCTTCTCCCCAATAGATTCCTAATTATTGCAAATTCACAATTCCTTTAGCATAACAACCACCAGTGGAATTGACCCATGAATGTATAAATATTTTATAAACATGTGAATGAAGTATGTCCTACACGAAAACCAACAAAAGATCAGTAACGGAAAAATGTTTTGAAGAGCCTTGACTGTGCAAGTGTACCTGCATGGCAACCTCTCCTTTCTCTGCTGTCTTTCCTCTGAGAGACAATGCCAGCCCCTGTAAAGTTATATTAATGAAGATACCACCTACAGGAGAAGACTTCTAAAAGTGAGAAATATTAATAATCTTAATTCTCTTTATTTTAAATCCTTTCAAAAGCATCATAACATTTCAGACTAGGACCTAGTCAGGACTTGTATTGGTCTTTGCTTTGAGGATCTACATAAATGCAATACAGAACTAATTTCATCTTGCCTCACCCCTGCTTCCTGGGGACAGATGTATTACCACTGGACATGCAACACCACGGTGGCTCTTACAGAAGACACGAAGAAATGTAAGGCTCTGCTGATTTTCAGATTCTCTATCACCTCACAGAAGTCTGAAAAGTACAACCTCTGTGTGGTACTACACAGCATCAGCATAAACTGCTTTGTACAGACTAATCTTAAAATAATTTCCATCAGCAACACAACCAATCATTACTTTTGAGCAAAAGAGTGAATTCTGTGGTCCTACTACTGCAAATGATTTCAGCAAATTATTTCTATTTCATTAAACGGAAGCATGATATTGGACAGAAGGAGACAAAAATGATCACAACGAGTTAACTTACTCTAGCATGTGTCTGAATTACAAAAAAAGTCTTATAATTCAGTTATCCAAGCTGAGTCTCACCACAACATCACAAAACAATTGACCTTGTAGCTAGCTTGTGAAGCTCTAATCCATTAGCATGTAGGACACAGCTTGAAGATCGAGCTAAAATGTAATTATTAGCAGTGTATATATGCATACATATATACACAGACACATAAAAATAATCACTTCAGTTTATTACACAATGATATTGATCCCTAGGCAGCTAGACAACATGAACTGATGCACTATTCTCAGCTGTTAACAGTGCACTTTGTGGATTACTGCATGCTAAGCACGGAGCTGGATTCATCTTGAGCACAGCTCCACTGATGCCATTCCTGTCCCCCAGCAACAATCCGGCCTGTTCTCATCATCCCCTTAATCGTTCTACTCTGTCACAGAAATTCAAAATGAGTCCTATGAAAACTAGTCTGATTGTGATAAACAACCACCTAACTTTACTGGAATAATTTAAAAGATTTGCTACACTTTATATTAGCGCCTCTGTTGTGAAAATTATATGGAGTTCAGATTGACTAGCAGTCCAAGGAAAACTGCCAAAATCTGATGTTCACTTGTAACATTTGAGAAAAGCCAGTAATTATCTACCTACTGCAGAATAGTAAACATTATTATATCTACAGCTTCAGGATCATTAAGCAGAAGCATGTGTAGTGACAAACAGAAAGTGCAAAAAAGATCCACACAAAAGCTCCTGAGAACTAGCCCGGGGAACTGCCAGGAGGCAATCAGGGGCAGCCAAAACACAGTAAACTCTTCCTTAAACAGACAGAATTTGCCCATCTGAAAAAAAATAAAATAAAATAAAAGCTCCTATGTGGCCCCATCTACACTTTCCAATTATGATACCGGGAGGCACAAATTTGTTGTTTTCCTTCAAATGCAGGATGTTCTCTCCCTAGGACATAGCCAGTAAGTAATTGTCAGATACAGAAAAAATCATAGCCTCATTTAATTGAGGAGGAATTTAAGATCAGAAATTGTCTGCAATCTAAAACCAAAGTAAGACCTCAATGTTTTGATTGCCAGACTGATTTTGAAAACCACACCTAAGTTACTTGCACAAGTTAAACAGAGGGTCAGTAAAAGAATTAGCACCTAATTCATCAGGGCATAATACTCTCCATAGCAACTCCTGAAGCCAAGTTTTATTTCTTTATGTATAAAATGAAAGCTGCAATTTTGAGCAAAGATGAAGTAACTGTTAAAGAACACATTACAAAAATACTATTCAGCCATGATCTTGTTAGGAATTAGAAGAACTGATGATCAGATAGGAAAGAAAAGTTATCAATGCAACAACAGCAGCTTTTCAGAAGACATCACCTCCTTTGCCTACCAAAGCCATTTGGAAAGTAAAGCAGCTGTATTCTATTTTATAGTGGTTACAGAGCCACTAAAATACAACAGCAATAAAACCACATTTAGCAACACTAGCTGTATTAAAAAACATACAGCAATGTAGATGGTGACATTTTAGTCATACTGCCATTTGCTTTCACTTTCTTTCAAAATCACAACTTACCCTAGTTTATAACAATCACAGTACAAATTATTCCTGCCAAACCACTGTAACTCACAGTTTCAACACCAAGCCAAATCCCTTTTTTTCTGTCTAGCATGTCCATAAACATATATACACAAATACAAATCCATAAGCTCTATATCTGATCAATTCTAAGATTGGATAAATGAGAACTAGATATAATTTTAAATATTGATAATCATTAATCAATTTCTTTATAGCATATAACATAAACTGTAAAAACACAGATTAATTTCTTTTCAAGAAGTACTATTCTCAGTGTTCAAATACGGTCTTTTATGCAGTTTTTCTACTAGGAAACAGATTTCTGAGAACATTAAAGCATATCATAGAATCTTCTGGCTTGGAAGGGACTTTAAAGACTATTTAGCTCCATCCCCCCTGCCATGGGCAGGGACACCTTCCACTATCCCAGGTTGCTCCAAGCCCTGTCCAACTTGGCCCTGAACACTTCCATGGATGGGGCAGCCACAGCTTCTCTGGGCAACCTGTGCCAGGGTCTCGACAGCCTCATAGTAAACAATTTCTTCCTCATATCCAAACAAAATCTGCCCTCTGTCAGTTTAAAACCACTCCCCCTTGTCCTGTCACTCCATGCCCTTGTGAAAGGTTTTGCAAAGAATAATGAGACTGGTGAAACAATACCTCAATACTACAGCATCATTACTGCCACAGCAAATAATAAGCCTCAATAAACATACTATCCATACAAAGATCTTTCGTTGTTCTAGTGTACGTCCATCCAAGGTTCTGGGGGAACAATGGAAACAGCACACAGTTTTATACAATCTACACCAGCTCCACCACACTGACTCTGCCTTCACTGAAATCAGCATGGCTCCCAACAACATAGTTCCCATCAACCATACAAGGGTGGCAACACCAGGTTCTAAAATATCCTTCTGGGAATGACACTGGATTCACAGGGATGCAGCAGGAACCATCATCCAAGGTTTTCCCTCCCTGTCAGACCCACGGCAACCTGCAGTACTGCCAAATGCATTCTAACAGTCACTAAACTCTTTTCCAGTTTTTCCTGCTGCAAAGAACTGCAAGCAGTTGGCCCCAGTGCTCATTCCCTATACACACCTTTTCTCTAAATACAAGTTTATATGATTCAGAAGTTAGATAAAGAAGTTAATTAGATCATGGCAGTTAAAATCCCCAGTACGGGTGTGTATGGATTTGTGTGTAGAGCATGTACACACACATACAGTCACACTGTGCATCAGCTCTGCTGCTCTACCCACTATGGGAAAACTTGTAACATGTCATGGAGAAAGAATCCTCTTTAAGCCACAGTCTCAGCTCAGACATAGAGACCAATTTACGCAATTCAAACACAAGACTGGGAATAACCTATCTGCACAATTTTGATTTCTGCTGATTGTGGTATGCACATTTATGCCTTAAATACTAACACAGAGCTCATCACATTTTACATGCAAGTGCAGGTATTTAGTACACACAATTGTATAAATCCAAGAGTATAAAAATAGAGTGAAGATCACAGAAAGAAGCCCTGTTACAGTAAGAATTAAGCACAAGACAACAGAATTCTAGTCATCCAAAACCGCAGCTCACCAAGATCAGTTGTGTGCACAAGAACACCTACAAATGTCAAATTTGTAACTCAGGTGCAAATCCACCTGGAGGGGAAGGCAGAGGCAGGACCACACCACAGGCACAGCTACACAATCCACCCATGGTTCTCCCACTTGGGCCATCAGAAATGCACCTCACTCTCCCACAGGACATCAATTGTCCTGAACTTCCCCTGGCTTATGCCAGTGTACATTATAACCTCAGTGTTGTCAGTGTGATTTTCCCAGAATGCTGTCGGAGTGGGAAGGCTGCCCTTTGAACAATTCCAGTTTATAACAGAAATGTTATAGTGGTTCATATCAATGCAGCTCAGATCTCAACCAGCTCACGTAAGGGTTAAAAATAGAAAGTGCTATCCACTGGTTTGCTCTGATGTTCCTGTAGATATTGTCACTGGATGTATCCTCAGAAGAATTCTATTCAACACCTCTGTCTTTAAGTACAAAGCTGTAGGCTGTAGCAGCTTTAGGAAACATAAGTATCCTTTTTTCTGCTGCACAGTATCTGTGTGTGAAATTCTCTAAAGGGGTTTAAGTATTTACCCTGAACACTATCAGACAGTTTCTAAAATTTTCCTTATCCTGTTGCAGAAACACTTCAAAGAGAATCATAAACACAGTCTTTTGTGCTTTCAGCACACATGTTGTTTTGGAAGCTTAAGTCTGAATTCCCTCAGAATTGTAAATAATTTTTTTCCTCAAAGATGTGCAACACAACTTTACTTTTTTTTTTTTGTTTTTACAGATTCATTCTGATTCTACTACAGACAATGCTAAATCCTTTCTCCCATTTCTGACACCTAAAAATATTGGGGACAAAGAAATTACTGCCAGAAAAAGAAAAGGGGAAAAAAAAAAAAAAAAGAAAAAAAAGTCTCCAGGATCAGGTTTTGTTGTTGTTGTTTAAGATATAAGATACATTTCCAGAAACATCTGACTCCCAGTGTACATAAAATATAACCTGCCAAAAATACATTTATTTAAAGGCTCTGGCCTAAACAGATAAGGAGAGCCCCAAAAGACAAGAAATATGGGCAAAATTTGGGTCTTCGAGCTGCCATGTTGTACCTACATTTCACAACTCATCAGGCAAATCCGATCACCCATCGCCACACAGCCCTCCAATAAAGTGTGACACTGCAATATCTGAGCACAACGGGAAAACCAGAAGAGAAATTAAAATAATACCTCAGAGTTCCTGGAATTTTGGATGACAAGGTCAAACCGATTCAAATGTCAGTTAAGTTGCTATGCAATTTCAGAAAAAGAAGCTAAACAACCAACCAGCCTGTTTGTGATCCCATTATCTATTTTTTCAAAAATAATTGGTTAGTTGTTTAATGTGCCAAAGTCTATAAAGGTAGCAGAATTCCTTGTAAAAGCATATTTTTTCTTAGAGATTTTCATGGTTGTCCAGGAACTGAAATGCTCTTGATTTAAATACATATTTAAACCCTTGCTTTAATTCGGAAAAAAAAATGGCTCTGGGCTGAGATTTTGTAGCTCAAGTTTCAGCGTAGACTCAATTCTAACTGTCAGGCTGTAAGCCCCTGACAATAGTGGCTTACAGCTGAAACTATGACATACTTCATATATAGCAATACGAGCAAATAATGAAATAGAGCTCAAAAAGGAAAGAAAAATAATTTTACAAGATAATAGCCTTGCTCTCTGATTTCAATTCCGTTGTATAAATTGATAAAAAGCCTGTTATTGAGAATAACAGTAATAACAAGACTAAAGATAGTTGTTAAAAAGTTTTACAAATCAAGATGAAAGTTGTGCAGAAAGATACCAGTCTGCATGAAATGCCACTTTGATCATTCTGCTCACACCGAGTGTGCATGCTTCTGCACTACTACAAATTAAAAGGTGTGCTGCATTTCATTAGCATCAGCTCTACTTTAAGATGCCAAAAAAGCGAAACAAATGGTGTAACAATTACTCGTGTTTCAGTTATCCCATTAAGAAATTACTTCCTCAAGATCTATGTTTCATTCTTTTAAGTAGTCACTTCACTGTAGGCACACAGTTATGCTGTTAAATGTAACTCCAAGTCACTCATACTTTTCTCTACATTTCAGTTCCACACTTCCTTTCGTCTTGCCAAATTCCTGCATAAATAGGTGGGATTAAATGGAGCCTAGCCTACCTAACATAATTATATATGTTGTGATTTTATACTGCAATGAAATTGATACATTTTAATAATGCCAGTCTTGGCTCTTACCCGCTAAAGTCAATAAAGGTTATTAAGGCCAACTGCCATATAAATACATTGCTACATTGCTAAATGGACTGTCAAAGCAGGAAATACAATTCACACCATAGAGCACTGTAAGGGCCTTTTTTTTTTTAAGGAACACTAGATATGTTTAAAAAAGCCTTCAAAAATTCAACGTGCAAGTGTAGCCACATATGTTTACTTTTCATTCCACAAACAAAAATAATTTCATTGATTTTCATTTTACTTTTCTAAGGGGAATCAACCTAAAATGAAATAACCAAAAAAAGGCTGTCAGACTTCTGCAGTTCTTACAGATTTAGTGTGGTGGTTACGGATTTTCATAGCTAAAATAAATGTCAGATTGCAAGGTTTGCATGGCATCAGACCCTGAGAGACAAATTGTCTCTCCACTGAATCTCAGAACAGCTACAGCAAGACTTGCTCACATCACATGAGATTTCAGCTTTTCAGACTTCTCTTTACCCAGAAAGCAAAGCTTGTACAGTCTTTTTTCAAATGGTAACTCTCCCTTTGAATTCTGCAAGCATTTATCCTGATGTTGCAGGCGATAACGTGTTAATCTTGGATGACTTTTAAAAAAAACCCTCCAACATATGAATAGCCTTCATATTTTCAAGGGAGGGGGGAAAAAAAAAGGAAGATTGGTTAAACTGCTTCGGATTTAATGGCTCATAAATTCATGAGGTAATATTGTGGGAAATGTGATGTTTTATCAGAATGTCATTCAAATGAAAGGTTTAACATTTACATCACAACAGTGAGCTCTAAGTAAAACTACCCTCAGGGAAAGAAATGCCAGGAATAAACATTATGATAAAATTGTGCGCTTGCTGTAATGTACAAAAATATTAAATAAAGCCCACAGGTTTGAAGACACTAGGCTGAACTTCCTGCAATATCATACTCTGCTGTGACAGAAGAGTAATTACAATTAGCAGAATCAGAGATAATTTTGGAAACTTTCTTTTCTTCTTTATAGCTGCTTTACTAAACAAGGGGAAAAATTAAAAAGGCACAGACCGACCCCGAGACTGACTTCTGTGTCACTCTACACACACATATCAAAAAAACTACACCAACAGTTGTTCAGCTCACACACTTTTTAGGAAAAATACATTGCTTAAATATTTTCTTTTAAGAAATAATTCCTTTTAAGTAGCAAAATTCTTCCAAAACAAGACCAACAATTCTAAGACATTTTTACTTTTAGCATTGTACATGACTTGTCTTTTTTTTCCCTTTCTCTTTTTAAGAATCATCCTAAAAAATCATCAGCTAAAATTACAAATTTGGAGAAAAGAAAACATCGACTGCAGACTACTGGGTACCTTCAAAAATACCTTTTTGATTTAACTTAGCTGTGGAAGCTAAGCATGCACCAAAACACTGCACTTTTTATGTTAAATTGCTGTTGAATTTGTTAACCCGCAATTGATTTCCTGTGTTATGGAATCTTAGAGATTACGGCTAACTTGGAGCAACAGGGATAATTCCTGATGTTAATGCCACATTTCGATGGGTTTTTACTGCGGCCGCGCCTGGAAACTGCGGCTCAACATTGCCCCCTAATGGCACCCTGAGAAACGCCGCAGCACAAAGCGCGGGTTATGTCCCCAAAAATACACCCCAGCGCCAAGGCCCGAACACGGCGAGCATCACATTTACTTAGAGACTCAACAAAACAGACATTCTCAATTAACATTCTCTTCTGTCTCCTCCAATAGCTGAAATTAATTGTGATTAATATGTTATAAGTCATAAAACATTAAAGCAATTCTTAAAATTTAAATTAGAAGCAGCTTCTGTCTTGGCCCAAGCTTCGGTTTGCTGATAAATATCATCCTGAGGCCTGTTGAAAGGAGATACACTGACGCCACCATGTTTCTAATTAGAGACACATGGCAATGTCACACCAATTGCAGAAAACCTAACCCTTGAGAGTTCCAGAGTTGCTGTTTTTCCATGTTTTCAACACACAATGGATATAAAATATCAAACATTCTTGTCTCTACCTCATCTAAGCCTGTGTTACAAGAGAGTAAGTTGTCATTTGAAAGAAAAACAAACCAAAAGATTTTTTTTAAATTATAAGGGTCATTCAAGAATGTGAGCACATAAGAACACAAAAATGAGAAAAAAAAACCCACATAAGCAAGTTATATCTTCTCTCCTTTGGTAGGAAAATCCAATGTTCACTGACTTCTTGCAGCAAGTGATTCCCCAGCTGGAAGTTGCACTTCCAGGCATGTTTTCCAAGTCTGAAACCAGCCATTGCTGGAGAAGCTCACAATAGGTTTGAGCAGCTGAGCCACGACATTTCCAGCGAGACTCAAGAGCATGTTCTTGTTGCACCACATCTCCAGAGCCCCAAACACATGCCTGATACAAATCGCACTCAGCACCCTCAGCTACAATGCAAACTCTTCCAAGCCAGTACAGGCACATTGAGGCTTTATGCTGTGACCAGCAGAAGTGACCGAGAAGCAGCTTCTGATGCAGGCAGATGGAGAGGAGCGCCGTGGGTTTGCCAGCACAGCCCCTTCTGAGTGCAAATCCAGCAACAGGCATGCTGACAACTGCTTTGAAAACTTTGACAGCACAGTCTCTCACCTCGGGCTCTACATGGACAGCAGCAGCAAGAGGAAAACAGTGTTTGGCACTGAATCCATCTTCAAGGAATGCACGATGGACTTTGAGGTACCCAGAAACCATCATTACATTTATTCTTGAAATAATCCCCTCTTGAAGGTTCTGGCTATGGTCTAACCGTGCAGGTGGACCACAGACAGTTGTACTTCCAGATCACCAATTTTGTTCTCAACTCTCCTCAGACACGTGCACCACTGTTGTCATTAGCACTGTTCTCTATCTGGGCGTTGTACAAAAAAGTTGACAACGCACAGCATTTGTGTGGTGTAATATATGGCTGTCATCTCATGAGGCTCTAAAAGGCTCATATGAGGCTTTTATGAGGCTTTCAAACTTTAAAAACAAGCAAAGTCAAGAACTAACTGAAATCCTGGGGTTTTGGATCTGATTTTGCTCACATTTTTTCTGGCTACCGGGGGATAAAAGTAAGAGGAGACAGTGAAAGGCTGACATTGATTCTGCTTCTCATATGTTCTGAATAAAGTCTAAAACCCATTACTACAGTACAATTAAAAACATAATTGCGAGTGCTCTCAGAATTAAGCCCTAGAGGCTTTAGACTTTAGAACTAGTACTTACCATAATCTCCATTTTTCTCCAAAATTCTTCCAATTTAGCCATGGGCTTAAGCCACCAATCAGTGCACTTCAAATACCTCTTGCCTTGGAACCAAAACTGCCTAAGCCACTCAAATTCGACCTGCAAGATAAAAACATATGGCACCATAAACATCCATGGTCATTATCTGGGGCAGGAGGAATGGGGTAATGCAAGAATCCAGCTATACCTGAACAGCCTCACAGAAAAGGAGACAGTCACCAAAGCAGTCATTTCTAAACACATCCTTACACCCAGCTGTTTATTTCTATTCCACATCAATTTGTGACCTGAGCTACTCTCTTTAAACCCAGAGAGGTGCAAAACTCAGCTCTCTTCCCCCTCCCCCCCCCATTTTTTCACATGTTGTACATGTACAACAAACATTAAAAATCCCAATTTACTCACAATTCAGCCAAATATGGACCAACTCTGCCTTGTGATTAACACTGGGGGTTTCAAATTGTTTCAGTCATAAAAGATTGAAAAAAACTTGTGGTAATAACACTGCTAGAATGCAGCCCAGTTGCTATAGAATGAGAAGGTGGCACTACAAGGAATCACAGCCTCACATCCTTCACCAGACAGCCCAGTTACCAGAAATGATGCTTTTCTTTAAGAGTAATCCATAGTTCTGGTCTTTAGAATTCCCTATTTATCTTTGTTGTGGTAGTTAAATTTCACACTGAGTTCAAAGCTGCTTTAATCATTATTTGTACCACAAAGAAGATTTTGTTTATCCCTGCTCAACTCTGAAGATGCAAACAAAAACAACCTACCAAGGTGAAAGAATAAAGAAAACTGCCCAAAGCTGTCACCTAACGCTTCCTTTCCTGCAACAGAAAACCGAAGAGCTACAAAAACCTAAAAGTGGTCCAGTTAACATCAACTAAAGGTTTGGTCAACACATTCAAGATTACAATAAAAAATGCTTAAATTTTCAGTGTATAAAAAGAATATTAAGGCAAATATGTTAGTAAAATATAACATGATTAATTGGCAGAAACAGATCTTAAAATGTTCTTTAAAAAAAAAAAAGCTGAAGGAAACTTTGCTTCCTCTATAATATTAACAAGGTATGAAGGATCCAGTAATGCTTTGGTAAAAAAAAAAATCAGTATACGCAGTTTTGGGAAAGCCGAGCGTATCATTATTCAGTTAGAATTTTAAGAACTTATTTTTTTTCTCTCTCCACTTCTTTCTGTGTTTTTTGGCCTCTACCACATGATATCTGGCAAACAGGTACCATGAAATTAATCACAAGGCCATTAATCAATGAAAAAAAATCTTTTTATTAAAATCAATGTTAAAATATGACTCATCATAGATCTATTTCAGTCAATCTGATTTTTAACTAGTCATATTGATTTGTTACAATAATCTGTGTAATCTCACTCTAATTGCAGTCTGGCATATTGGCCGAAATTTTAATGTATCTTGATCCTATACACAATATATACAATTTGCCATACAAGAGCTGCTTTTTAGGCCTAAGACATAAAGTATAGCAACAAGCTAATTCATTTTCTGCAGGATTAGCTGGTCTCATCAGAGGTCAGCGTGTACCTAATTGCAACAAGAGGCTGTTTAATGATGTAGACTGCCATCTAATAAAGCTATGAAACCCTGCTCTGCATTCATCTCACAGCATCTCTGTTTAGCTCTAACTTGGGTTAATAAATTGGGGTTGGGGAGAAAAACAATGTTTCACCCTCTAAGGTGGCCACCAAGCTGCCTGACAAGTGACTGCTCTGAACTATGACCTCTGAACAGATAACTGTTGATTCTGAGAAAGAAAATTGTCTTGATTTTTCAAGGGTGACATGATTTCTCTTCTGTAATAATTTTTTCTGTAGCAGGAATTCACTCCTCTTGGCTTGTCTTCTTCCATGCACAGGAGAAGCCGTACCAGTAAAAAAACCGTCAACACTAAATACTGGAGAGACAGAGAAAGCTCATTTCTAGCCCTATTGGAATGGAAGTTACAGAACATTCATCTTCTGTGACAAAACTCTCAGGTTAACAGCTCTTGCTAAGGATTTTGTGAAAGAGTTTTAATTTGGAGACTCCCATACATGAGAACTAACTTTAGTTATCGTTAGAAAACATTTCACATGACTGAACAGGACACAGCTTAAACATAGTTACATATAAAAACATATATGCTAGTATCTGGGGAACAATTTTCATCTTCTGATTTTCACTTATGACTTACATCTGTGCAAGTACGCTCAGAATCAGGCCTCATATGTCTAATCTCAGCATATTTTCAAGTTGTCCTTTCAGCAATGATTAAAGGCCAATTTTAGGTTATTGTCATACTGGGTAGTAAAAGGCCAACAGCAGCATTTAACATTTTGTGAGGCAATGCTCCTCAGTCGATTATTTAAAAGTACTGGTTATTAAATGCCACACATGTAGGTGATCTATATTTTCTCTCTGCCATGCTAGTCAGCCACCAACCACGCTGTCAGCTCACTGTAATGTGCTAAAACATATTAAACTTCCTTCGGCTGCCTACACCTCTCCCTTTCTCATCAGTGACCTCAGCATCTAACACCACATCCCTTCAACTCAGCTAGCCCAGGCTTTCTACCTCCCCATGCATTCTCCAAGATCAATTTATCTACTGCTGCCATAAAAACAGATTTGCTGTAGGCAAAAGTGACTGTACCTCACAAGCAACAGGGCAACCAATTCAGTCTCTAGCTTTAATTATGGTAATCAGGATCTGATTATCATAGCTGAGCAAATACCCTGATGAGAACAAACCCCTACCTTTCAAACTTGAGTACTTACTTCGAAACCTGCCATATTTTCAACACAATCCCATGACACTAAGAACCTCTAGTGTTTTACTACACTGAAAACATCTGAACATAAATTTGGTGCTGGCAAATACAGGAGCCTTGAAAGTACCTCACACCAACACGAACTATTAGCACATTTTGCATCAGTCAGAGCTAGAAAAATTGTCTTTGAAATGTGAAGAACAGGGTGGTGAAGATCTTTTCTGCAGATTTACTTCTATATGTATGAGTATTCACATGATCTGTCCAGCAGTATTTAGTTCCTTTAAAAATAATGTAGTTGCCAATGGTTTTCCCCAGGTGCCCTGTAGCTCTGTTTGGGATGTACTCAGCAGCTGTGTATGTTTTGGAAAGCCAAGTAGGAGGAAAGTAGTAGTAGGAGCAAGAGGTTCCTATTCAGAGAATTCAGCAAGATCATTTCTTTCAGGATAAATTATTCCTGACCAAACAACAATCTGATTGTGACTGTGTGTGAGTTGTCAGAGTATTGTACTCCACAGCTGCCAGGTAACTACATCTGCTCACCCTGCTACACTCCCTGCCACTGAAGTATTTGTTCAGACTGCAAGCCCAGAAGCTACTCAGAAAAGCAGCACGTGAACACCCTTAATTAAGGTTATCTGTACTTACAGCTACAAAGTACACACTGCGAGCGAAGTGACTCACACATCTAACACACAGCACATACCTTGCAATTACTCAGATATTCCTTTGAAGGCTGTTTTAGTGAGGGAGACCATGAAAACAAAGCTAGGTTTAAAGAAATATTAAACTTCCACCTGGCTGCCCGCTAGAGATGCTAAAATCCTCCTCAGGTTAGCATCTTACTTTTTCAACAGGAATACCTCTGTCAAGACATCCAAGACAGGGCACTGACAAATGAACTCTGGGAAATCTAACATCAAGTAAGGACATCCCCCAGATACTCTTTTAGAGGTTTCTCTGCCCACCACAAAACTGGAAAAAAACAAAGTTTCCACCTATGCTTCAGATGCTCAGTTCAAACACACTTTATCAGCACAGCAAGTCAATTTTCCTGCCCAGGAGTACAAAAGTGAAGGCACAGAATCATTCCTCATTCTTTCAGGCCCGCTCTTAGGCTTTTTCCCTCGAGCAGACACAGATAATTCATCCAGGCCTCATTTGGCAGAGCAGTTAATTTCAGCACAGACTGTGAATCTGTTAAACTACTATATTTTAGCTTGGTACTGTGATGGTTCTGTTCTGTTTAATGTTCTTTGATGACTGCTTTGGAGGCACCAGCAGGGGGGTAAAAAGAATGAACCCGTAGCATTTCAGGAAGATAAAGAACCAAGAAGAATGGCTGCATCTAGTTATAAGAGTTAAACTGAAGAACTTCAGTTATGACAATATTTAAAAATAAAATACAACAGTATCATCACCTCTAGATACTATCTCATTTCAAGCTCATGATCTCTGGTTCAGAGGAGGAGAAAAAAAATCACAAGGAGGTTTATAAATAGCACAGAAAGCTGTATATCAGAAATATACAGGCAAAACTGGGAAATTGGGTGGCAGTTCTCCACTAATCCTATGGAGATTTGGATTTTTGTGCTATTTTGATTTTGCATTAAAAATTGCTAATAAACTAAGAGAGTGAAATGAAAGGCTCATTTTCATCAGTAAGCAGTTTGGTTTTTTAAAGAAAAAAACCAGTCTCTTGTTCTTCCACCTGCCTGATAAAGTTTGAACCTCAAACCTGTATGCCTGAATGCCTGAAAAGACAAAGATTTATCATGCAGAATGAAAGAAGGTAGGAAGCTTTTATATGCAAGAAAAGTTGCATTAGCTTCACAGGTCTTTATATTTTCAGCTTAGTGATGTTTGAAAAAGAAATAGGCATTTACCACAGAGATAAGCCTCTAGAAATTTTGTCTACTTGTGCAGCAATAAATGAAATTTAAGTAGCACTCTAACAGCAAGTGAAGACTGCACCTTGGGATAAAAAATAATAAAAAAAGAATAGTAAAATAGGTGGATGGGTAGTCTGTTTTCAAATTAATTATAGGTCCAATGTGTCTACTAAGTGCACAATATGTACAAGTTAAACAAGGATTGCTGTTACAGTATATCCCATATGTGTAACAGGAAACATCCCTGTATGTCACATTGCAAAATTATTCAGGTGACTGCCAACACCAGGGGCTACTCTCTCACCTGATGTAAACAGCACATGGCTTTGATGTTAAAGGACCCGTGCAAATTTACACCAGCTGTGCCTGTGGCCCTTGCTGTGCAAACCACATATGCGTGTAGTTTTATGGACTGAGCCTGATTAATGTTTTGTAAACCCCTGCATGCATCAGACTTCTTTAAATTGCCCTAGGAGCTGTTTTGGTAAAAGTCAAGGGCGCAAATCTCTTGCCAACGCTATGCTCCATTTTACCAACTGTAAACACAATACAGATAAAAATGTGTTCTACAAAGTTTTAGTAGCTACACAATATTATATTCCTCAGCAGACAGCAGTTTAAACATTTTACACAAATTCTAATTTGAGTGAAAATGACCTATGTACAGCTTCTAATTTATCTTAGTAGAATTACAGCACAGCTCCAAGCAAGAAAGAACTGCCAGCTTCAGTGGAATCCTGTCAAAGTCCATTAATACACTTCCATCTTCTGTAGCACTAAATGACCTGCTTAAATATGTTCCTCACAATTATTTCCACGATATTTTCTTCAGAACATACTTTAGAGCCCACACTCAAAATTGTGCAGCCCCTTCCATTATGCAAAAACCTGGTTCAATACAAACCAGAGAGTTGTAACTGAAAAATTTTACCTGCTTCTTTCCCTCTAATCCCTTCTCTCTCTTCCTTTCTGTTAGAGAAGTGCTAGAGTAGTCTGTTTGTCCACCACAGTCAGTTCTGGTGTAATACTTTGTGAAACTTCTCTTACTTTACCAGCAGAGGGATCTTAAGAAGTAAAAATGAAAACTTCCACGATAATCCCAATTACTGTACCCAAGTAAAAAAGTCATAAAAGCCACATTGCAAACTCAAACAAAGCAATACCTTGTAAGCAGCTGAACACACTTAATTGCCATTAACTCCATGAGGAGACTGCACTGCTCAGACCTGGCTGAAGCATTTTCAGTGCAGATCATCTCACCTCATTATGAATTTCTTCTACTTGCTTCACAACTGCAGCTTCCAGTGATTTCAAAGACAAAGCCGTCGAGTCAGAATCAGTCTGTAAATTCTGGAGTGCCAGTTCACACTGTCCAAGTATGTATTCCAACGTTCCTCTTGAAGACTATAAAGATACAATAAAACCTTATATATAACCACTTCAGAAAATATGTATTTCTCAACTATATTTCATCGGCAATCCATGAGGTGTGGTGCAGCATATTCTCAATTCACATCTGATAAGCCTACCCAGGAGTTAAGGCCAACTGCCAATACAGAACCAAGTGTACCTCAATCAAAAATAAACAGCAGCAGTTGTTAATGAAAAGAGTTTGAGTCATAAGCATAACACGGAACCACAATTCTGGGTAAGACACCACGGTGCTGCATATATGGCTCCAGGATATTGGTTTAACGAGGGACCAAACAGTGAAACGTTTTCAATACTTACATCTGCCACCCTGTGAGTTGAGCTGAACCGAGGTGATAAACCAGCCAGAACACAGTGCTGATGTGTCATATTGAGATCATCTAGGGACAGATTAGAAAACCTTAAGTACAGGGAAAAATTGTACTTAATAAGAGTTAATCTGGTTGAATATGAATTAAGTACACTACTTTTCTTGCTTTAATGCTTAGAGAATTCAGTCACATAGCTCCAATGTTTTGCGCAGCACAATAACTATACACTGTCCTAGAGTCAGAAATACTTCTAACTTACACTAGTTTTCTCCAAATTTATACAGTTTAGAAGTGACATTTTCCCACCTCTTATGGAGAAAGTTCAACTAAACAAATTAATTCTTCCAAAGCTGAGGATCACTCAACAGACTACTTGGAAGTTACAATCTCTTTCCCAAAAAATCACTAAAAAATACTAAAATTTCTTGAAAAAAAGGAAGAAAAGAAACTCTCTCACATCTATTACTTCTTGTTATCTGACACTCAAATCTGCTCAAAGAACTGTCTCCAAAGTAACTTTTTTGTGATTTCCTTGTAGCCTGCCAGAGGGCTGACATTGACTCCAGTTCATAAACTGGCAAACAAACAACCCCACAAACCCCGGAGATGGAACCTATTTGGTTGCCATCAAGAATTTCCTCTGGAAAAGTCCAGACTAGATCTAATAACACCACTCACTTTTATGTTGAAAACCATTCATGAAGTGCTTTCCATTCAAATGAATTGTTGAATTCAATTCAATTCAATTTTGTTCTCAAAATTAGGCTGCTCTCTCAACCTTAATAAGCCATTCAGGAAAATCTGTCAAAAATTTATGTAAAATCCCTCCTGGGATACAGTTTTGTATGGCATAGAAAGAGATTTAAAACATCATACAAAACTAGGTGACCTGATGAGTCACCAAGCAAAAAAATCATCATAGACAAATTTAGAAGAGAACAAAGAAGTCAGTTAACTGGGAACGTGTATTTTCAGTAAGATTTATTCTTTCACAGAACCAGCATGATGAGAAATTATCAAACTTTCTATAAACATTATTTCTCTAAGAGAGAGCAGTATTTCAGGCAAACCTGGAGCCTGATACCCCAAATTCCTACTTATTTTTGAAAACACTCTTCTGACCATAACAAGACTATCATATGGAACAGAATAAAGTGTGTGAGGCTTAGTGGTGTCCTTTATTACTGCAAAAATATATGGTCTAAAACTTCTACTTTGCCTTGAAGCAAGTCTGAAACTTTAAAACTAAGAAAAGTCTAGTATATAAGAAATCAGAAAAATTATTTCATTTATCCTAGTTGTACAAAGTGTCTTTTTATGAATTTTACAAGCATTTATTAACATATCCAAGACAGCAGATAGCACCATAAACTTGAAAAGAATCAAAAATAAAATTCAGAAAAATAATTTACATAAGAAGTAGCAGACAAGTGTTAAAAACGGGATTGAATTTGCACTGAGGTGGTTTAGATGGGAGGTTTATTTTCTGTTTGTATGAGGTTTGCAGATAGCTGCAGTTGAAAAGCTTGAGGAAAATGCTACAAAACATAAAAAAAAATTTACTAAAAAACTATTTCCTATAGAAACATACAAAGGTAAATTGCACAGAACCCAGTCTTGCAAGGGCCACAGAACACTATCATCTCTGGACATCGCAATATTTAAATAACACAATCACTTTCAAGAAGAATTGTGTCAGAAAACAAACCTAAACACTTCCACTACCCCTTTTAGTGCCCATTCATTGTGGTGTGTTTTATGTAGCAAACATAGAATTAGACTTAGTGCATTTTGATTTGCACCTTTATACAAATCCTTGGCAAATCTTTCATTGTAGAGCTCCACCTTGGAATTGCTCCCAACTGTCTCTAATCCTTTACGAATCTGAGAAAGAAGCCTGTAATTTTGAGAGCTTACAATTAATCCAAAACTTTAATTGTACAAAAATAGTTGAAGCTACATTGTTTGCATGCCTCAAAGCATATTAAAAACTACATTTTAGGTCTTAAAAGATTGTGGTAAAGACTTAGTTTCTTTTTCTACTAAATACATATTAACTGAAAAGAAAAATCACTCTTTGTTAAATTGCCTATTGTCCATCTGGCCTTAAAAGCTTGTATTCAGATACAGAACACTACAGCCAGATTACTATTTTGGTTTTAGAGCCAAACCAAAGCTGTTTCATTCCTTGGTCACCCATGTTGGAAGTAACACAGTGCTCTTGTGGGGTTCAGTAAAAAATAACACATAAAGAGTCAACCTCAGTTTTATGTGACTAAGCACTGACCCGTGAGGTCTGGAAAACCAAAACTGTGCATCTTCAGCACAGAACGAAGACTATTATTCTCCACGTGGGACCCCCTTATCAGTTAAACTTCTCAGTGATTTTCCTGTTATTTACAGATAGCAGATACATTTTGGAATCTGGATGTTGCACATTCAATTTTTAATTGCGGGGGCAAGTTCACATTATAGATCTGTCTCTCCCTCCACTGGACTGACATCTGGGGGTTTTGCCTCTTGTTTTCGCCTCTTGTTTTCTCAAAATACATCCCTCCAGCACAGAACCTCATCACAGTCCTCTCTGCTTCAAACTACTGCCAGTTCCTCCCTTTTCTCTCTGATCCTGTTCTCAGGATTCCCTGCCCCTGCTCTGCCCACTCTGGGCTTTCTTCTGACAGCTGAATTACCTGGGCTCCACCAGCAGCACTGAGAGCCCTGTGCTTACACAGCCTTTGTCAAAAGAGCAGACAAATGGATATGTCTGTGTGCAAACACTGAAATAACACACATACACTTTAATTCTCATTCTGCTATTGAAGTAATTATCAGTGAGCTGAGGAGCCTAAGCACTGCGAGAAGAATGACTACACCCATGTCACTGCAGACTATTGCAACCAAACAAATACAAGGTAGAAAGGCAAGAAATTCTTAGCCAATCCTTAAAGGAGTGGGGGCTAAAGGCCCTAAACATATTACTTGGAGGTAAAGTATTTCCCGGGAAAACACAAACCACAATGTAAAAAAGCCTCCCAGAATTACCAACAGGGGTTTCTACAGTCTTTTCTATCTTCTCTCAAGTGTTCCTCCTGAACTTTTTAGACAGTTGTCTTTTACCTATTTCAAGAGACAAATAAAAGGTACAGTAGTGTTTAAAGCACTGGTAAAATCTTTGATATTCTAACCACCACAAATGCCTACAAACAAAAGTGAAATGGACTTTTGCTATTAATTTTCTTAACTACCATTAACAAATAAAAAAAAATTTTAACCCTATTACAGTGCAATTTTCAAAGCAGCAAAATACTTTTCTACCTTTTCCAATTTTATTTGTATCCAACTGCACACAATGCTTTAACAGGCGAAAATTGAACAAAACTAATTTTACTGCAGGTGTATCAACAAGAGCACCAGGAAGGCATATCTCCTTTCCTAAGACATTACGGGTCAATGGAATACTCCTTTCATAACAGAAAGCTAGAGGGAAGATCTTTCCCAAATTAAGAAACATTTTTAGTTTTTAAACAAGAAAACCATGCACAAATAAAACAGAATGAATTAAAAGTCTAAAAAATAATGAATTTAAAAGAAGTATGTCAGAGATTTGTCAAACTTCATGATCAAAGTTTGGTAATGACAAATACATTTCTGGAGTTCTAAGTCTCAATAGGAGGGAATACACCATTTGGATTAAATGTGGACTCAAAAAAAAGGGAGGGTGAAAAACTCCAACACATTCAAGATGCTTGAGAGCAAAGAGGGTTCAAGTTAGTTTGTGAAAATAGAAGCAGATTAAATATCTAGAAATAGTTTAATGAGTCACTATATGCATGTGGAAGTGTTTCCATTAAATACTTATCTTTAACCACAAGCCAACCTCTGCAACGTGTGCAACCTACTTCTGGTTGGTTATGAAAATAATTTTTTGATGCTTCTCAAACTATAATTTGCTGGGGGTGGGGAGTGGTATAGGATTCAAAGTTCATCTTCATGCTGTTTTAAAACCCTAACCTTTAAGCAAGAGCTTGATCTATGGGAAACAGCTGCAGAAATGTAAATCTGCCTTTGAAAGAGTCCAGAATGTATTTTTGTTAAGTATGTTTTGAAGTCATGGTAGGAAAATTAGTGAAAATTGTAAATCTGCTTGCAAATCTGGTCATGTCTAACTCAAAGATTAGGGGAAAAATTCCAATTTAATAGTAGGACCATGACAAGCCTAGTTAAGCATGCTCTAGGACAGAGCAGATGGGGCCCTTTGCTCACCTCCACGCGTTTTGGATTTATTGCATGCACCCAACACGTTTCATATTAGACACCCCTTGACTGTGTACTTGAGACAGCAGGGCTCAGTGTGCACTTCCTCTGCAGACCAATATATTATTCTAAATTGAGCTAAAGTGTTTCCGCTTCATGAGTGATATAAAGTTTAGATTTGAATTTTTAGGCAGCAGACTTGCAGCCATTCACCAGGCTTTTTTCTTCAAATTAAGACTAAAAATGTTACTTTAAAAAATCTGTCTTACCGAAAGTAATTTTGAGTTTTTGTTGGTTTTGCTTAAAAAAATACATTTATATTATTGCAATAGCTTAATAGAATAATGGATTTGATCACCTTACGTTAAGTACTAGAATACGTCTAAATTATGGCTCATGATTTCATCTGAAGAGGGCTGCTGAGAAGGAAGATGTAAATTTAAATTTTAAATTTTACTAAATTTCTCCCCAGAATACCAAAAACCATTTATAAAGCCAATGAGGAGAGGAACAGAAATATTATTAAATGTCTACTAGAATGCTACAAAAAAACCCTTGTTTTTTTGTTACTTTGCTATACCCATTGATCTTGATTTACAAGTTACTGTAATTGCATGTTACTATAAGAAATATCCAGTTACCACACTTTGTTATATAGATTTATGTGTACCACAGGAAATAGTCATGGTATTACAGGTACAGGAATTGATAGGACCTGACTTTTAAATTATAAAAAACATATTGAATGTGATGTTTCAGCATTTTACAACATTCATACAAAGCAGTAACACTACACCATTCCAACAACTGGGAGGACAGATCTGTAGAGTGGCTGAGTTTTGTGCTAGAGTGGATGGGTCAGTGGTGGGCAGAACCAGTCCCACCAGGCCTATCAATCAGTCCCTGTACATGAACCACCACCTGCTGCAGGACTCCTAGTGTTCTATTTTCTAGATGTTTTGCATGCTGCTGCCACTGCTTTTAACATAATGCCAGTAAGAGGACTCTGCTTACTGAAATGAGGTTCTGGAATACAGTACGTACAAAAGCACAAGACAAATGAATCTTTTTTTTATTGCCAAGTTTCTTTTTTTCATTGCCAAGTTTCTTTTTTTCAGAGTTTTCATATTTTATCTTTTAGATGGTATGCTCAAGATGCCCCCTCTTAAAAGTTAGTGCAAAAAATCTGAACAGTAAAAAATACCCTAAAACTATATATGTTTCCTTATATTGTCTTTCACTCCAAGTCAAAATGATAAAGACAGTTCTGCTATACAAAGAAACCTAATAAAAGGGCCATTTTGAGAATATCCTCTAAGACTATTTAGAAGAGTAACTTTTTCCAAGTAATCGAAAAGAAATACAAAGACTATGGAAATGCAGAAGAGATTAACAAAACACCTGGCCTACAGAGCTCAAGTCTGTAGCTCTTCAAAAGTATTAATAAGAAAGTGATTTACACATCATCTTCAAAAGAATGTTTAATATATCCTCTGTTTCCATCTAAACATGCTCATGATGTTACTCATTAAATAAACTAACTTTCTGATCTACCCTTCATATAGAATCCCTGAAAATACTTTAGGTACCATATAAATTCCACTAGAGAATAAAAAACACCCTTATGATCTGGTAACTCAATCAACTACAATCTACAGTATTTTGCAATAAGAATATTAAAGTTGGTCTCCTTCTTTTGTTAAATACCTTCTGAATCTGTTGGCCAGCATAGCTCTCTACATGCTCAAAGCTTCCAGTCAGGAAGGATTAGATAAGAAGTTTACTTGATGCCCTAACTGCTATTGCACAAAAATAGATTACTAATAACCTTTCTAGGAATGTTTAGCTGCCACTTAAACTTCACTTTCATTGTCCCTCTTTCCCTCTAGGCTTCTACTTTAAACCCTTACAAATACAGAAAAGGGAGGCACATCCAGACCACTCTGCCAAAGGATCTCACATCTTAACATTTGATCTTTCCATGTCTGAACACACTTCAGAGCACAGTTAGTCCAGTACTTTTACACAAGATACTTCCCTGATGACAGTGCACAAGATTTGATGACTAAGAACAAGAAATGGTACATGGTTTTTATGATGGCTTATAAATGTATTGTTTTCAGTATATAAACTGTGAAAGGTAAAGTTCAAAAGACTGTTCTGTCCATAAAGTTGGGAGTATACGTCATTCTAGGGACATTGCACAGAATATGCCTTCCAAGTCACAAACACATAAGAAGGGAGCTCTGCAAGTGCTCTCAGTCTTCAAAGATGATGTCGGTCAAGCCAAGACACTAAACAGGCAAACATGATGTTGTCAGAGGCCGTGTTCTTGTTTTTGTGTGATTTACAACTAAATTTATTTTAACAAAAATGATAACCAAGCGAAATACAAGCCAAAAGAGAAAGCAACAGATTTTGTGTCAACAAACCTTAGCAACAGTTCTCGTTTCATTTCTTTCAATGGATAAACCTTAGCACATGAGCTCAACTGCTCAAGCAAATTAACTCAATTTAATTTTCTTTTTTTAATCCTCTACGCTTGAGACATTGAGACTCATTCTTGGAGTAAGACAGCTCTGTTCATTATGATCTTAGTATAATCCCACTACTAGAAAATAGCATGTTTGAATATAGACATGGAAAAGTGTAGCAGGAGAGAAGTGTCATGTGTAAAACTGGTGACTAATAAAATATCCACAGATTGGCATAATGATTGAAACCTCAAGAACCATGGTACCAGAAAACTTATGAGACATTCATTCACATCTTACATAATACAGGAGCCACTTGATAAGCCAAGCTGAAGAACAGAAATTTATTTGTTGAATATGAGATACTCAGAAAAACTGCATTAAGAATACAAAAAGCATCTAGAAATACAAGGATGGGACAGACACAGCACAACTTCTTGCTCGATCTGGGGAAATTCTGGTTATGGCCTGAAGCCTGACTTGGACTAGTAACTCTGACTGCACTACAGACAGAAAAGGTGAAAAAAGGCTATTTCTTTCTTAGCTGTGAAGTGAAAGAAACATTAAGAAAAAAAAGTTCCCCAAAATACTCTGGATGTAGGTAGGGTAGGAGGAATTTACTATATACTCCAGATGGATTTCATGTCTTTCTAAACAAGGAAAGTCCTAACTGTAAGGAAGGTATGGTAACTAATTTTAACATAAGTGTAAATATTTTCTATTTTCAACAGAAAGTTCAACTTCTTAGTCCTTGAAAATTACCAAGCATCAAGTAGATGTCTCCTTGGTGAAGTGGTACTGCTAATCCAGGTGTCTCTATGTCCCATGCTACCTTCAAGCCTACGTGCCAAACAGCTGGGTCTCTTCCCTTCAGTTCTTGTTCATTGCTTTCTTCTATGGCTGAATCTTGAGAGAGGGAGAGAGAGAGAGAGAGGCTACAAAAATGAGAGAACAGGTAAGAATCATAAACACAAAATCTGGTTTAGACTTAAAGATATTCCATCTTGGTACAATCTTAATAAGCTTAAAGATTCTATAATCTCCATTTTCTATAATCACCATCTCCAAATTCGAAAGTATGCAACAGGTAAAAGAAAAAAAAAGCCATATGAGATCAAGAATTGTTTTGCAACCAACGTTACCAAGATGAAAAGTTTACATCAACTACCAAGTGAAGGCTAATCAAGTCGAGGCTTGTAACGGACTCGAGGTTTTCTGAAATCCTCAAGCACATGTAAGAAGAGTTTTAGTTAATCTTCACTCAATTTAATTTTTTTCATTACTAAAACTATAAGTGTAGAAGAAAAAAATTCAAAAATGCAGCAACGCTGATATAACAATAGATAACTTCTGAAAGAATTTCAAGTCAAACTGCCAAAGCATTTTAAGAACAATTTCATTTGTTTATGTACTTGCAATTTCACCAAATCATAAACTAAAGCTAAGTAAGGTGAAATAATAATTTCAAAACACAGTCTAGACCAACAAAGCAAATCTTGGAACCATCTTTGTCATTCTTTTCTCAAAATTACTACTCAAACATGCTAGATAACATGTGCAAAAGCCAATGAAGCTTCAATACATTTGTCACAACACTTTTCTTATCATTAAGCAACATGAGCATGTTGAGCTTGGGGAAAAAATAATCCACTGCATAGAAATAGTATTTAGAGCTTAATCCCTCAGAACTATTTTCATAAGCTTACTTCACTGCAGTATAAATTGAAAGATACAGTCAGCATTTATAACAAGGTATTTGGGAGCTATGGTGTAACAGTTTTACAGCTAAAGTAACAGTGCATTTTGACAGAGGGAGGATGAAGTTTTAATAAGCAGTTGGCACATAACAGCAGTGAACAGTTAGAAATTAACTATGCACCACGCCCAATTCTTACTTACAACTTAGTAACTGTGTCCATTTCACTGTCCACTTGAAATGTGCTCTCATGCAATAATTTTTAAAACTTTTGTCTAAATGTAATTCTATAAGAAAAATATTAAAGATGTGTAGCTCTTATTTTAAGAGGCACATACACAAAGTGTGACCACAAACTCACACTTTTAAAATATTCATGTCATTCATCTCACATAGTTACTGCAGGTTGTTTAGCTGGGGGCAGCCTTTAGAAAATTAAGACAATTTATTAACTACTGTGTCAATTAAATATTGTCTAAATTCAGGAAGCAGAGAGACAAAGCCCATTAAAGAGTCGATCTAAATGTTCTTAAGTGAAAATTCTTCCAGTCCCCAAATTCCCTCCCTTCACTGCTGCAGTTCTCATCCAACTGAAACTCTGGCTCGGGAGCAGCTCTACGCCCTTCCATCAAGGAGCACACAAATGAGAAAACAAGAGCTAGCAAATACTCAGAAAAATCAATACTAAACTCTTCAAGGGGCTTTCATATTTTCTACCCTGTTCAGATAAATCGTAACTTAATTTAAGAAAAATGTTTTCTGAAAACTGCAAATAGGATGGCTTTCAAGGCATTTTTAATGCAATACATCATGGGTATTATAAAAAGTAGTAACCTTTCTGGGTTAACTCTCTCTGTTATGCTGCTTTCCCATTCACTTTGGCAGCAGCAGTGTTCACAATATGGCACCAATAAAATATAGAACTACAATCAGAGACAGCAATTTCAATCAAAGTTTCCTGGGGTCTCCTCATAAATCCAGCACCTTTGGAATGTGCTTGTTAAAATGACTTATTTTTTGCAGTTTGATAAATTTTTTATTGCTTAAGTACTGAGTTCAAATACAACTCACAGTCTCCTTTTCTCTATATTCTCAATTATTGCACCTTATAATTATCAGCAGCAATTGAAACTGATTGCTCCTACCACGTTATTTTGGTAACAAATGGAAGCAAGCTGCTACTTGCTTTTAAATGCAAGCTACCCTGAAAGTGAGAGCAAGGGGAAAAAAGACACCCTAACTTTGTGGCATATCCCCAGGTAGCACTGACAAACTTCTACATAAAAAGAAGTTGTTACTAAATTTTCTATGACACCTCAAGAATGACTGAATGCTGCATATTTATTGATATAATTACAGCTCCCATTTAAGTGAAAACATTTGGATGCATCTAAATCATAAGTATTTGAGAATAAATCATGTGGATATTGCACATACCCATCACCTTAAGAACACAAACTTATTTTGTAGTAAGCCATAACGAAATGGTCAAATATACAAGTATTTAATGGAAGTATAACAGGACTATGTGCAAATTTGAATTCTGGTCAGCAGAGATTTACAGACTTGGGCCTGCAAGAAACCTTTAGGCTGGCATCCCAAATAAAATGGTGCAATGAAGTAAAAAGCTTACCACAGCATAACAACAATACCTCATCAAACCTGTAATTACGGTAGAACCATGAAAGAGAGAATGTAGCTGCAGAAAATTGGCCACAACATTATGCTTTTAACTAGACAGCTCAAATTTCAGAGATGTTCCAGCACTAAGATCTGATCTTATCAGGTTTGGGTCACGGTTAGGTTCAGAACAACGTGAAACTTGTTTTCCTGGAACTACTTTGGTTATTGTTCCCCAGCACAGAAAGTAAAAGTAGCTTTGAAAGGTTTCTTTGCTATTCGGCTCCAAAATCTTCCAGAGTTTGAGACTTTTTTGATGCTCTGAAACCTAAATTATCTCTATTCAATTCAAACTGTAATGCCAAATTATATCCTAAATGTAACCTTACACACCATTTCTTAAGACAATAGAATCACTGCCAACACATTGCTAAGAACAAGGACTGTAAGCATTTACTTTCACATTAAATCCAACTGACCATTGTTATATTATTTTTTTACAGAATGATTGATTTTTTCCAGAATGTAAAACAATTTGGGCACACGTTCCTCAAACAAACATATAAATTATCAGTGTCTTTCAATAGCAATTTATATATATTGCACACAAGAAGTAAAAGAAGCAGAGCATGCTTTGCTTCTCAGCAGCTGGTGGGAAAGAGTAAGTATCTACCCAGAGTTATTTCCTCTACCTCATTACTGAAAAGCCATAGTATAAGAGGTTAAACTCTACTAACATTTAAATTTTTCTTGCAACTGACATTCACAAAACCAAAAATCGTAAGATTTTGCCAACAATGTTCCTATTAATTCACGTTTGGAATGCTGTATCCAAATATATCAGGAACAAAAGCACTAAAATAAGAACAAAGAATATTCTGTCATCCCTTCATTTCTGAAGGAGAGGCTGTATTTGACCAAATCAGTGAGAACATGTTTAAAAGAAACCCCACAACCTACAACTGTCTTCAAGTGATGATTTCTTTTTAGACAGCAGGGATTAAAATCTGTTATTGTGAAAGTATGTGGATCACTAAAAATTTGTGACTCTCAAAACATAATTCCAACTGGCCAGATGCTACAAGTTAGAGCCACGACCACTGCATGCACTTACTTTTAAAAAAATGAGTAACATAAAATTTTCTACATACCATTTCTGTTATTTCAACAAGCAATCTTTCTATTATATTATTAACATTAGAAATTATTCCAATCTTGCAAAAAACATCTACTCCATGACTTTTATCCATTAAGCAGTACATATAGAGGGTTATTGGTCAATTACAAAGTTAGATTGACTTCAATTCTGAACAACTTTTGTAGTTTCAGGATTTTTTTAACATGGTGAGGAAACGTACATCTGTAGTGCATCTCAATTATTTTTATTCCCAATTAAATGAAACAGCCATCATTAGGCTATGTGCCAGGATGTTGCTTCTATACAAACAGCGTTTTACTAAAGAAACAAGCACAAAAAGTTCTTCAAGATCAGTCATCACTGCAACTAACAGTAAGTTTGTTAAACCTTTTGACATTACCTCATCAGGAGACAGAGCCAGTTATTTAGAAGTTCAAGAGTTAAACAGCAAGTAGGCCTTACAGCAAGAAGACAAACTAGACATGGTAAAGAATCTAGAGAAAACTACTTATATATAATCTCTAACAGTCTGTGGGAAAACCAGGTAAGAGAAAGATGGACGCACTTCAAGTGTTTACATTTTTTTCCATCTCCTGTAAGTTAGTAACTGAAACAAGTCTCTACTTCAAAGAACATCTTTAGAACCAACTAGTGCTCTGCTAAGTAATAAAACTTCCTACAAAACTTACAATGACCTGATGGAAATCTGGTCATTAGGAACTTTTCATGGATAAAATCCAATTTTTGAAAATGCCTTTATTCTACTGGATTGCAATTCACTTTTATAACTACAGCAGGAAATAAATATGGGTTATTAGCTTACTATATTAAAATCCTGAGCAATTTTTTTTTACCTTCATGCTCTCAGGTGATAGGATATTTGTAAGCTAATGTGTTATTAAAAATGCTGAATTGGTCAAAATTTGAAATTCCTGTTCCTTGATAAATTCTGAAATGTAAATTAATTCTGAACAGTGTTAGTGGCAGTATAATTGAACACACATTCTGTAACCTATTCAGTTCTGCGTATGCACCACTACCACTCAGGCACTTTCATACAGCATACATACTAAAAGGAAACCTCTCAAATTTTTATGAGGCCCTATTCTCATCACTTGACAACCTACTCTTAACCTAATGTAACGTAAGTAAAAGCATCGAGCAAAATGTTTACCTCATTTTGTTGTTAGAAATGTACTTCATCTGAAGTTGCTTTGAAAGAGATTTACACTGGAAACAAGAAAATAAACACTGATACCAATTAGAATATCAGCTTGTTCCAATATCTTTATGTTGATGTCTAAATTTCTTTTCTGGCATATTGAAAACTGCTTCTACTCCAATTAATACTGATCAAAGTTTCAAACATGAAATTTTCATTATGGCATCAAACAATGAACAAATGAACAAGAAAACAAGTTGTTTCAATTACAGTGGTATCTGTTTTAATGCTATTTAATTCAATAAGTAGGTACAAAACAAACACTGATATAAAAATGTAAATGAAAGCAAAAAGAAAACCATATAAGCTGAGTTGTGCATCTCTAAACAGTCTGACAGAGCTGCCATAGCTCAGTAAGACTGGCTGACTCCAAGGGCTCCTGCTGCTCAAAATCTGACAACCCAGGGATTCTGCATTTGCAGCAGGGTAGATCAGTACCAGCCATGGAGCTCTGGAAGCCCGAGCTTCCACTGCTAAAGGCTGCCACAGACCCTCAGTGCTTGGAGACCTCAGAGACCAGCGGAGATTCGAGGAATTGAGAGCTGACAAAACAAACGCGCAAGACCTGGCAGAAAAGAGAATCAAGACAGTTCCAGCAAATTTCAACGAGCTTAATTTGTGTTTGCATTTCCCACAGAATCACTGTTTTCTCCCAAAAAATTACTAATCCAGCATATCTACATCTTCTAAAGGAAAAACAGTTCCATCAAAAAAATTGTGACCACATCTACTCTTTTGATTATCTATTCTGTCATGAGTCTGTGACAGTCTTTTTACACTACACTGAGAATTCAATGCTAATTCAATACTAAATGAATTAATGGAGTAAGTATTAATAAAAGATATTAGCATAAAATTAAATACATTTATGGAAAATAAGAGAAGTCAAGACACAATTCTACAAAGACATAAGAATATTCTTCAAAAAGATGTTGAGATCCTCATGTTTCAGAGTTATGGAGACCTGGTAAAGATACGGAAAATATCGAAAGTCTTTTTTAACTGCAGAAAACCATCAAAACATTGACATTATACAGAACTGGAAAAAATAATAATATAAACATTGATGAGCTTATAACCACCAGCATTGGAAAGCTGTAAACAGAAAATCAGAAGAGCAAAAAGACAATCTCTTTCTCCAAAATCAAATCCTCTTGGATGCCCTGGGTACAAAAATTTAACACATACAGATATTTACTGTCACTTCAGTTACAAAACCATATTCCTAAACTATAAACTGGATCAATTTCCTCCAATTTATGAATAAGCAGCTCATTGCTTTAAGGATATACAATGACAACCACACCCTGAACACAGAGGTGGAAGTGAACTGCTTGCACATAGAGCTGTACTGCAGGACATTTCTCCGTGATGCTTCACAGCCATGTCCAGCACCTGAAACTCCCTCTAAAGCTCAAGAACCCAACTTGAGCAATGGAAAACCAGAAAGATTTTAAGTAGCGACTTTTAATTTTTTTTTAAATGTAAATTATAGAACAATCAATTTATTTACTAGAAGGATGCTGGTTTCTCTTTTTTCATGTCTATTTCCAAACTTTTCAGGAAAAAAATACAAACTTTTAATTGTAAGCATATTTATGAAAAAAAACCTTGTATTTGGCAAAAACATTAATTGTACATAGATATCAAAATATTTTTTAGTCTAAATATATAAAATATTTCTGTCTATCCACATCAATCAAATCTTCTACAGAATTTTCAGTGGTTTTAAAACACCATAATTTTTACTTATTTAATTTGCTGAATAAAAGAAACAAAATCAACTGACAAGTTATGAATAAACTTTTCATTTTTCTTAATTTATAGCTCTCTGAACTTAAAGGGACTCACTTTTTTCCCCTTCCATAAGCAAAATTTACTTTATGTTAAAGTAAAAAAGTTTTAAGCATACTACAATAAATCCTCATACACAGTATTATTACTTCAAGTTCATGTTTAGGTTTCTTTAACTTAAAATCCTACTGAAAAAATATTTCTCTACAGTACTAATGGAAAAAAACCCATCACATCTTCTTGACACCATTGACAAATAGGACAGAAAGAAGTTCATAAAGAAAATTACACTTTTACCCGTCAGAAAATCTCTTCTACTCAGTTTGCTAAGCCAGTTGATGTTTTACATCCAGGAAAATGTATATAAATATGACTTCAGCTGTATATTAAGTAACAAAGTGACCCAGAGTTTCAAAACTAGTAACAAAACCAGTAAGAGAACGCGCGTGGGAGTATAAACTATTATTTTTATATCATAGTCTTTAGTCAAAACCAACTGAAGTCAACGTAAATTCTTGCCATGTTCTAAAGCAAACATCACAGGATTTTTGGGAGAAGAAAAAATCCATTGTCAATTATGAAACATAACGGAACATTTGCAAATTCAAGTTCAAGTGTCTAAATTCTAATCTCATGTTTGCAAAACTGAGAGTCATTTAAACAAAAATCCAAGCCTTTGTTCAAGCATTGTTAGGAACAAAACAAACAAAAAATCCTCATGTCTGCTCTTAAATAAAAATGGGATAGGTACTTTAAACTAAAAACGAAATATTTAATGACGATTCAAATGCGCTTTTACCTCCACCACCCCCAAAATACTGTATGCAAGTGGTTTTAAAATAAGCAAGAGCCTGCAAAGCCTGTCAGACAACAGTTGTTTTAATGCAGTGTCCACCCTTCCCAGCTAGAGAAATGTTGGCAAGTCCTCCATAAAACACACATTAACACTGCAGCATGCCTAGACAAAATGCATATACTTTTAAGTAAATACAGTAATACTTTTATCCAAAACCAACTGAAAATGATCTTTCCAAAGAAAGAAGAGTTGTAAAATCAGCATAAAGCAAAGCAAGTCTGTATATGATAAATAACACCATAAAAATTGTGATCTCAACTACAATGAAACATTTTACAGGATAGAAAACATGCACATGCATTAACCTGAGAAAGGTATTTGACAGATTTTGATTTCCTGGCTCTTAGTCAGGGAGTTAATTACACCAATTTTTAAATCTACTTAGAGAACAACTGCTAAACCAGCTGCAGTAAACACAGGTATTTTGTACAGGTTTTAGTGGAAATAAAGATAAGGCTTAAATACAAAAGGTACCCCCAATGTGTTCAGAAGCACGTGACAAGTCTAGACCAGCATGCAGGTGTGCTTATGTACATACACACAAGGGAACAGAGAGCTTCAGGGATTTCAGATATTCTTGTGACTGTTCAAGTCCCATCACTCACCTTCACAGCTGTAACTGTACACAGCCACCACTGACCTTTCCACCAGATTCTCGTCATGGTGCCAGCTCACTGCCATGTTCCCCATTCCAAAGTAAGGTTCTTGTTTCAAGTACAGCATTTGTAGCGGATCCATATAATTTAATAAAGTCAAGTTATAAGATGTTCTGTTCTTTAGACTTCTGTCATCCTCTGGTACACAAACACCACTTTGATCTTTTGAAACAGACCCTTGCTCCATAAGAGAAGTAGCAAAACTTTGCTCCCTATCTATTACAGTAGTATCCTTAATTTCTTTGGTCTCAAACCAATTTTGTCCTTGTAATGCCTTGACTGCTTCAATATGCAAGTAGTCATTAAGTCTCATTAATGCTTTACAAGCATCATGTATTTGAGGACTGCAATATTTTATATCATAACCTTCAGCAGGCCAAGGAACTGTAAATAATCTTGTGTTCAAGTACTTGTAAGTGCATCCTGGGTTTCCAATTAATATACGAGACACTGGAGTAAGAAAGTCTTTTCCTTTGATCCTTACAAGATCTTGGAAGAAACAGTTGAGTTCTCGCAAGGTCAGAAAGCTTTCTTGTACCATTTGATGGAGCTCTTCAGGTACTGTATCAGATTTCCTGAAAATCAGCTTGGAATACTTGGTCTTCCACTAAAGGAGAAAAAAACCCAAAAAAACAAAAATAGGAAAATAATTATTCTTTTTACAAGAGTCAAGATATTTCAAGACAAGGCAAAGCTGTCAAGTTAACAAGCATGACTCTACAATGAGGTGAAGAAATAGATGCCAGCACTTGTTACTTTATTCTCATATTTCAGCATATTGCACAAACTGTTGATATGTACCACTGGTTTCAACCAGAGAGCATAACCAGGGCAAATGTCCAAATAAATAAATAGGAAGACTCTAGAAGAACTCAGTAGAACATACAGCTCATCTGATGAATCTGTAGATAATGCCACCTTTAAGTATATAAACAATAGCATATCAAGCAGTAAGAGATTCCTCTTTCTGCAATGGTTGCAAAGACCATTCTGTTTCATTCTGATGTACAGAAACCTAGAGGGCTACATGAGAAACTCAAATAGTTTTATATATCAATACTTTTCAGGGAAAAAGTAACAAAATCAAATAGTAGATTTTCAAAAAATGTGCTGCTAACATTCTGGTCCTTTCTATTTTTACTTTGCTCAGTGTCTGCCAATCAGCTCTCCTGTTTGATATAAAAGCTCTCTTTTGATAACAGAAAATGTCCAAACTTATATTCTTCCCCAGCTCCCTACCTGTAGTATCCTTTTTCCTCATATCCTCTTGTGACCACACCAGCTCTGGTATCAGCTGGAGTTCAGTTCTGGTATCAGCAGTGTGTGGAGGCAACAACTCCCAGCAAGGTATAACACTGCTAATCAGCAGCTTGCTTTGTATGCAGAACACTGCTTCCCACTCCAGGAAAGCTTGGATAATTTTATTTTGTTAATCTGGTTTTCTAAGGAAGTGAGTATCACGTAATCACACCTTTTACTGGTTGCCTGTAAATCTCCTTTAACTACTGCTGAGACTGTTTGGCAAACTGGATAAAGGCTAGAGAGGAAGTCCTTAAGAAGAGTGAGTTCTTATGTATTTCATTAAAATTAATAGATAAATAAAAGAAACACATGCAAATTAGTGCCCTCAGTAAGGGAAGGGCAGTACTGTGAGTGCATCAGGTATCAATTAGCACTTGTGAAGCTCCCAAGGACTCACCACACCTATTTCCTTTTGTCCAAAAATTAATCACTAGTCTGGAGAAAAGGTAGATACTGATGGTGGTGTGGGGATACATATTAAGGTAAACTGAAATCTGAAGGCATTAGGCAATGCGGCAAGAGCACATGGATGCACAAAACTATCTGTTAAAACTTTTACTAGTCTAATAGCTTATGTTCAAAGTGCTTTTAAAAAGACAAATAAAAGTCACCAGCACAAAGCACCACACTGACCTACAACCCATCTGCGAGCTCCTTCTGGTACAACTCAAACCCACTTTACTAGTACTATCTACTTCCAAGTCTCATTCAAACCTGCCCTTCAGGAAATTAGTTTTAAAATCCAAAGAACGTGCCCTTAAAAAACACAAACCAGGCAGTAAGTACGCACATTTTCCACTGCATGAAAGCAGACTTTTGCATCATAATGCACTGTTATCCTACAACACTGAAGAGCTGGCTTTATAGGATCATTTGTTTCTACTAAAAAGGGGAACATGAAAGGAAGCCTATTTTAAAAATAATGATTACACATAATAAATCTTGGCTTATCTATAAACCTCGCCACCAGTCCTTGTGAAATTTTTACAGTGAAGCTAACTCCTTTTCTTTATACATTCTTATGGTTCCAAAAACTAGCATCCTAGAAAGAGGAAAAAAAACCTGTAACAGTATCTACAGATAATTTCTGACAATTGTATTTACATGCTCAGCTTCAAACACCAAAGCTTGAAAACAGTCCCAGATCTGTGTGAAGGTCCCTCCACAATCCCATAACAGTGGATCCCAGCTTTCATTCAAAGAAATGAATCCAAACCTGATAAACTAAGTTCACCTGAGCTTGTCAAAAGCATGAAATGATTTCTTTAGAGGTCCTGAACTGCCCCTTTTGTTTCTATCAGTGCTGTGTATCTCCAGCCTTTGAACAGTACAGTGAAATAAACCCTTATACACAACACCTACTGAAACCAGTAACTGTAAATGTAAGACTCTGCAGTCAGATGCGTAGGTACAGGCTGATGGGAATCATAAATTTTCTTTCACAATCTTACTTAACAGTGACAGAATATTATATATTGTGACATATTAAGATTATCACTTCATTAATTTTTTCATTATGCAAACCCCCTATACAAAAGAAAGAGCACTAAAAGTTCTCTAGCAGTACCCCCGTATTTCTTTAAATAATTCTGTATACTGGACATAATCACACAACATTACATGTGCTATTATGGTATATTTAAACACTAATACTACATATTTTTAAGCCATTGATAGGAAAATATAAATACACTGAATTTCTGACATGAATCACACACATGAAATTCCAAACAATTATTAGAATAAGAAGGAGGGAAATAACAATATGACATAAAGCAATTAAATGCCTGAAAATATGCACTAGAAAGGAAGAACACAGATTTTACAAACGTAACAACATTGTATTTCCCTCCTGAACTGCAGAGGTAATGCCTTGCACATTTAGTTGCCACCCAAGTCAGAGGCGTGTTACCTTTGGGTTGTGCTTTAAGATCACATGCTAAAGAACTATTTTATCATTAAGGTATCTCAAAAGAAATCAGGAAGCGGAAACAAATTTCCAACACATCACATGAAAACAGCCTGGTCTTCTTTAAATCCCCAGCCAGTGCCTGTGCTGTGCCCTCCACAAGGAACGAATTACAGGATCAGAACACGGGGTGAACGCTGGGTTCACACCGGACACCTTGTTGTTTCAGGGGGATGGGGAAGGGCAGTAATCATGTACTCTGTGTCGTAACTCTGACAGCCAGTATTGAAGGTCAACTCACTGTTCACTCTGAAAGGAGTGGGTGCATTACAGGCAACTACATGACAGAAATAAAAGCCCACTTGATGCTCAAATCTTCTTGTGAATGTTACACACAAGATTTTAAACATGCTTTCACTTCTGATGGTGATACTCAACACAGAGAATCACCCTATGGACTCAAGTGACAGGATAAAGTTAGGAATCAGCAATAAGGACCCTTAACAAGCAAACTGCCATGTGCATCAAGAAATGATAGTCTGTACTTCAAATATTTGAGAATTACCTTGCTACAGCCCCCTTCTTGTTCAGTGTTGGCTTTAAACATTACATTGCTTCAGCTTATGGCTTGGGGCCCATTTCCAAAATCCTTCATCAAGCAAAACACACTGAAAGAGGATATCAGTGGAAGTTTTGCTTGTGATGGAATTTCTTACTTCTGTTCAGCCTGTACACTTCCATACCTGACAGGATACGGCAGATTTTTTTAGTTACATCCTACCTAACTTTTCCAACATGTTCAAAGAATACTGTTTTATAAGAGGTGGATCCTTCAAGGAGCAGAGCAGGTCCGTCGAGGAAAGACAGACTATAAAACTAAATTGTATGTGATATTTCACTTTGCCAATTTGTTGTCTTCAAGCTCTCACCCTTCTCTTCCCCTCCAGCTGTAGTGCATTTTAGCATCATGGAACCTGCAATTTCTACAGCTGTGATTCAAGTAACTTTTCATAACCACCACAGAATTCAAAAGGTGTTTGTGATGCTTATGGTTATCATATACACTTAAAAATACCTAGTATGCACACATACACTACATAAAAAGTATAATTCTATATTTGCAAAGAGAATGTATCTAAACTTAGTTAAAGCTTGAACAGGTGTCATTTTACTGCTCATCTTGTTCCCATTGTCTTCTATATTTATGGGTTACTGACCCTGAGCAAATGAGATGCCACTCGGGCAACCTTGACTCCACCTTCTCTTTTCACATCAGCTCCACGAGAAGGTGAATTTACAAAGATGGGGAAAAAAAAAAAGATGCTGGGCAAAGCAGCTCTTGGCAGCATCTGAGATAGAAGAGAACAGCAGGGGATGTAACAGGACTAGGGAGGAGAAAAGTCGACTGCCTGATTCTCAAAAGGGGGAAGAGTTTCTTCATAAGCATAAGTTTAAGACTGAAAAGAATGTATTTGGGTTTCTGTCCAAAGAAAAAAAGAATAAAATCCATCTGTTATGCTCTTATAAATTTCCCCAGCTCTTGTCCACTTGCACATCTCTGAGCTACATTATCAACACAAGGCAGGCACCCCTCCTGTGTCATGTAACGTGAGCACGTTCACTGGAGCTGTTCAAACACCCAGGTTATTTCTTATGCCTTTTGTCTTACCATGATCCAATTTGATCTGATTGAACCTACCCTGAGTTCTGTAGCTGATCTAGAAAGATCCAAGATGGATGCGGAAAATTCTATTAAATCATTATATTCTTCCATACACTGACCTGGTTAACTACTCACATGGCTACTGAGTCTGATCTTACTTTTGCTTGGTTTCATTCGAGGCATTCCAGTTTCCACAGTTTGTTTTGTAAGCAAAGTCTTAACAATTACTTATTGTTGGAAAGTAGAATTAAGCCCCCCAAAATTTAAATTTCTACGTTAATATTCCCCCTATTATGTTAAATGGGAGCTATAAAGGTCTCTTCCCCACTCAGAAAAAAATAAATTAAAAGAATGGTGACATGGATTTTGTTTCAATAAAGCATGAGAAACTGTGATTAAATGTTATACATCACTGGTACTGAGGGCACACACCTAAAAATTCAAAAAAAGTTCACCAAGTTCTCATTTGTGAATATCCAAGTTCTACAGATCTTATTTCACACCACCTGGAAGTGCATTATCAGCCATCAGGATATCTTTTTTCACATCAGATTTCACAGTGTCTCTTCGAAGGAAGATTTATTTGTTGTTCATTGCAAACAGCCATTTTAGTTTAAATGAGTTAAAAGAAATACATTACCAACTGGTGGAAATCAGCATCGGCTGGTGTCAGATATGGAAGTCTATTCTCCCCAAGTTCTTCAAGAAGTTTTTTCTTCTGTTTTGGAGGGGTAAAATTGAAACAGAAAATTACACTAAAAACCAAGATATAAACAGAGAAGCATGAAAGTAGTTGTATTAAAATGACAAAACCTGGTGCAATTACTTCTGTTACTACCTTCAATTCTGGAAAATTAAATAATGAAAAATGAATGAAAAAAATCCACAGAACTTCTCCACTTACAAAGCATTAATTCAGTTTAGGTAGTTTCAGAGCACATGAGTACTTTTACTCCTAAATTCTTTTTTAGATAATCAGTCCTTGTTACACTGATCAAAATTAATCTCGGCCTTACGTTCCTCAGACCTGTGCCTACTTTATAATTACACATTAACTTCTTATTTCCTTTTCATTTTGTTTTTTACTTCAATTTGTGCATCCAGTGGGTACAAAGCTCTTATTTCATCAAATGGCTCAACAACCCACTTCATTAAAATAATGAGCCCCAGTGTTGGGTGTAAATATTTCCTGAAATGGTTTATGAAAGAAAAAGAAAGCACAGTCTACTGTACCCCAAAGCCCCCACAGCCTGACAATATTTAAAATGCCATCCTCAAGACCTGCCATCCCAGAGACAGCCATAAATCCGGTTTGATGTTGGGAGGGCACAAAGAACCACCTGCCTGTAAGAACAGGTTTTCTCTGTCCCCTTGTTCTCTTAACTCTATTTTTACTTCTAGTTTAGACTGAGAGCATCTCCACCAATATGTAGTCAATGCGACCATTAATAAAATGCTAAGATAAAAGCCTGATTTTTCTCCAAATTGTATCTTTCAGGTTTTAATTAACCAAAATAGATTTTTTTGTGGCACTATACAATTAATTGTGTTACTGATTTGCAAAGTGCAAGAGATGTGTGAAACATGCCATCAGAATTTTGGAATCAAACAATCCTGATCCATGACAGGTCCATTCACACTTATCTACTCACAGGCAAACTCAACACAAACTCAGTATAAGTACAGATTAACAACAGTGTAAAAATTATTACAGTGGAAGTACTGGCCTAGAAAATTAATAAACTCCTTCCTCTATGTCTTTCTTTTAGCTTGCAAGGATTACTTTTCACAAACTCTGGTTATTAACAAATTTCGACTTACTTGCAACTCAAAGATCATAAAACTATATCTGCCATAATGCTTAAATATATAATAGGATTCAAGTACTTATTTTTATTGCAATATTTTCAACTACATAAACACTAGCACAAGAAACAACTCAAGTTGCAGCTCACTCAAGATTTTTACGTTGTAAGAGAAAGACCAGATGGATATGGAATACTGTTTTTAAAAGAATATTAAGGGTATAATACAAAGGGAAACAGAGTAAGTAAAAAAAAAGGTATGACTAACACTCTCATAAAACCAAGTTCAAAAAGAGGTCAAAACAGATCTTCCCTATTCTGGCACTACTGTTTAAAAAAGGAAGAAAAAACATCCCATGTAGTAACTAACTCCTGGCTTATAACAAACACGTAAACAAGGAAAGCTGAACTCTGGAGTATAACTCTGAATTCTGTGACAATGAATTCCATTTATTCAAATTTAAGCATCAAGAAAGACGACAGAGGCTTAAAGTCAGGTGGAAGTGCAGAGGATTTTAAGGTTCATAGATCAGTCAAACTACAATAAGAGCAGGTGTCTCTCACTCATCTCCACACTCACAATGTGCTGAGCACCAATTCTTAACAAGCCTGAGAAGAGCAGCACTGACACTTCTGAACTATTGCTGTAATTTCTTTATGTCCTCAGTTTTCTTCGGGGACAGGTTGTTGGTATGTTGACATGAAGTCATTGGTGAAACCCAGCAGATTGTAACTTCAGATTAAGTTGGCAGGATATGACATGCTGATTTCCTGCATACTCTAAAACAATTACACTCCTCTATTACCAAAAGCTTGCCAGAATTTTATTACATGAAATTGCTGAAAACATTAGACTGGCTTTGTTATCTGTAAGATAAACCATTTTAAACTGCAGGAAAGAAAAAAGATATTTTAACACGGACTCACATCTGTGAGAAGAAAAAAAAAAGTGGGAAGAAGAGAGAGTCTGACAATTTCTTTGTCAAGTATCAGGCTCTTGGCAAAAAGCACACAACATTAAAATGCACTCTTGTGTATAGGTAGTAGTAGTTCACATTTGATTGTCAGATCTGGCTAAGTGCCGCTCTTCAGCTTGATGTGCAGACTAATACACACAGCTGGGTGGTATAACATGCTGCTCATCTCTTAGGCAAGAAGCTGTCACACAGATGTCAAAAACATCAAGCTACTCACAAATACCTCCAAAAAGTAAAAAAAAAAAGAAAAACTGAGTATCTGGCTATACCAGCTGGCTGATGTGAAAGTCTAAGCACTGTTACATAAGCTTTATTTATTGGCTCTTCAAACACATAAAGCCCTAAATAAAAACTAAAAAAAATGCCTCTATTTGAAGGTATCAGGCTTCTTAAAAAGCCTTTTTCTAAGTCTGATTTTTACATTTTAAAAATTATCAACAGTGTAACAGTTTATTCAGATATCAAGATTATATTTCTTATATTTTTAAAAAGTGTGATTTTTATACACACATTAGTGATGCCAATACATGAAGGACAATGTAATGTGCACCAGCCCTGTGACCATGCACTGAGCACTGCTTTAGAAACTTTGTTAAGTTTTCATCTTGGGCCTTCAGAAAGGCAAAAACCTCTGCAAATACTTATTTTGTGGGCTGCTGTGAGTGTTCCTGGAGCTATTTTAACTGACTGCAACAAAGATCAGAAGCACAAATACCCAGTTTTAGAGTGTGCAACAAACATCCTGCAGACATTAACAATCTCTGCTCATTTGTTAATAATAAACAGGATTATTAATGAGACAGTTGGTTGTAAAATTCAGCAAGTGGAATATTGATAATTGGAATCTCTCAATCACTATACAAGTAATTATTTATTTTTCTGGCAAGAGAAGTGGTGCATTGCATGTTACAGAGCAAGAGAAGTAACAGAAACACAGCTAAGACACATCAAAAACACAAGCCAAAATGCAGTTATGTTGCACACATGTTTTGCTATTTTCAAATTAAATGATGTAAGGAAAAGACGGGACTTAATGACATTTTCTGACCAAGAAGCATGACAATATAGAAACTTTCACAGCTGACATTTTTCCCTGTGGGGTGTCAGTACCATTCTCAGAAGGTTTCATTTCTCTCTTAATTGTAAGACAGAAGTTCAACATCTAGGCTATAAAGGCTTACGAAGACTTCAGTGTTTCCAATATAGAATTCCTATTTAGTTTCCTCATCAAACAAGCCAGAAGACAATAGTTATCTTCCATTTTACAAATAATTTTCTTGACTGAAACAATATACTATAAAAACTAAATTTATTATAATCACACAGAAGTATTACTGAAATTAGTTCTGACAACAAATTTAAGGCTGCAATGTCACAATTTCTAACACGTAAAACCACTGAAAAGTTTGGGGTTTTTTCCCCCAAGCACTTGGCATAAAATGTACTGAAGAATTCAGTGAAGAAATTGCAATTGTTAACACAAGGAAGACTTAAATCCATGCAAAAAGGCACTTTCTTGCCTATCTCATGTCTAGATCTGACAAATGATCTTGCTGGGGCTAAAGGTGGGAACACCACACTGCTGGAGGTGAGGGTGCAAAAAGGTTGGTGTAGCAGCTCCGGGACATCATCTCCACTCCCAGCCTACAACAGCCCCTCTGCCTCAACTCCTTTCATCAGTTCTTAAAACATTGCCCATTTTTTCATCTTAAAAAGTTGTGCTAACTGCCTGCTGCAGTTTTTACACTTTTGAGACTACTCGGGACCAGAACTAGTAAAACACTTTAATTTTTTTGTTTTTAATGCAATCCAATGTGTTTGCAGAAATTTCAGGGATAGATATTAAAAAAAAGAGCCACTATTCAAAGCATTAGAAAGTATCATCTCCTTCTCCAATACTGTTTTTCCCAGCAGTCTTTTGCTTGCCAAAGGGTTATCAGGTTTAGAATGCCTGAGAATGCCTATTGTCATGACAGAAAGATCTGAATCACAGTTCAGATGCAAACCTTTGGTTTCTCAAAAATCTCTCCTTCCTATTACCTTTTTTACCCACATAAGAATGTCCATTAGGGCCTCTGTTTCCCTTTCATTCTTTTTTTTTAATCAACTCTAATAAAACATGGATTTCTTTCCTGCATGAAGTCCTGCATGAAGAAAAGGGCTAGTGCTCTGAAATGCTTAATAAACAGTTTTATAAAGGAGGAAGATTAAACATAGAGCAAAAATTTTGTGACACAATACTAAGATCCCATCAAGAAAAAAGTCACCATTTTACAGGAACTTCCATAACATTACCTCCTAACAGTCCTTCACATGTCGGGGTTTTTTTTAAAAAAATAAAATTGAATAGTTTCTTAAGGAAGAAATGTGATTTTGAAGTTGACATTTGTTTAAACTACAAGGTTTTCCAAGTGTTAGCTATTAAAACTTCATAGCTACCAAGATCATTCAAGTGGCTCACTAAAACAAGTTATGTCAGAAATGAACCCCGAGTAATAAAAAATGCATTCTGAATGTACCATTACAGCTTTTATTTCTCCATTATCACATATATTAGATTTCAGAATTTTTTTTTTCTTCAAATGATGTCTGTAAACTCTACTCATCAAAAGATCTTAAGGGACTGGCCAATTTTACAGCACCATTAACTGACATGAAAATATTATATTGCCAGCCTACCCTTCGTTACACTCAAGACTTACTAAAAACATTGTGCTACATTCTACAATACAGTCTCCCAAAATACTGGTAGACATATGACCATTCTGTACCCCATTTGCATACCATAAGCTGCCCTCCCCGCCCCCCTAATATAAGTCAAAAACATTTTTATATTAAGGGCAAAACCATGCATTATTATTCTATGTAAACTCATATTAAAATTATCTACAACGGTCTATCAATATTTCATGTCCCACATATCCACTTGCTAATTATACTACAATAAATTATACTTGTTATTTAATATAACCACAGTGAATCCTTTTCTTCCACTGAACAAACGGGTCCAGCTACAGAAGTAACAAAATGCAGTTGAAGTGACCTGGGCATGAAAAAAATTACGTAATGAACAATCCACTGGCATGCAAAGACCTCAGGTCTAACATCAGCATCTGTGAGTAGCTGTCTCAAAGACTGCTTGATATTCTCTGCTGCAAAGGTACTGTTTGGCTTTGCTTACTAATTTCAACCTCCCTTACCCTTTCTCATAAATCAACAGGCCCAGGTTTTGGTTCACACACACACAGACCCATCATGCATATGCACAACATACTCAACTGATGTAACTGAACTAAGAGTCAATTTGTGCACTGAGGCAGCTCAGCAGTGTGTGAAAAATGTCTGCTGCCAGTATCCCCTCTCTCCCCACCTTGAAGTGTTAAGGGCCCCTTAATTGCTGTTTTAACCTAGAGGAACATTGTTCCTTTGGCCAGTGGCTGTTAATGGAACAGAACCAGCAATTTCCTTACCTAGCTGAGTGTAGATTTGTCACACATGGATTAGCACTGTAAGTAATCATAATAAAAATTTCAAGTAATAAATAGTTCAAATACAGACACTTTGGGCTGTCTCTAAGCCTCCTCCACATAATTGTGAATAAACTTCTGCTTCTTCTACCGTCACTGCAAGCATTTTGATACCATCATCCGTGTCTCATTCCCTCTTATCATCTGTGCATGCTCTTGCAGCAGGTACCAGTTAGTAAATGGGTCAGCTCTATATATTAGGTGAGAAGTAAGAACATTCAAACTCTGTTTGAAAATGATCAAGCTTCATTAAGATCTCCAATTCTTAGTTTCTTCTCATACATATGGACTCAAGATCATAGATGCACTTCAGAAAACACTTAAGACAGTGGATACTTTTAGTTCAATGTGGTTGTGAGTCACAATGAATAGGTAAGGGCACTGGAGCATTTCTGCATGCCATTCTTTGCACAGTTTCTAAAAAATAGCCAATAGTTTCTGAGGAACTAGATTTCTTAATCTAGCAATTCTTAACCAGCTCACCTCCAAAGAATCAGCAGACAGAAACCTTAGTGACTGTTACGAATAACTGATTCTGCATGATGTAGCAGAAACACCCCTACACACCCAGTCCCAAGAAACCAAGGGGGTTTGACCAGCTGTGAAATACTAAGCAGCAATATTTGACAGACAAAAGATTCAATAAAGACTAAAGACAGATAAAATAAAAACTATAACTAGGGTTACTATTGAAACAATGATACATTTGGTGTTGCTGTTCATGTTCAGCTCATGTTCTAATGACATAAAGATACTGATGGTTCCTAACTTCTATGGAAATCCATTACCAGGACACATGGCACGAGATCTCTGTAGCCTGAGGAGATGCATATTATGCTTAAGAATGGAAAATAATGCTGACATGGTGCTATGTCTCCCTGAATAACTCAAGGAAACAGAAAGAAACATTAAGGATCACCACATTATTTTGGGAAGTACTGCATATCTGCACTGTGGAATTGTACAAACTCCACTGGAATTCAATATCTCATTAATGTAGCAAAGTAAGAGCAAACACACTGACCAACAACCACAGAACAGACCAAGGACCTCCAGATTGAAACCCGAGGGCTGACACAGCTTGAAATGCAGATTCAGAACCTTTGCAACAGGCTCATAACTTCTGCAGATATAGACAAAGAACTTGCAAACACAAACTCGGGGGGGTCACACTAATACAGTTTTTCAGAACTACCAGCAAAATCAAAGATACAATTAATTTTCTTGCAGCTTTTCATGATTTCCAGAAAATAACAAGCCTGGCAGGATTTCTCGTCTCTCTATATATTGATAGGTAATGGTAGAAGCAACCAATGTGTAGTAAGAACACTTTGAAAAAGGAGGAAAAAAAACCTTTAAGTGTTAAAATATCTCCCAGAAGATAAAGCAGTCAAAAGTAAAGTGAAAAGGATATGAAAAATATATAGATATTTCCTTAAATACTTCAGTTTAGCATCAAATGCAGCTTCTAACCTGTCCTTGATGACACTGCAGAAGATAGTGTTAATGTAGAAAGAGCAGGTGTTAAGTGCAAATGCATGTGCCATGCAATCGGCTACAAGGAAGATCAATAAGGAGCTAGAGCATTAAATTTCACATACTGTAACTGTCATGCCCATTACACAGTATTTGAACATCTTCGCAGGCCATTATAAAACTGTTGATTCTTGGTATTTTTTATAGAACCAAATTATTTTCCAGAGATTTTATTAGCACAATAAGCACTATGAAAGTCTAAAAGCACTTACTAACTTGGTGAAATCTCAAGACCTCTACAGCCTTCCAAGATATCATATTTACATATCTGCAGAATGCAGAACTGTATTCTTCACTCCAGAATGAAAAGACAGGAAGATGGTGTAAGGCCCTACAGATAAAAGGAAATGTATTCCAGGAACACTTTTCTTTTGTGTTAGTCACATTTCACCAGGCACACAGCTGATGTATTTTAAAGGAGGCATTTACCAGATAATTCTTGAGAGTATGTGCCGCAGTTAACAAAATCACTGCTTCGGAATGCACCAAAGGAAGGGGAACGCCAGCCCCATGGGCTTGGGCTGGCTGCAGAAGCAGCACCAGACTTATTGCCTTGCGCTTCTTGCCTCTGCTCTTCAATCTTTGTGCTTCGCCCTTTTCAAGGACATGATAAACTCAAATTTTCCTTCCAACGTTTCTCACTAGAGGAGGCCTTGAGCAGAAGCTTCGTGCAATTCTCCCTCCTCTCCCCAAAACAATTTAAAGGTAACCACTGATGTGTAATCATGGTTACAATGAATTCACTATCAACGTCTTTCCAAAACAGCACAACTGAGATGTCATTTTTGAAGATGCACAGGAGAACAGAGTTAATACAGTTGCAACACTTTTTACAATGTATTTTAAAGGACATAAAAATTAGAGATCTCATTATGCACATAAATTTAACATAACAAAATTTGTACGAGAGTATTCAGTGAGGAGAAGTGCAGTTTGTAACATTTTACACAACTGGACCAGATGATCCTTGAGGTTCCCTTCCAACCTGGTATTTTATGATTCTACGATTTATAAGAGTGACCTGTGTAATAAATGCACAGACACTGGTTTGTATTTATTATATACTAATTTCCTAACTTTGCATGCACAACACCATCAGTCAAATGATGGTAACACTCACTTAGAAAACCTAAATACTACAGTTGTTGACTCAACTTTATAATAAGACAACTATTAATTAAATACTGTTGAATTGAATTTTGGCATATAAATTCAAGAAAGATATTTCTATATAGTTTGCTGAAAAAAGGGGTTTTTTTCCAATAAAAGTCATTTAAAGAAACACCTCATAGTGAACAATTCAGACTTGGTTAATTTTGTTTAGCTTGAAGACTTTGTTTCGTTCACAGTCTCAAAAATAAGCCACATGGGGAACAGAAGCTAACACTTAAATGTTAAGTTGGCAGGCAACAATTAGCAAAATTCAGGGTCTGAAATGTTGGGCAAGTTCAGACCAGAAACAAGGAGCACAATTGAAAAGCAAGGATAATTAGGCATTGGAGGAGACACCTCTGTGAAACATGAATTCTCCCTCATGGGAATTTTTGCTTATATCGAGTCTGGAAGTTTTTCTAAATAAGTGGTTCCCAAACTGTGTAGACCAGCAGACTGCAGTGAATCATTCATATTTCCTTAAGAAGTTCTGCACATACAGCCTAACCAAACAAACTGGAGGCAGCAAAGCCACACTAACTGAAAGTTTGATGCATCTCATTCCTCAGTTTGGTTTTGATGAATCAGTTTGCCAATCACCAGTGGTCAGTGAGTCAGGAGACCCTGGTGTTAGAAACTCTCTTCTGCCTCACAACCCAAAAAACCAGGGGTGTGCTGGTATCTGTATTTCACAGTACTGAGAACATTTGCAGCACTATCATAAGGTTAAAATCTACAGCTAAAAGAAGGGCTACTCACATTTTATTCTTAAGCCACCTTTGCATAATGTAAATAATATTAGGGTACACTAAGAGGTAACATACAAGAGAGCACTCGTGCTGTGAAAGAAGTAGATCTCTGTTAAGCCATTTTCTTTGTGTCAAATCCAGGTGAATATCATAATGCAAATCAACATTTTGCTTAAGAATACATTTTTTGAGCAAACTTAAGAACTCCTACACTTTCAAATAATATTGTTTTAATAAAGCTATTCTGACTCATGAAAAGGCTAATACTGAATATCCAGTTTTCATTTCTATCATTTGCATATACAGACCTTATTTCTCATTAACTTTTCCCCTCACTTGCAATGTTCAGGTATAATTTTTCAGAACAGCACTACCCAACTAAAATAGAAATGCACAAAAATTATTTCTTAAGTTTTCCTTTTACATTTGTTCAGGGAAAACTCTTGCCCATCCTTTCTACCCATACACTTACATTCCTAACTGGTCTAAGACTCTAGATAGTCTTGCTGCTACCTCTGTCTGTATTTTGAGAATGTGAAGCAGTACAGTAAAAACAAATCTTTTCAAAATCACCTCTTCCCTTCTCCATGCTATTCTCAAATACAGGCTGGATTTCTGAAGGTAAAAAAGAGAGAGGCTGGCACACAGAGGACTATTCCAGATTTCAACACAACTCTCCTTTGCCCTACTTGCTCCCTTCCGCTGAAAAAAAATTTCTTCCACCAAATTTAATAAATGAACAATTCCTACCAAGAATACTAACTCACTCTAGAATGGCTTGGATTCATTGACTAAACAAAGAGAGAAGAGGGGGCAGCCATACCGATCCACAACATACTAAAGCTGTAGCAGGCTGATAGGAAAATACAGACATGTTTAATCAACTGTGTGGTGACACTCAAAACTGAATCCATGAAATTACCCAATAAAGAAAAAGCACCCAATAATTTCTGATTGTATTTTTAAGCAAACATCTGTATATAAGAACATTATCAAAAAGCCCACAGAAAATTAGCACAAGTGAAGAACAGTGAGAAAACGTAAAAACCCTTTATAGAAAGAGATACAAGCACACAAAAAATAATTCTAACATGGAAGTACAACTTGACAAAGAGAAGGATTGTTCTGAATTATCATAAAATTAAAGGCACGCGAGAAAGTCTCCATCCAATTGAACATACTGCAGACACCTTAAAATCTAAACTCTCTTGCTTCTTTAGAGGATACATCAAAGACAAGAATAAATAAATTTCATTTCCTTCAGAATGTCCACAAGGACTGGAGTCAACCATCTTATAATTTGATACAGTGGTTTTGTATGTTGGGGTACTCTCAACCTGAAATTCAAAAATCTAGGCCACTCTTTCTGACATATAGACTGCATGTCTGTGTTAAAACCATCTGAGTGACAGCAGCTCAGCTGCATTAATAAGGGAGGCTGAGGGCAAGGAACTGACATTAAAAGGAAGCTGCCAGACCCACCTTTGTTCTTATTTGCTGGCTTAACATGCTGTATTACTTCCCCTTCTACAATGGAATTGCTTCAGCAGTAACTAGAATTCAAGAAGCGCTGAATGAAAAAAGAATGATCAACGTAGCATTTTAAAAAAATATTCAAAGGGAGGATTTTAAAATTAAATAACAGACAACTGCAAGAGCTTATGACCCACATTTAGCACTACATATACTGCAATTCCCAACTAAACTAGTGACAAAGGCTTGATAGTCTCCATGCAGAGCTGAACTGCCATATGAAATATGCCTCAAACCACTGTTAGTTGAGCTAATTCATTATATAAGAATTCCAATAGGTTTTTACTTAGGAGTTTAACTGAAAAAAGACTACAGTTATCTAATAATTTTGGGAACCCTTAACTTTATCAGCCCCTGCATTTGGAAAGAACCACAGTGAGGATCCCTACTCACAGCACTTATTCAGCGACCCTTTTTTTTTTTATTTCCATGACAGGAATTTTAAGCTAAATCATTTCCAGATAGAAAAGTGCTAAATACCCAAGTACTGTTTAACTCAAAATTCCTACCTGTATTTTCACACCAAGCAGACTAACTTTGAACATCGTGACAGCTGAGAGATCACCTGTAACACACATATGAGAATTGTTCCTCTAGAACGAAGTACAGTAATCTGTACCAAACTCCATGAAGCACTAGAACAGGCTCCTAAAGCCTGCCATTGGTAAAAGACACTGTACTCTAATTTCTGTAGCTCCTCATTCCATTTCTCTTTTTTTGCTCTTGAAGTTGACAAGTTAAGTGTTCTGTGCTTACAAGTTTTCAATAGCCTATTACAAAAAGACTCAAAGTTGTTTGCATTACACACCACGGGGATTAAAAAGGAGTTAATATATATCTATTCAGAACTATTGTGCAGAAAATAGCTGTGTTGTACAGGGCTTAGGCTGTGACCCGCTTAACTTTATTCATAGAATGCACAATCCATCACGTACAAAAACACTGAGGAAAATGTGAGGTGTTGGTAAGTACCGCTGTTAGCGAGAAATTCTGCTAATTATTACACCAAATAAGCATAGTCAACAGGCCAGAGCTGTGAGAGGGCATGTTTAAGGGCATTAAATGGCTGCCTCGGACGGAGATGAATACATTACACTATGCCCTTTAACCATAAAACAATCTCCCTGACACCTCCCGGCGCAGGGCCTCGGGCGCGCAGGGGAGCAGCGCGGCGGCCCCGGCTCAGGCGGTGTTGCAGCGCCACCTAGTGACCCGCACCGCCGCTGCGGCCGCGGCCCTGCGCGCCCACAGCCCGCACCGCGCTCCACAGCAGGCGCGGCCCAGCGAGGAGCCAGCACGGCACAGGACAGCGGCCTCCCTCTCCTCGCCAGGAACGGGCAAAGCGCGGTCATGAGGAGACAGACTCCTCCTCTCGCTTTGGAACTCCGACACGCGCGCCCTGAAACCGCTCGTAACGCTTTACACAGTGTTAGTACAGCCCGCTCTTACAGTCCAAGCCAGTGTATCGTAAAGCCTACGCACTGGAGGCTTTGGATAGGTTTTGAAATTGATTTTAGGAAAATATTTCATCAACTTAATATTTTTAATTTCCCCCACCCCGCTCCCTCTGTTTTGAATGGACTCTATCATTACTATTTTTATCTGGAGTGCTTTCACAGCTTAATAAAGTGTTCTACAGGCTGCAAACTTTGCACATTCTTCCATTCCTTGCTTACATGTTGATGTATACTTTGTATACTTCTGCCATCATATTTATTGTCACTACAATGGAGTTACAGCCATCCCACGCCTCTGTTACCCTGCTTCTCCTCTGCTGATCAGTGCCGCAGCTCAGTGCTGAGGTTTATGCAAACAAACTAAACTTTGCAGCACAAACCCGCTCATGAAAAGCCGTGAAGAGGTTGAAATACATTTCATGACGAATACACATTAATGTGTGAACAGCAGCACAATTGTCTACCAAGTGAAAAAAATTCATTTACATGCTTAGATCAAGTTAAAAACATAGATTGCAAAAAAGGATGCTAGTACAATCCTTGCCATTAGTCTCTGCATTTTTATGTCACAACATTTTAATAGGAAAAGGCAAGAAAAAGTCTATGTTCTCTAACAATTTAGCACACAGACACCATTTATTTATGGACACTCTATATATTGATGAATAAATTAAAAATTCTACATCTGAACCCCAGATCTATCATCATGAAATGAATAGCGATATATTAATACTTTATAGTACTAATTTGAGTAGAAAATCACCCTCAACCAAGCTGCTTCCTATTACTGGCATTAAATTGCCACTTGTCATTACTCTAAATTTTATGTGTTTCATTAAACTAAACAAAAATAATGTATTTTAGCATATGTAGAACTGTATACTACAGAACAAGGGAAAAAAAAAATCAAAAATCCCCACCAAGCAGGCTTACTACTACAGGAGGACACCAAATATCTGTTCTGATTGAAATATAAATTGTATCACAGGATGCTTAGAGGTTGCTTTAAAAATAATTTCTCCAAATTCTGAAGCCACAAGAAGTGCGAGGGGCAAGAATGAAGAGCAGGAATAACAGCTTTTAAAACATTGCTCATGAAAACATTATTCAGGCTGCAACAGAACGGCACTTGCAGTTTGTCTAACGTAATGTTCCTACTGCAAACTCAGTGAAATGGAAATATAAAACTTCAGCAAAGTTTTGTATGTTCTCAGGCCCTGACCATTGCTCGATCTAGACTTTGAGGGTTATATGATGAATCTTACTCAGTTATGTACCTGCACCAGGAAACCCTGAAATTATGTGTGATGAAAGAAGTTTCTGAAGTTAAAATTCTCATTTTGATGGTTAGATTAGGACAATACAACCACATGGACTAAATTTTCCATTGTATTAGGCAAACAGTTATGATGTAAAGTGCATAAATACTGCAGTACTAAAAACCTCTTAGAAATCCAAAGGGGAGAAGCTTCACTCAGTGAGTGGGCAGCACGCTGTAACTCTTAAGTTTGCAAACCTTTACTGTAAATACACTTTATCTATACCCTACTTTAGGACCTAAACTGCTGCCACAAGAATCAACATTGTCCCTACTTTAAATATGAAGTAAAAAAAGGAAGATAAACTTATTCCTTATGTGTCATATAGAATTCTACTCATGGCTTCTCAAATTGCTCTTTCAGATTCAAAGAAAGTACTTGTACTTTCTGGAGGACTTTCACTGCACTGGCACCTTGGAAAGATCAAATGAGCAGACTGGAGGGAAGATGTGCTGATACAAAGCAATGAAAAATGGTCAGGAAGCGTAGAGACCACAAGAGAAAGAAGGCAGCATTAACAGCAAAAACCAAGTGTAAGCCCCTGTTTACCACAGCAATGGGCAAAAAAAAAAGGCCAAAGTCTGATGGTCACTGAAGTATTATTATCCAAGCTTTAAAGAACCTGTTGTTTCATCACTTTTATTACAATACTTCCTGATTTCTAACACAGAGGCTGTGTTAGAAAGAAAAAGGATTTAAACTAGAGTAACTCCTGATAAGCATGTTAGAAGTTTTAATCCAAGAAGATCCCAAACTAGCGGTTGCTTTGAAAAACACATGTATATCATCAACTCCAAAATAAGTATTGTTTCTTAAGGATCCTGAGATGTGCAGCCCTCTGAAAGCCAGGGGCATGCTCCTTTACTAGATTCCAGATTCAATCTGAAATTTAAATGCTGCATAACTTCCAGTTCTTGATATCCAAGAAACAAACAAGGAATATGGCTCAAGTTTTAGACAGTGGAATGAGCCCACTTGGGTTTATTTTCAGGGCAGTCCTCATTCAAAACATCTCAGCTCACATCCACTGGCATCAAGTTATCAACATTCTAGCTCTGTAGCCCACATCAATTTTACAGCCACAGAAGAATGCTCCTCAGAACAGCTATCACCTGCAAAACTTTTTCTCCTCAAAGTAAAACTTGTCCAGGAAGAGAACACATCACATTAAATTTCTGTCACATTCCTTTTGCAAAGCATATCATTCACATATTTGCAGGAATATAATATTTTTCCCTCTTGCAATATACCAGCCCTTCTCTCCTCAGGATTAAGATTCTTTCCTTAAAAGCTATAAAAATGTATTTGCCCTTATAGCTCAAGAATCGCTTGACTGACCAAAGCTCAACTGGTCATATGCCTTAGATATTCCAGATATTCATAATTACACATATTCTCAAATGATGCCGATTACTCAAGGACATTGATGGGATACCCACGCTAAAGCCACTGCTAGGAAAGGAATTGCCAAGCATCTTTTCAACAAGAAGTTTCCCTTATTCACTTCCAAAGAATTATCTTTGCCATAAAATATTGAAACAAAACAAAAACCAACCTTACTTATGACTTAAAGCAACAAATTCTAGAATTGTGGTCTATGTTCTCTTTTGCTGTTACAAGAAAATGAATATATGAAAAAGTGGCTTGATTGCACTCAATTTTACTTAATTTTCAATATTAATTTGTTTTAATTACATGACATGATAGATCATTAAATGCAAATAGGTTCATCATAGTAACTACAAGCTTCATATAGTATTCCGAAAAAATTTAATTTACTGTCACCGTTGTTTTATTTCTTTCCTATAAGTGAAAGCTATTTGGAATGCATTTAGAAGGATAAAAACCTCTAACAAAATTCATATGCTCCTCAGTATAACAACTGTTACCCTATGCTTCTGATAAAGTAATTTCCTTTTAAAATTATGTGGGAAGTCAAGCATTATGTATTTTAACAAGTCCAGTGCAAGGAATATCAACTGTTCTACAATCATAATTTGCAGGTTCCCTCAAAAACCAAAACAACGGCACATAAACAAATATCCTGCACTTCAACAACTCTGGAATCAATAAAATGGATTTACTCCTATGAAACTGCTCAGCAGTGGAGAGGGCAGGAGAACTTCTTGCTTTCATCAACTCTTTCAGGCATAGCCAGAGTACAACTTTCTTTAGGACACAGTTTTTCAGACAGCTCCTATGTTAGAAAATTCCATGTAAAACTGAGGTAAGGCAAAGTAGAGCGAATCTCGGCTTTTGGTAACAGGTTAAAATCTACTTTGGTTAATATTAAGCATTTAGTTATTATCCAATTATTCTTATTTCTGAACTCAGTAACTGTTTTTGCATTATGCTAGGTACGGAGTGACATTGGCACCTGGAGATTACACCAATAAAGTCTTGAAAATTGTCTTGTATGACAGTAGATCATAATACGCGCCTTACAGAGAAACGCTGCTAGTTATTAATAAGAAGTTGTCCTATAGAAAGGTATACTATATCACACTGGGGTTTATCCACCTTTCTGCAGAGACAGTCTCTTTTCTGCTGTCAAAATGCTTTTGCTATATGTAAATATTTAATGTTATTACCATCATTCACTCAGTGCTCATATTGTCTGTTCAAGCATCTATTACTGTCTGCTAGATACACTTGAGGATAACACTTATTCATGTCTACTGCTCAGTCGCTTGCAGGCCCCACTTCTCAAAGATTCTTCAAAGTTCCATAATTTATTAAACACCACACGAAGGCCTGTATCATTTGCAGGATTTTACTTGTGCAAGTGTAAGCACTGAATGCATCGAACAGGCTACAGCAGTTTATGCAACACCAAGACTGAACTTTTATCCTGGGTTCTCTAAGCAATTTACATCACGAATAAATTCTACATTTCCTGAACTCTCAGGTAAGAACTATAGCTCTTAACAGAAGGACACTGAGTGCATTTTAGTTAACATAATCCTCTGAAAGGAAATAATCAGTGGTTGATTTACACCTAGTTGTAGTTGCATGCAGCACAAATTTTTTATATTTACCTAAATTCACATCCCTGCATGAAATATATATATCTATCACAAATGTAATACAAGATTTTATCACCAGTATTACCCCTTGATATACCTTCCAGTAAAATATGATAGAAATCAGCTTTCTAAGACCCTGAAGTCCTGTTAAGACAGACAATAAGCCAGAGTCTTCAAGCAGGACAGTCACTCTAGTGGTTTGAAACAAGAGCTTGTTTCAAATCTCAGTTTTAGTTTAGACAAAAGATTTTTAAAATTTTTATTTGTTTTATTTTGTTAGGAAACAGTAAGCATTACAAACAGACCATCCTAAAAAGTACAAGACTGCACAATTACCTTCGATCCCAGTGGAGCCTGACACTTTATACGACAAGATCTAACTGTTCATCAATGAGGCTAAAAGAAAATGAAAACGTTGAATTCAAAAGATCTGCCTTTCAGTTAACATCCTCAATGTAAATTAGGGTTAAATGTGAATAAAATTAATATTTAATCACCTCAAAAACTTCTATTCCTTTCTTCTCTTTAATCACTCAAACTTAATTATAAAATAATGTAAAACAAGTGTAAATTTAAAAGAATCATTTTGAAGATTTGCATTAATAGTTCAAGACCTATTGGCACAGATGAAAAGAAGGGGAATCCCAACATTATGTTGCTTTAAAGCACAGTGTGTTTCTATTCCTTGCCTAGAGACAGCAGGAGCCCAGGCACAGGGGAGTGCTGCAGTAGGGAAGAAGGGAGAGAGCGGGATGGAGAGGCATTGCAGGAGCAGCACAGCAGGGCTGACCTCAGCTGAAAAGTCAAGGGCAGCTACAGGAGCGGGAAGTGTTGGGGAGAAGAAGAAGAAACCCTGTGTTCAATCTGCTACAACAGGGCCTCAGTATATTGCTTCACATATCACATGGAATAAAATGTTCCTGTCATACAGGGGCACAATCCAATATTTAGTTACGATGCAGCATGATACACAGAAAACAATCCAAAATCAGGGAAAAAAAGTTTCTGACATCAGCACAATTACCTCTCCAAAGTCTTGCAGCTCTTATGCAATCTAACCTGCAGCCCTCCTAAACTTTCATTCTGAAATCCCACACAAGGTGAATCCTAAGGGCCTTACGGTTTTGCACAGTGGTGACTGTCGCACAGTCTATATGTATACAGTTAAAAAACAAGATACAAAAGCTCAGACTTTGATAATCTTTATCTCCATGAAAGGCAATTTGGCTGCAAAGAACCAAAGTGGCTCATTCCACCACTCTTCTCTATGCACACTTTGAACTAAGCCCAGGTTAGTTGTTTCCACAAAAAGTAATGAAATTCAAAATCCCTGATGTGTTTCCCATTCCTTTCTTGAACATAACTGAAGCACTTTGTCACTTGCAAACAACACACATAAATGAAAGAGTGAGTTTTCATGGCAAGCATCAGTCAGTCAGGGTAAGTATTTGAATGCTGAAAACCTGAAACCAAGAACTTCTTTCAATTTAGCTTTTGACTACTCTGAGTTTACCTTCATTGCTTATACCCTAATACTTCCCCATGTACCTGCTAAACTTCTTTTGACCAGAATTCTCTTGAAGTTTTAACCTATGTCAAAAAAATTTGGCTTCCATGAGAAGGTGCATGTTTTATAAAATTGGTTATTTAAGTCACATAGTGAATTCTAATGTTACCACCATTCAACAAAAATCCAGCGGATCATTTTTAAAGCATACCACTCTCAAAAGCTCTGCTTTACCAAAGTGAACACACCACTAATAGACACCATTGTTCAATCTCACGAGCATAATGCAACTTTTCCTTCTAAACGGAAAACTCAAACCTAGTTGGGTATTGTGGTTAACCATTCCAAATACAGACAAGTTTTCCCTGGAACAAGCACAGGTGGTCGTTCCATTTCTGTCCCGCTCAAGTCAAAGATATGAGACAGAGAGATGTTTTTTGCAAATAGCATCAAAGTAAAGAAAGAGGAAATTGATTTTCTGCAAAATATTTTTCTCAGCACAAAGAACCCACCATCCTTCCAAAACTATAGAAGGCTTATTAGTCATGACTGTCACATTGCTGGTATTTAGTTAAATCCCTTTTCCTAACTATTTAACTTCTGCTAATTGAACTTTAAATAAAAGAAAGCGGTCTTATTTCCCCCTCAAATAATGTTACCTTGCCCCTTTCTGCAATAATTTTCTTTACATGGACTTTGTTGACTGTACTCTACAACACAACATTTTAAAACCTGAATCCCAATGAGGGCTACCCTCATTAAAAATGTGACCTTTCACCTTCAATGGAGCACTACTAACATAAATTACATTTTGTTGTAGCCCAAAGGTGATAAGAGATGAGAGCAGGATAAACAAGGTATAATACAAAAGCCAGTTGGGTCAGCCTTTCATTACAACCCTTTCAAAAGCTATTAATCTCGCTTGTAGTCAGTAGGCTGAAAATAACTACTTCTTCTAACCTACGTTGTACTCAAAAGTAGTTGTAAGGACAGGTCATGCAAGATGTAAATAATTCTTGGTCCTCATAAAACCACTTCAGATGGTATTAGGTGAACATCCTGGCATGTTACTTCAAATCTCACTGATCAGAGGACTCAACAATATCAATTTGGCCAAAATATACCACAAATAACAGATATGAATTAATCATGTTAAATTCAAAGCAACTATAAAATAGTTCTTTAGACTTTAAAATGTGAATAGAAAATGCTATTCATCAAGTTCAGCTAATTAAGTGTTTCAAGTCAGGGTCCACATTTAAAACAATAGAAAAAAAAAAGAAAAGTAGGCATTACTATATTTCAAAGAACCTGGCACAAGCCAAGTACAAGCCAGTCCTTAAGAAATACCATGACAGATTTTAGTAGTTAGGCAACAATGATTTTGTCTACCTGGATCCTTCTTTTGGTACTTCATGGCCAATTACAGTAAAAGTTGCTCAACAGGATACACACATAAGAAAATTCCTGTCACAGAGCAGATGCAAATTTAATTACTTTAAGTTAAACCTTCCATCTTGTCTAGAGGTCCTTCAAAAATGCAACTGTAAACAAGCACTACATTGCAATCAGGTGTCAAGGGCTTATTTGATCTCTTACAAAATATGTCACAAATCACTGGCAGAAAGTGGGTCGAGAGGGAGAACAAAGGAAAAAACTGTCAATGGACTAGGTAGCTCATGTGAGCGTGCCTATTAGTGCACTGGATCTTTCTGCTCCTGTCTAATGCTGTCCATATAAAACCTTCTTAGTTTGACAGTGTTCTGTTATCCTGCATTTGATGTAATTTTTCTGTAGTAAGCAAAAGAGAAAAAAAAAAACTGTGAAAAAAACTGATAGAGTAACCAGAGAAAACACTGAAGATACCAAAATTATTTATTCTGCTAAAATATCAATTTTTGTGCTATTCTTCATGTGTGATATGTTACAGAAAGCTCTAGAAAGCTCTACATTTTTGAGAAAATAATCACATAAAAGCTCAAAGTAAATTACTTGACATTGCAATAGAGTTATAGAAGGCCCGATTTAAGCAAAACATAACACATTCTTTTAGGGAAGAAAATTACAGCATTGTACAACTGGCCAGAAGAAATGTGTATGTGATGCACACATTTTGCCCTCTCTGAAAAACCAGGTACTTTTGAGGGACTAGAGTTAAAATACCAGACAGCTCTCTGCAGTCCTCTGGTGGTCCTAAAATGCTGGTAGGTCACTGCTCATGAATCCCCGCACCACGATGTAGCTCAGAATGGAGAGTGACAAAGTACTGGTAACATTAAGGAATTTATGGATACACAGCTATGAGGACATAAGTCTTACGGCAGGAAGACTCAGTAGGTATTTCATTTAGTAGAAGAACCCCTCAGATGTACATAAATGCACAGACCTTCTTCTGTACACACTCAGTATAAACCATTTACCACAGAGTTAAAACTAGAATTAAAAAATCCACTAAAATTCGCAACTGAATATGCCAACATCTCTCGGAGTTCTTCTGAGATCTGTGGAGTTAAACAACAGATGACCTGTGTAACTTCAGCAACAAAGACTCACTGGTCTGCACAGCACAGCTTGTCTGCTATAAAGAACATTTCGGGGGTGTCAGGGCAACTAACCCGAAATACACTGGGCTACAACAGCCGTAGGTATGGCCCTGATAAGACCACCCAGAGCTACTAAGCAAGGTCAGTCTAGCTTTAGGACACATAAGCTCTTCTTCAGCCTTGTCTAACTTCTATAACCTTACAAGCTGGTCTAATACATTATTACTTTTACCTATCAAACTTGTCTCAACACAGCAAGGAAAATACCAGAACTTAAAACACTGCTGTCAGAAACTCAAACTTCATTTTCTCCAACTCAAACAGCATAACTTCCACATAACATTTACTGGAGATTTTGCTTAAGTGTCTATTCAAGAAAAAAAAAAAAGGAAAAAACCCTCAATTATGGTTGCTCCATTTCTCAGCACTTTTTCATGAAACCAAAGTATTTCCTTATTACCTATAATACAACAACTTTTTCAAAAAGAGTATCTTGAAGAGTCAGTTTAGAGAAGCCCTACCAAGTCTCAGAAAACAGGCCAAGGAGTTCCTCTTTCATACAATCAAAATTACCCAAAACTGGGGGACAGGGGAGGAAATATTTTCCTGTCAGGCTTACAAAATCAAGCCTTTCTACATTGAACTAAGCCAAAAGAGCAGATAAAGAGCAAGAATAGCTAGGAAGCTGCCTGCATTGGACAAGGCCTGACTTTGCTTACTATACAGGCTGCTATTTTTGCTATTTTATCAGAGCTGCATGTCATATTTACCAAACTGGTAAATTTAGTTTAGTTCTATTTAACATATGTGTCTCACGCACACTTCCTTGCTACTGAGCAAAGAAACCAAATCATTAGTTTTCCAACCCAGTTCTCCTTATTAGCAGAATACACCCCTTTAAGAAAAAACTGACAGTCTCACTTATTCTAAAAAGAAAAATTTCCTCTTGGCTCAAACCCTCCACGTCCCTCCCTGCCCCCCTCCCCCGCAAAACAAAAGAGCTTTAAGTCTAAACTATTTTATTCATATATTAGATAACAGACTAGGTGCAATCACTTTGCTTAGAATTGACTTTTTTTAAATCCCCCAGATGACTCTAACATCTCATTTATGAACTTCAAGAAAATATATCTATTTATCTCATTCCAATAAAATTTAAAGAGTGCAACACATTATTCATCTATCCATATTATAAACTGTTGTGTACATTAAGTGGATAATATTATTAACATTAATGTTTCTGTAGGCTATTCATTAAATAAATGGTAGACACAGTAATTCCATCTATTACACATGGAGCTCAATAACAGCTGTAAATGAGAAAATTGCCATAGACATACTGAGTAATAATCAGAACTAAAACGACAACTGTAACAATATATCCATTGTGTAAATGTTCTGATTATAGAACAAAGACTAATCTGTAATTTTTCATCACTGATAAACACTGGTAACCAGCCAGAATTTCAATTATATTTTATCCAGTTACTAAAACACAGCTACAAAATCTACTTGATTTATTAATTTAACAAGATACAAGTATTTTGTTTACTATGATACAGAAATATGTGTGGCATGACATCAAATCACCATACCTGCCTAAAAACTACAGCTAGCAAAATGCACTATACCTTTCCACATACGTAGATACAAATATGACATACAGAGTTTTGCCAGTATAATGTCATAAAACTATACTGGCTTGTCAGTAGAAGTTCTCTGAGGCTTCTTGTTAACATTTACAGGCACCACGTAATCCCTGTTTAGAGCCTGCTAGAGCAACTGCTCATGTCATAAAAGAGATTGAGGTAATTTTCTACTTTGAGAGCTTTGGTGATCCTAGTAGAATCTTTTAATTACCTCTAATGTCTTAACATTTTTACTACTGTTCATGGAATAATGCCTAGAAATTATCTGCAGAAGCACAAAAAAACTATGTGGCATGCTACAAACACAAGTGACTAACGCTGTAAGGTTACCCAAGTAAAGTCTGGATCATTGCTAAGAATAAATGCTATCAAAGGCCTAATATTTGGGATATGAGGCACTACATCACCTGATACAAAATTGTTTCAGCCCAACACCTGGCACAATTTTCTGCAAACAGTGCAATTTATTAACAGGAAAAGACTCAATGTGGCAAACACCAGGGATTATTAGGTAAAGGCTCCTTAGGAAAATGACAGCTTTCTTCTATTTTCTGCCTCTGTACCAAGAGTCACAGAAACTTGCCAGCACGTGATGGAAGAGGTTGAGGTGTGGTCCACCTTCCTGATACTGACCAGATGGGGAAGATGCTGCGACTGGCATAAAGCCCAAGGAGAAAGAAATCTGTGGGGACACGGGGAGAGACAAACATATTTGACAAGAGCAAGACAACAGCTCTCTCCCAGACATCATCACATCATCCATAGGGATCCTTCACTCCCCTTTGCTTATATTGATACTGCATATGCATAGGATGATTGAATATATTATGCACGGGAATTAATCATGCCACTGGCACTGTCAAGAAGTCACTGAGTTTTTATTATGCATGCAGAGTTCTGCCATTTTGCACACACAGACGAAATTTGGAATTCTCAAAGAATTTCAAAACTAAATTAGAAAGGAGAGAAGATGAGGCCCAGGGCCACAATAGTAGGGAAGATTCCACATGCAAAGGAGATTTTCTAAGAATAAGTAAATCCATTTTAAGGAGTTCAGACTGTTTCAGCCAGGTACCTCTCTGAAGGACCTCTCTGAAGGTCAAGGCCAGCAAGTACTTATGCATGAGCAGGTCAAGTGTTCTCCACAACTATTTGTTTGGATTTTGTTTTCATTTTTATTATTTGTATCTATATTAACATTCCATGCTTAAAAAATTCTTCCATTTTTTTTTCCCACAGTATCAATTAATTACTCTCCCTCACAACTCCTCACGAAAAAAGAATTAGCAGATGCCCAACTGAAAAATTACTTGCCTTTAACAAAATTTGATGCACCTACATTGCCAAACAGCCTCTCTTAAACAGCAAACCACACATGTAAATTCACTTATATATATGGTACACAACAGTCACTCAGGCATTTCAGTCAAATAAATGCTAGAATATTACACAGGAATCCACTAGATGTCTGGCTTTGTAACTCACTTGTTATTGACTCTCTATCATCATTTCAGTTCTGTGTTACTTTTCTACTTATCTAATCTTCCTCCCAAAATATCACACTGCCTAAGTATTTTATCATCTTTCAGCAAGTCCCTCTTCTTGAGTTCTTATTTTGTTCCTTCATTGCTTATTGCCCAACTTTACTACTGACTTCATTGTCTAATTTATTTTCTGTAGGAACGGGATTAGATCCTGTTCTTTACTTAAATTCCTTGGAATAAAAGTATTTTCAAGAAAACAGTAACAAATCCCCCACTGATTATGAAACAAACAAGAAAGATGATAAAAAAGTGGGTTTGTTACTGCAAATTTCTAAACACTCTTTAATCACGAACTCAGGTAAAATCATTGGCAGTTAAGTATGAGCCAGTGTAATATTGAATTCTATATACACTTAAAAATTGAAAGAAGGAAGTTCTGTAAAGCAATAAGCTTTTACTTTATAACTAGCTACTACCCTTCTGGGATATAATCAGAAACATTCTACAATAATTGATAAATTCAAATTCTTGGGACTGTTTTTTCGGTTTTCAATACAGATATCAGTTTATAACCATACCAAAAGATGCAAGAATTAAATTGATATTTCCACAGATATTGCTATACTTTCAATAGCTTAAAATAACCTTGATTTAATTCATCAGCTCATCATTCTCAAAATTCTTTCAAGCACAAGTCTACTTTATAGCACTTGATAACATAGCATCGCCCCAACTTTAAGGAAACTGGACTTTTGAGGCAAATCTACCCTATCTTAAGTACAGTTTCAACAAGTTGAAAATAATTGTCTGCTTAAAGCCATTTTTCAGGAAGGTCTGACAGTTATCTCCTGTTTCGTATGCCTTATAAAAAATTTCTAAACAATTAAGGAAGACCAAAGTTAATTATTTAGGCTTCAGAAGAATATGTCAGAATTTTCAGGATCTAACAAGACACACTTTACTGACCTGATTTAAATGAGTTAACACTGACTTTCTAAACTTCATCTTCTACGGACATTAAACCCAATACCAACAGATTTCTACCTTCTTCATGAATACTCAGAGCTTTAGCTTACAAATACCTTAATAAGCTTGATTTACAAACAGCCAAAACTAGACCAAAGTTATGGGGTTTACATTTTTTTAAAAAGGCTTACATGCCTTTTAAAGAAACTTCAAGTTTCTCTCATGAATATTCACTTATGATTTCACTCATCACAAAAATGCACATTTTGGGTATAGACTTAGTTTTTAAAAAAAGTTTTAAAAAAGTATCTGTTTGGCAAGAGGAAGCCAATTTGCCATCCCCTGGAGTCTCACACCTCTAACAACAGAACTTTTAAAATTTGTTTATGAAAATGAGACAAGATTATTATTCAAAAAACTCACACAAGAGACATCTGCATTTCATCACCATCTTGCAAAACATAAGGAAATGCTGAAACCCACTCTACTCTTAAATACTGATAAAGAGTGCAACTGAAATCTTTCCTTCATCCTTAAGTCCAGTTTCTGATTAGCAGGAAGCACACCTTCCTGTACAGAATTGCATAGAAGTATTACTAGAAGTTTGAAGTACATTTAACAGTTTGAAATGTTCCAGCTCTACAATTTAAATCAACTCTCTAAGTTATATGTATTTCATCACACAAAGCTATAACCAATGACTAACAACAATGACTGCTAAATTAATTGTTACAAAACTATAAATGCTATGGATTGCTACCGAGAAAAGGTCTTGAATGTGACATCAATTATTTCCAGAATGCAGTATTGTTACTTGTATTAACTAAGCGCGTGATTAAACTCTCTAAGTTGCACAGTCCACTGGTACACCAAAATTTCAAGACATGACTCAAGACACGTCAGCCTCTTGCATATCAAAAGGCCCCGGACATGTGGAGAGCAGGGTTAAATGCACAACTTGAACCATGAATGTCTCAAGTGGTCAGAAGGAATCTCTTGATACGTATCATACGTCCTGTGATACCAAGGGCTCACACAATAAACAATCTCTGCCTTTCTTCATAATCTTGTTTAGTAGTGCAAACCAGTTTCTTCTTTTCTACCCCTGAGTATATTTTATCAGTAGCTAGGAATGTCAAATACTTCTGTGGTAAACAGAACTATCTTGGCCTTTTTTATTTTCCTACACACCAATACTAAAGAAGGTGACAATATAATCTGCCCCAGGCAACTCTATCACCATCCACAGTAGACAGGTCATTTTCCTTTATATCAAAGAGGAGAGTAGGTCATCACATTTTAGTACATGTTGACACCACTGCTAGGAAAAAGAGATAAGAATTCAGTGCCCTTAAGGTGCCTTAACCTCTATTTTACCTAATACAGATATATCACAGCTCTTACATTAAAGCCAGAAGACAGATTTGTTCCCCGAAAGAATGCACTACAAAGGTCTCAACCTTTGTGACAAGCTGATATTTGTACTGCAGAGGGTAGAGGTGACAACAAAGCACTTCCCTTAAGGTATCTACCTCTCTTTTATTTTGGGTAATAGGATTTATTTTGTTCCTATGACACCATAGAACATCATGGATGTTTAATCTCTCAAATACACTTACGTGGCCTTTGAACACTTTTGGAAGTTGAAATAAAAAGCACATGCACAGGTCCTGCCATCCACTTCAGAAGTTTCTTTGCTTGATTAAAACATTTTGCCTTCAGTCAGGATATTCTTAATTCAGAACACAAAACAAAATAATGACACTTAACTGCTGTCATCTTTATTCACTGTGCTTTCACTTTCCAATTCTAACGTCTAAAGAAAGTTGGAAAACACTTTTATAGTACTCATTTTATCTTTTAAGGCAATGGCAAAAGACATGACTCAAGACCAGCTCCTGATAGTTAATACATTTCCATGTGTATATATGAGAACTTGCTTCTTATTGCATTTTATTTTAATAACCTGGTTTCTCTATATGCTTTTAAAATAGTGAAAAGTTAAAAAGATCTGCAGGGCAAGAGCGAAAACATTGCCAACTCTTAGTTCTGACAGACTGGACAGCATTTACAAAAGTACTTCCACTTGGAAAAATATAAAGATATGAACACACTTGCAATAAACTGCATAACAATGCTCAGTTTCTTCTGTACTGTGGTTAGAGGAGAAGAGGCATTCCATATTTCAAGTGAAAAAATAAATTTGTGCTTGAAGATTTTAAACTTTTCTACCCCAGTAACACAAGTACAAAGAATATTATTAACTCTCAGTAGAAATTAAACCGTGATTTGTACAGTAAAACAAAGAGCAACATTTGTCTGAAACGAAAAATAACATTCCTTTAGTTTGAAAATAGTCTGGTCGGTTTTTCTGTTATTTTTGGTAGCATTTTTTTTTAACTTGGAGGCCGAAAAGGAGTTCTGAATGCAGAGACCATATCAACAAACACAATGGCTCATTATTTAAATACTCATTATTTATTTGTCTACTTAAATGCACTTAGATGATTGTTATGTTCGGATATATACACACTTCCAAAATTCTGTCCTTCTTCACGAAAACATATTGCATACGTATTCGTTACTCCAGAAAAGGGAAATATAAACCAAAACTTACTAACAGCAACTTCATGGACGGGATAAAGAGTTCAGAAGATAATAGTTTTAACATCTAATAACAGACCACTTCATTTGCCAAAGAATTTTGCACATTTATGGCATGCATGTGTACATACATGAATGCAAACAAACACCTGAATGCATGCATTTTATATTTTATTTCAGAGTAGCCACATGTCAACACACTGGCAAAGACTGAAAATCAGAGTTGGGCTATTAACAGCAACAGCATTTATGATTAAGAGCAAGAAGACCAAAAAGATCTCCATGACACAGTGTAGTATTTTAGGTCGTTGCCTCTGAACTGAGGTCTCTTGCAAATGATACTGTAAGCAGAAAAAATAAAATCTGGTTCAGAAAATACACTGAGGGCAAAAGAAAATAATACTTTTTTGTTTCTAAGCAATCTAACCAATAACCACTACTATGACTCTACTGTTTTTACTAAATTAGCATGAAGATGTTTTGAAACTTGAAGGAAAAAAAAAGTAATTTTATAGCCAGTTTGCAAGATAATGCTACTTTTTTGGTTTGGAAAGAAGTCATTATGAACAAGCTCTAGTGAATCTCTGGTTTTCTTCAGTTGCTATTTTGTGATGTCATTTTAATAGACCATTTCAATTATGAAGGAACCGATGTATTTTGAGATAAAACAGGCAAGTTTCAAACAATAAAATAAATTGCAGTTACAGACAGCTGTTGCCCAAGTGAATAGCAAATACTCCACTAAAGTAGGATATGACACTTCCAAGCATGAAGCAGTTCAAAGTATTTGTTAATATATGATAGATTGCATAAGTGATTTACCTACACACCAAGCTTATATTCACAATTAACCCAAGGGCACAATTCCCATTCGTTAAATTAAGTACGAGGTTCATCCCAAATGTCTTTGGGGTTCATTATCACAAGATAGAAAGATGTCTGCCTGTTAAATATTTTCAATGTCAAGCATTTGTTACTCAGTGAATTTCAGCCTGACTCCTCATATTGGATTTTGATGCTCTTTTATGCACTGTATTCTGTGCTCGAGAGAACAATGACCATTTTATATGGCCTTTGTTTTTTTCATGATAAATTCTATCTTCTCGTCAACTCTTTTAGATTGAAAAAAAAGTACCTGAAATAAACATTTCAGTCATTTTAAGTTTGCACAACTGCTTTACAAATCACACAGCCTGACCTCCTTCTAAGATATTACATTACAGCAAGATCCAAAATAACATTCCAGTTTGACAGCTAACCTCAGGCACCACTGGTCTGGTATCTCGCTGCTTATACTGCTGGCTGAAAAGCTGATAGGATACGCAAGACAAGCTGAGAGTTTAACTGGCAGAGCTGTTCAAATCTAAATTGTGCTATTTGAAACTTAGACCACAGGAGACAACAGTTCACTTTTTACCATGGCAGCAGAATCAACCTCTTGGCCCCGTGAAACTCATATGAATACATTTAGCACACACAAAAAAATATCTCCCTATATTATGATCAAAGACATATTCAACACACATTTTTTATGCACATTCGATCGTCCTGTTGACAGTCTTGGAAGTTAAGTAATATGGACTGCTGCACATAGGTTTCAAACCTTGATGGAGCCCAATGGCAGGCTACTTTTGACAGTCAAATAATGACAAGCACGTTGCAGGCCAATGCCCGTCACTCATGAACATCTTGGCCTGCTCCAACCGTTGCACGGCAACAAAGTGGGCGGTCAAAGGTTAAGTTCGAAGAAGACAGCGATGAAGGGCAACTGTCATGCACCACTGAGTACTGTGAGGCAGCAAGGAGTGGTTGTCTTCTCAAGAACATGCAAAATGTTCTCATTCTGTCCAGGCAGACACATATTTGAAGGTCCTAAATGAGACCACTGCCAATTCACGAAGAGCCAAACTGACAGCATGCCATTCAAACTGTCTCTCTCAAATTTGGCTTTTTTTTTTTTTTTTTTTTTTTTCAAATCACAAATGCATGCAAAGTATAACATTAAACAGAACTCCCAGCAGTTCTTTTAAGCAAGCCACATTTGGCAGGGTACAAAGAGTGAAGGGAGAGACATCTAAACTTTTTCCTCTCTCGTTCTTTAAATATTTAGGAATTCAATTATTTCACGAGAAATTCTTCCATTTTCTTGTACGCAGGCATTTATTTCCAAAATTACATCTGTTATAACCCTTGTTCTAAATACTGGTGTTTCTTCCAGCATTAAAAACCACAGTCTAACACCTTACAATTAGGTGTAATACCTGGAATTTTAATTCTGCATTTGTATATTAATATCACAATAGAAGCATACATTAAAGCATGCAAAATAAATACTTTGCATCCATCTCTAAATATTCTAAGCATTTCTGTTATAAATGGCACAATAATAGTATATTCTATTTGTTTAAAAGCACTGTTTTGTGTGGAGTTATGGCTTGAACAGCATGATTAACAATGAAATTGCATTATTTTGCATAAAACATATACATCTTACTTTTAAACCATTGCCAGTAAAGATGTATATTTTTTACTTACACATTTAAATTATGTGATCATGGTCATGTTTGCCTCTATTAACATATAAAAGACTTTAGGAAAAATAGAAGTACTTTTTTCTATTAGATAAACAGTGATGTGTCTCATCTTTCATATGAATGAACGCTTGCCACTAAATTTAATCAGGCTGACAAAGGATCATATGGGTTAGCTCCCCATGCCCTTTTCATGAACAGTCCATCTCTCCTGCACTTACAGGGCCAAAATTTGCCCTCTCGCAAAACAGATCAACATGCAAAGTGCTTGTTTCTTTCACTGGGTCACTGGCATCCTCCCGCCTGTGACATTACTGCTTTGTACCACCTTCTGTCATGATACCAAGCCATTAAAGACCCTAATCACACACTGTGCTTTGCAAACTGAAGAGAAAAGGAATTGTCATTATTTATGAGGAATATGTTTGGATCATAAAGCATAAACCCATGTGTCTGTCACATATACAGACACACACAGAGCACAAGCTCCTTTAGGTAGACATTACATTTATATGTTCTATTGCACAAGTCATACTATCAACACTTATCAAATCACAGATAATGGCCAATCTACTGTCCTGATCACACTGAATTACCTTCAGGAAGCCAGAACCATAAAATTATAATTCAACTTTTTTGGACTGAATAACAAATTTCAAAGCTTTTCTAAATAGGCAAGATGGTCCTATCTAAAGCAGAAATTATAAATTTGGGGAAAGATCAACATTGTGACAACATCACCTTGTCAACTAGACCATGGCACTAAGTGCCACAGCCAGCCTTTTCTTAAACACCTCCAGGAATGCTGACTCTATCACCTCCAATGCCTAAACACCCTTTCTGTGAAGAAATACTTCAGCAACATAAGACATTTTTAAAAACAGTTCAGGGAAGGCTGACCAATATCTACAGTTCATTATAAAAGTTTAAGCTATAACACCACTAAGAACTTTGCTGTATACTCTCACCAAGCACATCTTGCAACAGTCAAGTGATTGTGATAGTTTTCTAAAGTATCAGTTCCCATGGTCAGAAAATTTCATACGAGTTTCAACTCTTATTTACAACAATACTAGAGAAAAGCTTATGGAATCTAACTTGAAAATATGAATATCAGGAACGCAAAGAAACTCCAAAGAACAAAGCTTTTTAAAAAAAATTCCCCATGGCACAGTCAAGCAAAATAGGCACCCAGGAATACGAGCTTTTACTAATGCAAGTAAAACATTTTTGAACTCTTTTAAAATGGAATACAAGACTGTGAAATAAAAACATTGTCGTATTCATAATCTGGTTTTATTTCACTTATGCCTATGTGTAAATGCTTTCCATAAACACTTCCTATTGAACCAAGATTAATAGTGTCCCTATGAATATATCACGGACTATTTTCCTGGACAGCAGCAACAGAGGCTCAAGAAATGACAGACAGCACATACCAGATGCCCCCCAAGCTTGACAATGCAGAAGCTTAATGCTTCTGGTTTAAAGAATAGGGTATGTCTACACAAACCAACATTTCTTCCTGTAGTTTTCCTCAACTACCACCTTCTGCATAAAGTTTAAAAAGAAACAAACCACCAATATGGTACACATTTTACATTTCACATGCCAGAGGTGAAAAAGCAGAGCACTGAACATCCATAAAGGATAACTGACTACTGAACTAATCATCACAGTAAAACATCCAAACCAAAACAGTTTCCCTTCCCCATTACCACAGATGCAAAGAACCACATAACTGATTCAACCCATCTTATTCTAAATGACTGACACAGGAATGGCTGGAAAGTGGGGAACTGAACTGCCTTTTGATCCTACCTCCTGTCAAGTCAGTTGCATTATACTCAACAAATACAGTATCTGAAAAAACAAATTTAGTAAAAAGTTACTTTTTGGCTCCTACGTGGATAGAAGACAGAACTGGGTTTTTTTAAATTTCGTAATAGCTGCAGTGCATTAAAAAAATGTTCTACATGTTAGAAAAAATCCAGGCTTACAGAAACAGTTCCAAACTGATGAGAGTTTTGGTATAATTTCCGGTGGTTCTATATTGTATTATGGAATATGGCACTTACATGGTCTCACAATACAAAATGAAACATTTTACTTGAAACCAATCTCATTGGAACACCTTTCCACAATTTTTTTTTTAACGTAAATATCTTGCAAAAGCGATGCTTGACAAATGCTCATTTTATTTACAAAAGCTTATTAGAAATTTCTTTTTAGACTCTGACTCTAAATAAGCTTTCCAACTCAGAAAGATGGTCATTTTCCTGATGTTTATATGCACTGTTTACAATGAAGGCCCCCAAAAAACTTTCTCCTACCTAACATCATTAGACTAATACTTTGTTCTGGTTCTATTCAGTGATTACATACATACATATGCATCATAGCTCAGTTCAGTATTTTACTAACTGCAGTTGTTTGCCATCACACGATTTACACATCAGACAATGAAGGATTTCCTTTAAGCACAAGAGTATCATTACCTGCTGCATTGACATAATTTACACTAGAAGTAAACACAGAATAGAATCTGAAGATTTTTCCAGATCTTGAGAGCACATGCAGAATCAGTAAGATAGGGCTTCTAAAGACCTTTAACTACTTGTGAAAAACCTACCTATTTCCATCAGAGTAGAAAAAAATACATCTATTAAATGTGCATTTGAACATGAATTTTACCAGTTAAACTGTTAGAATTGTACCTAAGCGTATGGGCTTACATGGCAGTAATAGCAATGTTTTCCAACCCAAAAGTTGCTTAAACTTACTGCTCACTTTTTGGAGATGAAAACCTTTATTTGATCTTTACCTCCTTTCTCCCGCCCTCTATAAGCACATGCAGGGTATGTACGATCACAATTCATCACTGGCGAGATCCAGCGCATGAAATTTCTGCACTCAGAGGACAGAATATCCACGAGATTTGGGAGATTTTAAGTAAAATCTTATGCCAGTGTAGAGTGGAATCTCTCTGGTGAATTACAGACAGAATTTTCAGTAATTATAGTATTCATACAGAAATACGCAACTCAGACCCTGAATTTAATATTACAAGGTGTTTGATTTCAACACAGTTTTAAACCTTAGAACAGAATCAACAGCATATTTTAATCAGGTACCTTTTCAAATATTCACTGCATGAACTAACAATTGCCTGAGGGTTATGAAATAATACTAAAAACTTTATAATCATTCATTGATTTAGTTTTGAGCATCGTATATCATTTGAATCCAGTGGGAACATAAAGAGCTATTTGTGAGGTCAACCACAGTACAGACAGAGGCTGACATGATATCGATGGCAAGGTGGAAAGAAATTGCCAAATACAGCAGATCAATACCTCGTTTCACTGTTACACCCTTCTGGAGACATAAAATATATATCTTTACAGCTACAAAAATAATAATAATGAAAGTGGGAGATAAATGCTTCCCTCAAGGTAAACTATTTGATTAGCTGAGGGCAAAGGTGACAACAGCAGTTACACTAAAGTAACTTTAGAGTCTTAAATAAAAATGGTGGGAAGAGCAGCAGATAAAGGGAAAAATGAAGCTGAACAAGTTCTAGGAGATAAAGATGTAATTCTTTTAGAAATTGGGGTAGCATGTATACAAAGGCAAAAAACTGCTAAGCTAAATAAGGTAGAGCAGAGTTTCCTCCCATAATCAGACTCCAGTAACTAATCACAAGTGTTTTGAAATTACAGCACTGTAAATTTTCTACCCAGAAGGCTTCAAATCTATGTTTAATCTGTGCATACTTTAAATGCCAATAAATACTCATAACCATGTTTTGCACTTCACTAGTGAACCTAACAGAATACAGTAAAACACTACAGTGCTTTTCAGCCTCAGCTGAAGGAAAGAGGATCATTTGATATTTTGGATGCTCTTGGTCATTACAGGTAATTAAATAATTTAAGAAATGGATGAATTATTAAAAGCATGAGAGCCCAATCCTGCTTCAGATGAAGGCTGCAAAGTTTGATCATCAACTGCACAGGGAACAGAAACAAGCTTTAGGCAATTACTGTTTGACCTGTCTAGTTTTCACTAACCTGGGTCAGCTGAAACTGAATCTTCTCTGATGAAAAAGAAAAAAGTATAATAATTATTCATCAAATGTTTTCAAAATCTAAAAATAAAATTGAAAGTACTGTACTGCACCTCCAGGAGAGACATTTCACTACGGCTTTATTTCAAAAATGCTGATTTCCATCTGAAACTTCTAAGATTACAAGCTAAGTTCAGAACAAGAAGACTAAAAGGGTTTGGGTGACTACCTAGCCTTCTGAAACTGAATCACCTGCTAACAAGCTCCTCAAGATTGCTCATCAGAAAGATACTAATTCAAACCCCAAAATTCAATTCACATGAAGTTTTATTTTTCTACAGAAAACAGGAAGGATTTTCAAAACTTACTTTCCCTAATTTCTGGGGGCAAATTAATTTTCCTGAATGCTACAAGCTATAGAAAGAACTATCACTACCTTTTTAGAAATTCATGTCTAACACTGGATTTGTAAATGACTGTTTCTTTTGTCTCAGTGTTGCCACTTGAGAACATAATCATGTTTAATTAGTAGCAATTTACTAAGACAACAGAAAACTTTCAAAGTTCACCTTGCATTTGGCAGTGTAGCTTTCAGCTGAATAAGTGAACTTCCCCAAATCACATCGTTACACAAGATACTTTGCCCTACACATTTCTAGACTACTGCTTGAAACCTGGAGGAAAGAGGCTGTTCACTAGGGAAAGTGGAACGCAGCAACAAACATATACTGTGTTCATATTCCTCCTTAGAAGGGAGGGAAAAATTTAGTGTTCTGAGGCAGACAAGGAATCAAAATGCCTGTAAAGGTATTGATACTCTAAAACCTTTTAGGAACTGTGAAGTCTCTCCAAACGATACAAGTTGACTTAGTTAAATTATAATGAAGAAAGAAACCAGGGAATAATTAGGTAGATAAAAATGCTGTCTCTTTTACCAGAGCATAAAGCTAATTTAGACAACAAAAATTTTCTAAAACGCATGGAATGCTACCAGAGCCTTTAAAATAAACAACCAGTGGGGCATCTTGCCCCACTTCTAGGATGCTCCTTGCCCACCATGAGCTGGTAGGATACCCATGGCTGTCACCCGGCAGGAGCCCAGAGCAGTGAGTCTAATGAAAGGTCAGGGTACATGGCACCATCCCACACCCAGGTCCTACGGGGTATCGTGCACCTGAAACAGCCACTGCACTGAGGCTATACAACTTAAGACACGTGAGCTTCCAATTTAATCATACAAGGCTATGAAAAAATACATGAGACAGAGGGAAAAGAAAAAAATAAGAAAAAGTAGCCTTCCCTTATTCAGATATGGGACATGCACAGCTTGCCATACGACTGTGTCATGTAGTGGATCACCAGGATCAAAGCAAACTGAAGACGTTTAGACCCCTGGCACTGGACTTCCCTTACACTACTCCCATACACAAGAGCCCCCCAGGCCACGATTCAGAACATCCAAATTCGTGTTTTGAGCAGTCATTCCCCTCACATCCTTAGCTCCAAGATCTTTGTAGATTTCAATACGTGAAGCATAGATCTGTTCTTATTTACAGCAAAAACAAGTGACTGAATGTAAAACAACACATTTAATAAATCTGCAGAGCCTAAAGTACCAATATAATTCCGAGCAGAAAGATAGACATGCACTTCTTAATTAAGTGGGTGATGTTCTAGTTAAAACAAAAAGACAACCCTGGGCCATAGAGAAGATTAAGCACAGGCTCTTGCAAAGGAAGCTCCGACTATTATCGATGTAAAGGCTTTAAATCACAAAAAATAAACCATCTAATAGTCTGTATTCAATAGTAAGTAGAAAGTCAGGACACAGACTGATTTGGATTAACACATTTTCAGTTATAACAAGTAATTTTACAGAGGATTAGTATCTTGATGGTCTGATCAATACTAGGCACTGCTGCTATTACAGATGAAGAGAAAATTACCCCTCCAGTAATAAAGTGTGTATGTCTCGGTTCTCCTTCATTTGCCGAGTCCATTACTGTAATGGTTCCAGCATTAGCAGCTGAGGCAATTTAAACAGCAGGAATGTGATGAATTTAAAAGCAAGAAACATTTGCCACTCATTCTTTCTTGTATTTTATTCTGCATATGCAAGGCTTCTACCTGACCATTTCCAATATACAAATCATGTGTTATGTGACTATCAACACTATTTCTTAATTATTGTCTCATTAATAATGGGAAGGACCAATAATGTGATTACCACAAAAATTGCTACTGGCATATTGGTTGCTGATTCTGCTAAAACTTGCACACCGTTTACCTAAGCAGAAATATGACATGACAAGAAGCTTATTTAACTGCATCTAAGCTGTTTCATTAATTTTCCTAATTACAACTTCTAAAAGAATCTAAACTGTCAATTAGAAAATTTTGTTTTGTTTGGGTCTTTTTAATAATGTTTTTTATCTTAAGAGGTAGAACAATAACCGGAAACAATAAATCAATGTAATATTAGAACAAGCCATGGTAACACTGTTAAAGTTTTTAAACTTCATTGTATGGTATGGGCAACATCTTTCAGCATTAATTCTAAAATCAAACCCTTAATCATGCTTTGAAGTGCTCCGAGAATACTTGCCTAATTTTCCTTGGGCATTAATATGTTGAAGTAACCTGTTTTACCTTGTCAAGATGTATTATTTTGCAGGCAGCAAAAATGAGGATGATGCAGGAAATAAGACTTTCAATGATATCTCAGCCAGAACACTGTATATTCCCTTTTTCTCCTTGTAAATAAAATACATACAAAGCTTTGTGTTATTTAAAGCTTTATATTTCCTTGCCACTTTGTCCAACATGTCTCACAAATGTGGTATTGCATATGAATATCTTTGTAAAAGCCCTTGTGAATATTCAGATATGTGCACGTTGATGCATTTATTATTCGTACAGCAATAACTTTATTGGATTGGGGTCCCAGCTGTGCTGGGAGCTGTACAAACATAACAGTAGTGTCTGTGGAATACATTCTCTGCAGTCAGTATTCACAGTAGTGTGAATTAGCATAAACAGCTACATAAGGTAGTTGTGAACTGGGCTTAGTGGTCTATTCTGAAGACCTATCAAGGTAATACCTTTACTTTAAAAGAAAATAATACTCCAGACTAGCCGACTATCTTCTCTTTCACATGGTAACGACACAAGGTGTTAATATGCAGAGTGGCAAGAGGAAGCAAATACAGGAAATAACTAGAACTTGGCCTCTGTCATACTGAAACTTACTCTAAAAAAATCCACTTTGAATAAGTAAGTCTTGAGAACATTAAGTCTTACATTAAAGATTAACTTTTTTAACTCACCTGTGAATATCAATCAAGATAATAAACATCCTAAAAGCAAAAAGCTTTCATCTGAAGTCAATAAGGAGGAAATAACCTACTTAGATCACCAAATAGGAGGTTTGTTTGATTTTACTTCACATGGTACACTTCTACACCCAGTGAAAAAGAAGTGACCAACTCTGACCAAGAGTGTGAAGAAAAAATAAACAAAATAATTATAAACTGTATTAATTAAGACTGAATTCTAAACTAAAACAAACCAGCATGAACAAACCCCCAAGTGACTGTTTCATAAAAATGCCTTTTCAGCTAATGAGCAACATCTACTCTAACAGCTCTGGTTTTATGCATGGAACTAATATTTGCTATGGGGAAGACCAGGGAAGCTGATGGCTTGCAACAGCTCCAAAGGTGTCTTTAGAAACTTCAGAATACTTGTGTTTTGCTGTACACTTCAGACTCAGAGAAATATTCTACAAGACATTGGAATGCCCAACATGGTTTTTAGAACAGATGAGTAGTTAACTTCCGACTATGGTTTTCCTACTTTTTTCAGACCCTCTTCCCAGAAATGAATCTGCATCCTCCTCCTATTGGGCTTGGAACACCAAATACTAGCACAAACAATTTCATTTCTGCTACACATTTAATCTTACTCAACCCAACTGAGTGATCTGCAAAGTAGAAATTGCTGTTTGACAGCACTGCACTCTACAAAACTTCTACCACATGTACTTGGAACAGTAATGTTCTATAGAAGCGTAAATCAAAACTTGCTATATACAAGAAAATTTGAGCCTAAGAACAGCTTTTCACATATAAGAAACATACTACATAATTACAAAGCAAAGGCCAATCAGTGGGATTCTGATAGACAGCACTTAACTGTACAGAGTTATAGCAAAACAAGAACTTTTATTCAGGATTTAATTATGGAAAACAAGAGACATTGCCAGGAGACACATAATCCAAACCGGCTTCTCTACCCAACCACTTCCCTCTCAGTAGTAGGCCTCATAAATCTTACTCTCCAGAAGAAGTTGGGTTAACCTCACTAAGATTTGGTTTGCTAAAAAATATTTTAAACAGTACTTAAATGGAAGTCTTGGCAGAACTACTACAATAAAGACACTGTTCCTTTGTCTTCAGCATTTCTCAGGTGAGCAACACAAGCTAAGAATGGCTAAGCCTATGGACTGAAGGGTGACTTGGCACACTGACAGGAGCCCAGAGATTACATCTCCAATTAAGTTGTAGAAAACAATCAGTATGAGGATGCTTCCATGGCAAAAAAAAAAGCACATGTTCCTTCTAGCATATCTTCCCCTTTTCCAACTGCTGCTTTCTCCTTTGGCAGCCTTTATTCTAAGAGGTTCTACAAGTTCATTTTGCTTCACTTTCAATACACTCAGCTTCTCTCAAATAGTGCCCAATTTAACACATCCCCCTAAGGCATTCTATAAGTAGTGACACCTTTAAATTCTCTGTAAGAATCTCTTTTTATTTTTCATCCTTCTCTGTCTGTGCACCCACAACATCTAGTGGTGTCTACAGCAGTACTCTTGTTCTTTACCTCAAGTTTTTCTCATACATTGTTCTTGGCATCTCTTCAAGTTCCTTTCCCCCTACAGCCTTTGCCAATGTAGTTCACAGCACCATGCTTTTACCCCCTTCACACATATCCTTGAGTGATTATCTTATCAAGGGCAATTATTCTCCTAATGCAAATACATTCAAGACCCACTGAAAGACAAAGGCCCTTGGATGGACAGCACAAATGTACAGGCTAAAAAAAGTAGGGGTCGAGGTTTTTTCTGCAAGGTATTTATATTGGATCAGACATCTGCATATGTTTTGACATACACGGAAAGTGCAGAACACAAATGTAACACTGAAATTGCTGTCTTTCAGCAACTTGGGATAGCAGAGAGAGTAATTACAAAACGACCAGGTAGTCCTTAAGGAGTTGTTACGAAACTTACCAGTGCAAAGAGGCTCTGAATTTTTCTAGTAAAATACTTAGTTGCAAACTTACATCAGACCTTTTCCCTGCCTCTGCAGTGAAATAACTTTTAATACTCAATAGTAAATTAATAGCAATACCAAAACCAGCATGTTCCCTGTTCAGGTGTATTAAATTACCATTTTCAAAGGCATTTTCTAAATTTATAATGGAATTAGCCTTCCTTTCATTAACACCACTAACATCAGCACTATGCTTTCAAACAAGTCACTTAACTGCTTCTCAGTACTAGTATTTCGTAAACAAAATCAGAGGAAGTACAACAACCATCAAGAGCTGAAGTCAAATATTGTACAATGTAGTAAAACAAGCCCTTCAAAGGCACTGAAACAGCAAACATTCAGCACTCCTGTTTGCTCCACAGACAGTGAAATAACATCTTCAATGTAAGCATATAACAGCATTACATCTAAACACATAAACAAGAAAAGAAACATTATAAAGCTTGGGCGGTATAAAAGACTTAAAAATGTTTATTTAGGTCAGGTTTTAGCAGAGTACTTTTAAATTTAAAAATTAAGGCGCAGTTACACAGTGCATCACCTCACTGGGAACGTTTCGACAAAAACAAACGTATAGTCCTTACATAATTTTTTTCCATATACCACAGAACTCTCTTTTAAATTGGAAGTATCTTGCCCAGATGGCACACGCCTTTACCACTAGCTCCTATTAACGCTGTACAAGGTGCCCCTCATTGAAGGGAAGGGGGATCCGACACTTCCAGGGTAAGCAGAGCCCCCTGCCCGGGCAGCCCCGGCAGAGCCCCTGGGGGCGCGGGGCGGTGCTGGGCACACGCGGCCGTGCGGAGCTGCCGCCCCGGCACCCCCGGCTCTGTGACCGCGGCGCCGAGCTCAGGGCCGGGGCTCCTTCGTCTCACAATGAACTTCATGGCGGCCTCGGAGTCCCCTCGCTCGGGGCTCCAGCACTGGAGCTACGGGAGCTCCGGCGGGCTTTGCCCCGCACAGCCCCACGGGCGGCGGAGAGGGGGCTGGCCACGGGCATACTCCTCGGGGCTGCGGGGAGCAGGAAGCAAACGGAAGGTACCTTCAGTTCTTTCTCCCGCTCCCCTGCTCTCCTCTTCATGGTGCCGCCTTAGCCGTCCGCCCGGAGCGGAGCGGAGCGGCACCGCGGAAGCCCCGCGCGGTTCCCGCCGGCAGCGGCCGGAGCGCGGTTCCGCGGGCAGTGCGCGGCCCCGCCCCGAACTCCAAGTCCCGGCAGGCCCAGGGCGGCCCGGAAGGGGAAGGGGCTGGTTGGCAACAGCGGCAGTTGCTAGCGGAGCGCTGAGAGGAGCTCGGGGCTGGCGGGGGCCGTGAGTACGGGGGGAGCGTCTCCTCCTCTGGGCACGGCGCGGGGAGGACGGGGGCGCTGGAGCTGCCCGGGGCTGTGGCGCCGTGTCCTGGAGCGGGCGGTCTCCGGCTGGGGAGGCGAGGAGCGGGGCTGGCGGGTCCCGCGCTAAGGGCCGCCGTTCCAGACCTGAGAGACTCCCCGCTCGGTGCCCGTGGGAAAAGGCTGGGAGCCTCAGCGTTTGGTTAAAAGTAGCCCTGTAGGCCTGTGTTTTGTACCTGGAAAGGCTGCTGGGAGCAGTGTAGGCGTTCCTTCGGGAGGCAAACGCTGCCTTCCCTGCGACCCTGCCCCTTCCAGCCCTGTCAGTCACCGCCAGAACTGGCGCGGCTGAATCAAAATTTGGGAAGCACTTGTAAAATGCCTTGAAAGTTGTTTCGATTTTTCTGTCTTGGAACAGGACTTACAGAGAGATGTTTCTTCCTTCAGGCAACAGCAGGATGTTGTGATCCCGTTTCCTAATATTTTCCATATTTTCTCTTTTTTTTTTTCCTCTCCACATCCCAAAACATACAGCACTGCAACAGACGATATTTGAAAGATGATATGTGTGTATACTTCTATCAAGTAATAAATGAGATTTTTTCAGGTTAAAAGCCCAATAAATTGCAAACATTTATCTTTTAAGGACTCAATAGAGGGAGAACATTGTGATAAGCTAAGATAGGTGGGTGGTCCCTCTCACCTCCTTTTCCAAATTCTCTCTACCAGAGAAGTAGAGTAGGATTTTGTAACAAAGGGATTGTATTGGTCCTGTCTGAGACTCAAATTCAAAACCCATGTTGAAACAATTAAGTTGTAATTTTTATTATTTCACTAGAAATCCCTTCACTGGAAGTCCCTTCCAGCCCCACTGGCTGAGAACTTCCAAAAAATTAAGTAATCCCCACTCAGTTTTGCTACTTTTGAACGATGTTAGTACAGAAGTACACTTCTGTGAGTTATATAAGAATCTGAACCTAAAGTATTAGTCTCATTATTGTCTGGCCTCGTATAACAGTACAAAGTCGCGTGCAGTTTTTTTGTAGTAAATTTTCAGATACAGGTGGTGACAGAAACACTTTTGTAAGTAGTGAAGTGTAAAACAGAGTTACAGTTTCTTTAACTTCAGTAACTATATTGAAAATTCTTGCTTATACCTAACTTGAAGTTCTTAAAGGTTAATCCCAGAGATACACAGAATATTCCTCTCTTTGTATATTAAGTTCTTTTCTCTTATTTTTGAGGAACAATATGTGCTGAAGTGATTATAGAGTATACTTTCTTGGGATTAAAACCTGGTGTAAGTTTTTGAGATTGAGGATGGCATGTGGATCTGTCCGGATGCAAATACAAATTTATATCTCTCTTGCTTTGTTATGCTTTCTTTTAGGAAATGCTGCACTCTTAAGTACCATTACTTTTGTAGCAGCGTTGCTGTACAATTCTGTCAGATGTAATCGTTTTGGAAATGCTTTCGAAAGTAATATGGAATGCCATGGAGAAATCTCATGCTTTTAGAAATAACGCTGGAACTGGACTGCAAGGAAAAGTAATTTTGTTTAAGTGTTTGTGATTGACACTGAGATAATATTCAAATAGGAACTATAGCATATGTAGCACATGCACTGATGTTTGAAGTGTCCTCTCTCAAAGCAGCAGTATAAATGGCGGTTCTTAGTGATTGTTAAAGACATAGGTATGTTACTAATCAGGCAAATAAGTTGCCAAGCCAAATTCTAAATCTGTAATTATATTTGGCCTCCTTAAAACCAGGAGGCATGTTTGTACTATTTCTATCCAAAACCACTGTATCTGATAAAACCAATTAATATGGTTGGGTTTTTTATTTTCTTTTTCTGTGGTCCAGGACAGAAAAGATAGCTGAATGCTTAATTTCTGTCACTTTGTAATGGAAATGAAACAATTCTTCCTCTTCCTTTTGAAAATTTCACCTTCTAAGTCTTCAGGACACTTTAGATTTAAAGTTGCTCTATTTTGTCACTTCAAGTCTTGTCATGTTGCCAGTAAAAACTGGCTTTGTGTGCATCTCTGCCTGCTATGGTAGTTTGCTTACAGCTTAAGCATTTCTGTGGTTTTGTTGCAGTCAGTAATGGATTACTACTGACAAGAGTTTTTTGTTTGTTTATTTTTGTGACAAGCATGTGTTGTTTTGTCTATTTTTAAATGAGTAGATTTCTCTCATACTGAAGGTAACAGGTAGATATCAGTAGCAAAGTTTCTTTAACAAGTAGCAAACAGTGAAAACCAGTAATGTTTGTCTGTGCCTGTTACTGTGCTAGAGTTTTTGAAGCCTGATTTTGATAGATCACGAACATTGTGGAGTCGTGCTGATAAAATACTTGTTTAGTTCTTGGTGTCTCTTGAAACTTGCCCAAAAAAAGCCCCTGTCATTTTTGATTTGTGGAAGCAAGGACAATCACAGTCTAGAAAGACATATAATGGTAGCATCTTCTCCTTGCTACCATTGTGAAACAAATTTAGATGATCCTCTAGAGGTAAAATGTTTCTATTTCCCTTTGATCTCAATTGCTGTAGCCATACTGGTACAGGGACATATAATAGTAATCACAATGATGAACCTAGACCTGAGTGAAGCCAATGACTGCAGATAGAGGTAATTTAACAAATTACAAAAAGTTTTGAGGATTTTGTAAGAGTAATGCAAAAAGAGCCGAGGATGCTGAGGAGCTGGATTCCAGTTGATGTGTATTTGTCATTGGTTGCCAATTGTGCCATCAGCTGTGTGGTGTGGACATCAACATCACAGAGTAGCATTCTCTGTCACTGACAGCATTGAAACTGCAACCATATTGCAGGTCTACAAGTGGAGATCAGTTCATTTCAATGGTCATGATAAGGAAACATTTGTTCCACATGGAAGAAAAATGTGTTCCTGTTTATTTATAAACAGTGAAGTCTGGAAATAATATTTTATCATAAATTTTAGTGATGAAAAAACAAAGGATTAAAAGCAAGACTGACTTGTTGGAAACTAAATTTCCATTAATCCATTTTGTTTCTTTAGAACAAAGCCATGAGGAGAGTTATTTATGATGGAAGAAAGAGATATCTTAGGCAGCACTTTTGATTATAATTGAATTAACAGGTACTTCATGGGATGTCTGTTGATCAGACTGTGTCGCTTCTGCCCTCTGATGCCAGGCTCTAGTAGTATCACTGTTAATTTCCTAATGCTTTCCTAGATGTTTTTGGATTGACTAAGGATTTATATCGCCTGAAGAGTGTAACAATAGTTTTCAGGGGAAGACTGTCCAAAGGACTTCATGCCTTTCCTTTTCCTGTTGTTTCAGCATTAGTTGACTCTGTGACCAACATGTAATGTTCTGCACCAGAAGACAAGAAAGAAACAGCAGTTGTTAACAAGTATGTTCATATATTACACCAAAACAAATGTAGTACTTTTTCACATTAATACTTTCCTAATCTCACTGTGTCATGTAGCTAAGCTTTCTGTTGCCTCAGGATAGAATCGTGTTCAGATTTATGAGAATCATTCATAGGAGAGTCTCTATCTTAAAAAAGTAATTTCTTATATAACAATGATTGAAAGAAGACTGAGAGAATGCCAGGCAACACTGGAATGACTTCATAATCCCCAGCACCTGTTTCAAAGAGTTCCATTCAAAACGTGGAAGATGGCATTACTCATCTACCAGCTGATGCTTTACGCTTTTACCTCTCTTAAAATGAACAAGCAATTAAAAAAACCCTACTAAACAAAAAAACCCTCAGGTCCCCTTCCCACATCCACTTGGAAATACAACCTTATCCCAAAGATTCCTGAAGACACCAGAACTAGAACTTCAGGAAGTTAATTGTACATATATTAAATACAATTGAAGCTATTGCACAACAAAGATGTATTTTGTGAACGGATTAAAACTGACATAAAATTAAACTTGAGAGTTTAGATTGTCCTCTGAGCAATCCAGTTGAGATAGGAGCATTCACAACTCTCTTTTCAGTGAATCTGCCATAACTTTTCCCTTCATTTTATATGGTGTATTGTTCATTCTAGTCTCAGTTTAAGTAACAGATGAAGAGGAATTTCATTTGAATTTGTTATCCCTAGATAAGCCATGCTTTTGCGGATGATGTAACTGGGGGGGACCTGCCTGTGAGACATACAGGTCTAACTCCAGCTGGAATTGAAGGATTACAAGGTTTGTACCAGCTGCTATTTATTACAGCTACAGGCTTTGATCAGTGGCTTCTTTAGTTTCTTTCTAAAAATGTTTCTGATGTTGCCACTCACAAAATTAGGTTCAAATACCATTCAAAATCTGGGTTAAATTGTGAAAAATGCTGTGACCCATTCTATGTTCAAGTTGCTTGTTATAAGAGCAGAGTTCTGTGAGATGCTAAAAAGTGGAAATGTCATTGAGCTATAACATTCATCCTTCCAGAAGAAAAGCGGACTTTTTTTGCTGAATTGAGGACAAGGACAGATCCATTTAACAAAATGGGAACCAAAAGTACTATGCAATTCTGCTATGTTACTCAGCTGCTATTAGAGTGGAACAACTGGGTTTAGTCTTGTATCTGAGTAAATTTACAGAATTATGAGTTAATCTTTTCAAGCTTCACGAGAGTTTGTTAACTCTGGAACAGATTAGAAAGCATCTCTTTGGTAATGCTTATTTTTAGATAGTATCTTTGACAGAACCTGGTTACTTGCTAAACTGTTACCTTTGTGTTGTCTGGTATGTAAACAGGTTGCTGTATAATTTTAATTGCTTTTTTTTTAATCTGTAAGAGGAAGGAAAAAGGAAGTGATTAAAATGACAATAAATCTAAAAAATATAACAGAATCATACAAGTTTAAAATATAAAATTACTTGAAATGTAAGAGGGGGTTCAGTATTTTGAAATGAGTTTTGACTTTGAACTACATGTTGTTGAATGTATTGAAAGTAATTTAAAGTTGTCTTGATTTGAGTAGAATCATCAACTGCACAGAATGTAAAAGCTCAGCAAGCTGTGTAACAAATCAGTCAAGAAGAACTGGAGGACAGATTTCTTCATGTACATGATGATCACATCTTACTCAAGCAGCACGCAAATAAGCAAGAGGAGAAAACGAAAAGGTATGGGGTTAATACTTTTATTTTAGCTTACAGTAATATTTTTGTCCTTTAAAACATCAACAAACTAAAAATGCTGATTTCTCTGAGTGCTTTTTAAAGCAGTAGCAAAAATCACTATTTGGAATTAATTTTTGTTTAAATTTCTGGTTATCTCTGCGTGTGTATGTCTTTCTGGTGGACTGTCTTAGATCTCCGTGTACAGAGGTACAGCACTGTCTGTCACTTTGGAGCTGGTACCTTGGGTTCAGAGCTATGCTGTCAGAGTACAGCAGGCATTCTGGGAACTGTAGAAGAAGCTGTAGAAGCCTGATGATTCATCAGGAATTTCATTCTAGAATCAGAATGGTCTATACAGTGAGATTCCAACCCTATTTTTGTACTTCTCTGACCTTCAAGAAGTTGACTGTCATCTACCCTTTAGTCTCAGGCTGGGCCAGGGGAGGTTCAGGTTGAACATTAGGAGGAATTTCTTCACAGAAAGGACAATTAAACCTTGGAATGGACCTCCCAGAAGGTGTTTAAGAAAAGACTGCACGTGGCACTCGGTGCCATGGTCTGCTTGACAAGGTGGTGTTCAGTCAAAGGTTGGGCTTCATGATCACAGAGTTCTTTTCCAACCTAATTTATTTTGTGATTCTGTGATTGTTAATGTACCCAAGCAACTTCAGGCTTATTGTTAAACTTAGTGCTGTGCTGGCACACCAGTCTGGGCTCAGCAGAACTGTTCATGGTATTACTGCATTGCGGGAGGGCTGATTAATCCAAAAGCGCCATGACTCTGTGCTCACATTGTGCTGTACTGAATAAAATCATGCTGCATCCAGGCAAGGTGTGGCTAACAGATTCATAAAAGGGCAGCTGAAAATATTGCTTCTGTAGATGGGCCTATTTCGTAATTTTTTTAAGTCCAAAGCATTCTTTCCTTTTGACTCAGTATTCAGTGAGTCAAGAACAAATTGACCAGCGTGACATAGCTTCCATCTTTTCTGTCAGGCTGTTGTCAAATCCAAGATGGTGGAACAAATGAATTGTTTGCTTATTCTAAACAGCATTTCTTGTGTTTCTCTTAGATGATTTACCAAATGCACTCGTCATCCACATTACATGGAATGTCCAAATTGGAATACCTGAATTAATACGTTATGGCACAGAAAATAAAAAATACAGTTTTTTCCAGAGAAAAAACTTAACTCCTCAAGCTAAATGTCTTTTCCAGCATTCCTTGCCAAAACCCTTTTAACTAGAAGTTTGGAATGAATTTGCGGTAGAAGAACATTGAAAAAACTCCACGTAAACAAAAAACCTGCTTACAGGCAAGTAACGTTCTGTGACATCCTGAAGTTATTATGGATTTTTTTTGGTTTCACTTTTGTTCTTTTAAGTGGAAGCTTCTGTCCACAAGTATACAAAAAATAAAACAAGCCTCTTTAAACAAATGGAGTGGGTCCTTATTTTCAGTTTTCTTTCTGGGCCTTCAAAAACAGATTTCCTGTAAACCAAATACAGGTCTCGAAGATGTGCAACCGACTTTGTAATGTCTTGAACTTGTCTCTCTCATCAAAGCCACCTTTTCTTTATTTATATGCCAAGTTTTTTGCATTCACTGCTGGGTATGTTTTCTGTTTGTGCATGTTACATCACCCCCATGTGCCCTCTCTGCCTTTTGTTCTAGCTTACAAATGTTTATCAAAACTAAGGGAAATCAAAGGTACAACTCTTGAGATACCAAAAGCAAAATTTGTATCCTTTTAAAGACAGATGACAGCCATACACTCTGTATCTAATTATATTCTGCAGCTAACCGTTCCTTCTCCGAAGCACACTGGTAATATTTGCCAAGTATAAAATTGAGTATGGTAATGAGAACTGTTAAGTCTCTTTTTCCAAAGTACCTTCTTAAATATCTCCACCTATATATTTTAGCTACTTTAGACATGAAATATATATTTAAATCCTAAAATACTAGAAATTATGTATCATTGGAATGTTGCATATTATTAGCATTCTTTCAATAGTTGAATGTTCTGTGGAATTGTAGCTTTTATAGTTTGCCTCACCACATCCCAAATCTGTAACTTTACTTAACAGCATGCAGAGGTTCCTATATAAGGTCATGCGTTAAAAATTGCGTTTAAGCACCATATGGAGTAAATATGTGTCCTCCCTTTACTAACCTTAAATGATAAGCCTTAGGAAACTGTTATTCGTCAGTGCTATAAAGCAGATTGCTGCACAGTGGTTTCAATTATCTTCAAAGAGTTCTTCACAGGCAGTAATAGTTATATCAAAACCTGAAATTTATTATTCAGGTTCTATGCTGAAGTCTTCACAGTGATTATGTCCCTTTCAACAGAATGCTTTTTATGCTGACTTTTCACATTCTTTTTCATCTTTTTTATTATTTTCCCCAGAATGACCACCAAGTTAATACAGCTTGTTAATGATAAAAAAAAAGTCTGAACAGGTTGGTGGCGGCCCCAAGTGGCTGGGTCAGGCCTCGAGCTGGAAGAAAGGATTGAGCATTGGCAAGAAAGAGTTCATGAGTTTGAGAAACAAAACGAGAGCCTCCCCAGCAAACTCCTTTCAGCTGACCAGCAGCTCTAGATTCCAGGCCACAGACCTTGTCCATACAGCTGTGTTCAATCTTTTATTAGCAGTGATCTCAAAAAAATGAGTGAGGCTGCTGGTATGCCAGAGCATACAAGGAAAGGTGTAATTCACATTTATTAAAAACAGTGCATTATATCCGTATCCCTAATAATTGCTTCACTGTAGCACGTCCATACTCTTTTTTGTTCATCGGTAGGCAATAACAGTACCTGTAGGCAGAAAGATTGTTCTTTCCTCTTGTTCTTGTACTTATTTATAGCAGTCACGATAGCTTGTTTGCCTTTGAAGTCCTTACTGTGAGAATCCACAGTAGTCAGGGTTAAACAAAAGTACAGATTTGAAAAGACAGTAGCCATCAGGCAAGTTTTCTAATAGTTAAAATCATTGGACTTCCTTAGTATAACTTCTCTACATGTTAAAAGGTTATAAAAGTAGTGTATGAAAAAGTTTAGTGTTATCATGTTGTAACAAAGTTTCACATCTGTAGTTTGTTTGCACATGTTTTTCCTTTTTTAATTTCAAGGTTTGTTCTAGTCTCTTGATACATCTGTGCACAGCACTGCAGACTTGAAAAATCTATCACACGTGTGGACTTTGAGAAGCAAATACTGCAGTGCAGCCATCTATAATGGTGCTTTTTACTGTCGAGACTTACTGCTTAAGGCAGTCTCACTCTCAGTCCTTTACTTATTGTAGTTCCATTTGGAACTCACGCTTTAAAACTTTCGTATTTTCATAGGAACATTTGTAGAAGTAGTTGTACTCTGTTAATTTATACACTGAACTGATAATGTGTTTTAAAAATCCCAACGAACAGCTACAGCCCTGATTCAAACCTGAGTCAGCAGAATTGTCTCCTTAACATCCAGAAGCTATGGATCAGGCTGCTGGCCAGTTACACCCTCACATCAGTCTTCATTTTCGTTACATTGGTTCAGGTATATGAGAACAGAAACAATTTTCATGTTTTTATACAGATAAAAAATGTGTTTGTCCCTACCAATTTGCCTCTTTAATTTATATGTAGGGCAAGTTTTGACAATTTTAATACACCTGTGTTTTTACACTTCATATCATTAATTGGGCAGTTTTATTCCCAAAATCAGTTTGTTTGGTTTTTATCTTAACAATACAGGAAGAAGGTAGAAATAGAATAAATGTATTCAGGCCCAGTGCTACCAGATAGAAGAGGGTAACTTGGTTCTGGGAATACACATCAAATGTTGATATGACAGAGTGGGAGTACTTATCTTGTCATAGAAACAGATCCAGATCTAAGATGTCCCGTGCAGAACTAGGATTGGAACCATGCTGATTAAATGAGATTCTTAAACTGATGAAAGCATGAGTAATTAAAAAAAAAAAAAAACCAAAAAGAAAAGTTGTCCACAGAACATCCCGCTCAGATAACAGTGTTCAGTAATTTTGCAGAAGTTCTAGTGTGCCTGTCTGCTTTTTGAGGCCTTGTCCAAACCAGAGTGGATTCTGGTAATTTGGATTCTCTGAATAAGCAATTTCTTGAACACATTTTCCTAAGGTGAAGACTTATTAGAAATCTAATAACGAATGCTCAGAACTTGAACACAGTAGTATTATCATCCATAAGGTCAGAGAATACTTTCTGTAATACTCATTAGCACAGACTATTTCGTGGTTTTGTCTTGCATGTATTCTCATCCTGCCCTTTTGATTAATGATGATAAACCCAACAGACTGGTGTTAGGTATGTGCCCTCTTTTTTTAAAGAACTCTCAAATCATTTTTAATGCAGATAAGAAAACATGCAGGACACTTATCCAAAAATAAAATACCTGGAAAAATTCAGGAGTGCTTAGCTGTCTCTAAGGTATGAAAAGACCAAAAAAAATCCACGAAGAATAAATATACCTTACTGTATCTACTTTGTGTTTGGCTGCTTTAAAAATACCGTAGCCAATTGATCCAAAAGATCTTTGATGTAATTCTTACAAAATTTTAGGTATAAGTTCGTATCAAGCAATTTAATGTTCATTAGTACCCATGAATAATTTGGAGTCTAGAAATAGTAGAAAACTATTGGCCTTGTATAAGGGTAGATTAACAAATTAGGTTTAGCTGTGCAGTGCAGCAAAGTCAGGCAAATGTGTGCAGAATGTGTTTATAATAAAGCCTCTATTAGTTTAATCTTTTTTCTTTCTCTCTCTTCTTTTACTTTTGCAAAAAATACATGCCAAATTCTACAGCTTTGCATGTATTTTCCCCTTTTTGACTGTTTCAGTTTCAGACTGTTACCTGTAATTGTATTAAGGATCTAATATGGCATGATCCTGCATTCCTTACCCGTTTGATTTCAATGAAAGTTCTTGGATGAGAAATATGTCATCAGTTCTTTAACTGCCTTTCAGGAGAGGGACCCCGTTATTATGTGTGAGCATTCTTTTGTGCATCAGTGGTGCTACATAAATAATACATCATAATGTTTGCTATTAAATTATTCACAAAGTCATAAGCCTCCCCTATTCAGAATTTCCTTCATATCGTTTAAATAGGTTAAAGAAGTTGTTATCATAAATAATTTCTCAGTCTATGTGTACAGTGAATTCAAAAAATATTTAAAATATTTTTTCATTATTTGAAAATAATCTCTTGCGAAGAACTTCTGTGCTTCATTTTTGTATAAACACTCTTCTTCAAGTACAGCAGATAGAAACTGAAGATAACATCTAAATTCTATGTCAACTACCATATTTATGTGAAAACTTTTAAAGACTTTGAAAGTAGAGATGCACTTCAAATTCAGCTAAAAAAATCCTTAAATAAAGTCAGGCTTTAAAAAGTAGTACAGATCCTTATTTATGTTTGTCAGGTTACTTGTATCCAAACCATGATACTTGACCTAAGTTGCTATCTGTGAGTTCATGTTTGAAGTTCTGGAAGTATTTCCTTTGTAGTCTATTTCTAGTTTGAAACCTAATAGAAGATAGATTAGTATTTGAGGGTTACTGTGTTTGACTGAAGATACTAGGAAATAAATTGAAAAATGTCCATCAGTACATATGTAGTGTGTGTTCTATAATTTTGCCACCAGAATACTTTATGGAAGACTCTTAATCCCCATGTTTTCCAAGTCATGTATTTTTGATGCTGAATGAACCAGAGTCAGAACTTAAAGGGATACATAAATGATATATTTAGGAGACTTTCATTATCTTGCTTTCTTGAGAGTCTTGTAACTGCTATCTAGAACAGTCTGTATGAGTTGTTTTATTGCATTAAAAAAAATAGATTTATAGATTCTGTGTAATTCTTATCTTTAATATTTATATCAGCAGAGAAAAAACTGTCAATACTGGAATACTAAAAAAAAACCTGGACGTTTGGGTGACTAATAAGGTCATCTGAGTTCATCTTTGTAGCTTGTCTTTGAATTTTGATATTATTAGCAGCTTTTTCTTGTGTTTTGTAAGAAAACACATGGCTGTCATTCTGCTATGTAACCACGTAAAGACAGTGCTGAAATTCTTTAGGAACTGAGTGGTGCCAAAAGGACTGGGCTTCCACCAATCTCTTTGCTGTCCCACCATTTGACGTCAGCCTGCTGTTAGGTTTCTGTCAACCTTTAGGAAAACATGCTTTATTCTGCTACGTGTTTAAGAAGTTCTTGTGACTGAAAGAACTGTAGTTTCCAAATAGTGAAGCAGCCACAGTTAATCATTAGTCCATCGTCAATAAGGAAGGGAGGTGCTGGTTATCCTGAGTCCTATATCCACAAAAATTCAGTAATATTTTGAAGCTGCCTTTGCAGCTGCACTGCAGTTTCTGTCTAACACAGGAGCTACATAACAGAGTTGAGTTCATATGCAGCACTCCTTGAGATGATTATTGTAACGTGGCTGCAATCAATGTTTTTTTCCATATTTAATTGGAGTTTGTTTGGGGATTCTTTCAGGAATGTATAAATCTGCCTTAAGGGACAAGCTTGGCCTATGGATTATTAGACTAAACACATTTTAAGTACAAAATTTATCTACAATTAGCTTGACTGTTCGTAATTAAAAGATAGCCAAAACCACAGCCTTGTGGTTTGATGTCTATGGTACACAGTGTGCAAGGTAAAACATTAATTCTAAATAAAATCATTTTGCAAGCAGATATCTTCAAATAACTTAATAACTCATAGTACTTTCCAAAAACATCTTCAAAGCCATCCCAGACTGCATTTGTGAAACAGGTATTTGCATGTTTGTGCTTTTTTTTTGTGTTTTGTTTACTTGATCTTTTAATGAAGAAAGCTTATTTGCCCATCAGTTAAAAATTCCTTTGGCATTTTTTGCTGCATTGTGACTCTGAATTTAAGTCTATTAGCTGTATTATTTAAATCTATTAGGTGTATGTAGATCTATTAGGTAGTACTGCACATTCATGTTCTATTCTTCTCTGCTTGGGAGTCTGTGTGTCTGTCTTGGCTATTGGTGTATTTGTGGTTGAGCACAGTTAGCTGAAAAGCCTTTTGCTTATTTTGGCAGACTGAGGGCGAGTGACCCTGAGAAGTTTGGTGATATGTATTTTACTTGCTTGGTTTTCCAGTTTTGAATATGAATGAGTAAAGGTTTCGAGCCACTAATCCTGTTAATACAACAGTCAGGACTCCTTAAGAGTAGTCTCAGTATTGTATCCATGACCTGCTCATATGGAAGCAAAGACAAGATGCAAGGGATGTGGTTTAATTAGACCTCAATTTTATTAGCTTAGCCATCTGGGATTTACTGGCATAAATTTGTACAGTGGAGGTCAAGATCCTTTCTTTAATCATTTCCTTCTGGTGTAAGTTGCTATCAGTACCCCATTCCCACACAGCTGGTCCCCAGCCTGTTATTGGGACTCCACTCTAAATGCTTTTAATCCCAATTATAAGAGGTCTGAAAAAGAGATTGTCTCTTCAGTGTACTTCAGACATTAACCCCAAAGATAATTCCTAGCTTTTTTAGGAGTCACTTTCTCTTAACTTCATTTTCCATTTCACACTTTTAAAGCCAGCATGAAGATGAGGTTTAAAGGAAGGATAGAGTTCATGTTCCTTATTTCTGCAGTTGTGGTAGAAGGCATAGAGCTAGATCAGTTTGCCCATTAATTCATGTTATTGCCTCCAAAGGGGTATTAGTTCCTTTTCTTTTTCTGACTTCTGTTCCAGCTCTACTTCAAAGTGTCTAGGTTCTGTGGCAATTTTTTTTACTTTCTGGGCACTAAAGAAAATATTGTTTCAGCTATCTCAGTACAAGTTTAGTCTTACTCATTACTTTGAGGGAAATATTTGTTTAAGTGAAAAATGCTAGTTAATTTCTATTAAATCTGTATATAGCCTCTATTTTTAAGTAATATCAGAATACCTGGGCAGATGTTCAGGGAGCAGAATATACCTAACTGGGAGGGAGAAACCTGTGTAGATCATCATTTTCTATTCTAGTGGTTTGTGACTACATTTCTAGAAAAATGATCCTTCTCAACAGAGTCTTCCTCAATTAACTGTGCCTTGCCCACAAGATCTGAAAAGATCTCATTGTGCAACAGCAAGCTCTTTTTCATGTACCTGGATGTGATGGATATTTCTTAGGCGTGTTTTATTTAAATAAACAAAGAAATTGTGATCAATGTAATGCACTAATAAGTAATTAATTGCACATGCTTTCTCTAGCCCTTAGAGTTGCAAGAATTGAAATGATCCAAATAAAAAGTAATTTTTCACTTCTGAATTTGAATAATTTGCTCCATAATATTAATATCTGAAACCTGCTTAAATCAAATGCTGTTTCATTCACTGTTGAAAAAACAGTTAATGTTGACTGTCAGAAGCTATGGAGTTTACATCTGTACATCATAAATTTCGCTATCATCTGCTTCTTTTTCTACTTAAAAAGAAAAAAAAAAAGTCCTCTGCTTAAAAAAGAAGGGGGAAAAAAAAGCCTTTGAAGGCATGAGACCGTTTTGTTTGATGTGTGGAACAAGATTAATAAAAACGTGCCACTACATTAGCTTTTAAATAGCTAGCAAGAGACAGTGCTGCTGTCTATACTCACCACAACTTTAATTTATGTAGATAACATGTTTTAGACACATGATAGTTTTAGCATTGAGCTAGGCCTGTTTCTTGAGGAAGATCTCAGATTTGTGACTGTGTTTATCTTCTGTGTAAGGACAATTAACTGGGCAATGCCAAAACACAATAGCATTTGGTATTTTGAAGAATAAAAGGAAAGTATTTCACGTACTCAGCTGGTTTACAGATGTGTAAGCTTAGTAGCCCATTCTCTTGCTGCAGCATAGCATTGTGACAGTAAGTCCAATATGTCTAAAATAGATAAATATTGGAAGAGAAGTTACCTTTTCGAATGTTAAAGACTTACCTGGATTTTATAATAACTTATATTAATACAAATCATCCTCAAATCTTGTAATTGTAATCTTAGAATTGTAAGAATATCTACATAGATACTAAGTGATTTTCGTGTAGTTAAGACACACCTGCAGCATGTTTGAATACAAGCCTTTAGGTGTTACAAGTTGCTGAGTCACTTCTTTTTAGCAGTATTTGATATGTTTAAACTACAAGAGGAAATTCTATAAAATGGTATTCTACTGGCATCAAATACTTCAGATCGTGGAAAAGTGAATGGAAAACAAATAATCACTTTAAGTATAGGATGGAGGTTTTTTCTGTCAATAATCAAAGATGCTGATGTGTTATTTGAAGCTGCTATATCATCATGTTTATTTACCTACATTGTGTAGTATGACATATAGAAGGAGAAATTAATTTGGGTATTACACACTAAATCTTCTCCCAAATGTATTGTAGGAAGCTGATTTGCAAAAGAGTTCAACTTTTCAAAACAAAACTAATATGATAATTCATTTTGTATTTTTAAGCTCGTGATGTGTTTCTTTTTAAATTTGAAGACTAAGCATTCGGGACAATGTGGAAATTACCAAGATCTGTAAACAGCTGGTTGAGAAGAGCAGTGTTCTTTCAGCAATGGAAGGAAAATTTCTCCAGTTTCAAGAGCTATTTGGAATTTGGTCAGTACATTTCTATATTCTCATCACATAAGGCTTTGGAAATGAAAAAAATAATATACACAGTTCTTGATGTTGAGTCAATACTGAGTACATGAAAATGAACCACATATTACATTTCTCTCAAACTGCTCCAAATAGAGTAAGGATTTTCAGTCTTAAATTTTGGGTTTTTTCAGAAGGGTCTAGGAGGTCTTAGTGATTTCATCTGCAAAGTCATCCCAGGCAGATTGTAAGAATGAACTGAGTTGTCTGGCTGCTGAAAGAGACTCCTGATGATTTAAAGAGAGAACTTTGACTTAAATATGCTGATTTACCAACAAGGGGGTACCAGACCCCCCTCACTTTATCAGTCTTTGATAAAGCTGGGGAGGTTTGGCTGTTTTGGAGTACACATTTGATCCCATTGGTAAATTTATTTGCTTCAATTATAGACCGATTATTCAGTGTGTCATAAGTTATAATATGAAATATGCTAATCTGTGGAACTACAAGTTAAAATACTAAAGAGAGTCAGTTCCCTTGAATGATTGGTACAACTTCACGACTGGAAATTAGGGAAAGAGATAAGGATGAAATCATCTACGAAAGGAGCTTTGCCAAGGTGTTTAGTTAGTTTATTTGTTTATTTTTCTTCCTATATTGTGTGTTAAAATGGAAGAGAACTTCAGGTAAAAAATTGAAGCTAAGAGATGGGAAAGAAAAAATTAGTTCACTTGGGCAGTTGGAAGGGTTATAGACTTTAAGGATTGTGATTTTGATAAGAAAGAAAATAAAATATGGAGAGAATGAAGGCTGTAAAAAAATTATTTCTAAGGTGTAATTCTTTGAAGTTATTGCAATAGAGTTCACAGATACAGGACAGAGCAAGAGGAGCACTGAAGAAAGATTGGTAAAAATTGATGAACAATACACTTTATTAACTCTGTGAAATAAGACTAACTGCTAATGTTTATTCTCCATGATATTTTCTAACTTAGAAATGAGATGTGAAAGGTTGAGTATCAAGTTGGTGGTTGGTATTCAGTGGGGTTTTATTTGTTTCTTGTATATTCAGATGCAAGTGAACCTAAACAATTTGTACAGCATTCAGATTCAGCTTCTCTATTCAGCTACTTTGCAGGAAATAGTATATTGAAAAAGCTGAAGCTAACTTTATTCTGCATTATCTATACTCACATATGTATGTAGCATGAAGTTTCATACAATCATTTTATTAAACAGAAGATTTGCTTGTGGGCTCTGTTGTTTCAAGTCATACTTTGAATGTGATTTACATTGAAATTCTTAATGAATGAGGCTTTATTAAAGCATTTGTGGAATGTAGCCACTATAGTATTAACTAATATTCTGAAAACAGAGGTTCTATCAGCATCCTTCATTTAATATTAAAATTGGTTAAATGTGCCTTAATATAATCCATTGACAAAATGAAAATTGTAAAAGAAATCAGAAGTCCCTCTTTAAAGTACTGCTAGTAGGAAAATAGAACTGAGTGTATTAGGATTATGAAACAATTATGTATCTACAATTAGGGGTTAACAGAGCTGTGGCAAGCTCTGTGATTACCATAACTGTGGTCAACATTCATTTTTGCTTGCTGCTGCAGTGTTTTTTGGTCAGCGTGTCTAACCACTGTAACCACAGCAAAATCTTTTAATTGCTTAACAGATGTATCTGTTGGTCGTTTTCATCATGACTGAACTGAGGGTTTACTGTTCATGAGAGCACCAAGAGTGCCACCTTCCCCCAGCCATGCATTCAGTTACTTGGATCAAGAGTGTCTCCTGTTGACCACATTGAGAATACATACACTAAATACTGCCAGAGGAGACCACTGCTGGAATATGCAGTGTTGTAACATTCTACTAGGTGTGACTTATTTTATTTTTTTCTGGATATTCCTTCCTTTCCATGGAGCCTAAAGAACTTGAAGACGAACCACGATGCTTCATTAGCAAAAGGTGGTGAACTGAACGAACAGCTTAAAGAGGAGCAGTTCAAGTGGTTCCATCTTCAAAAAAAAATGCAGTCAGTAACTATTTCAAAGAGAGAGGTGACAGAAGAGGTGAGGTTGTGGTCAAGAGCTAGAATCTTTTACTTTGGGTAGTACATACAGATAAGGGAAGAAGAAATGTTGGGATACCTTTTAATGGAGGAGATATGAATAGACCTTTCAAAGATACGTAGAAGACTGACCTGGTACTATATGTATTTTTATCCTATTCAAAAGAGAAACTTCTGACCAAAATGCTGTTTGCATTTCATAGAATTGTGAACCACACCCGATCCCTGTGCCACATTGTCCAAACACCAGTGTTTGGACAATATTTGAGGTTAAAGCATAAGGTATCATGTCAATTGTGGTACTAAGCAAGTGGTTTATTAATAGAAAAATAATTATAATACTTGGTTTATTGATCATGTATTGCTAGTTTTTAGTATTCATTGAACCTGATTTAATTATAGTACAGTGTTATATCTTACTCAGCAGTTCAAATCAGTCACTTCTGTTTATTTGTCTAGTGACTCCAGGAGACATCTGTCATCACTAACAGGTTGTCCAGATACAGGGCTAAAAATCAAATGGTTTCTTCCCTGTTTTCTTCAATGTATGAGGAATTAGAGTGTCCAAACTTACTTGGTTTTTCTTGCATTTTGTAGGAACTTATATTTAGTTTTACACCTGCTTTACCTATTGTAAATGTGTTTTACATGACGCAAGTTTACCAAGGTTACCTCATGGATATTTCCTCCAAACTTTTAAGGTGTTGTAATGCATAGAGTAGATACTCTCAGTTTAAGTATCTCATGTCTTTAAAACCATATCCTGCGTTAGTGAGTGTTTTGGAAGCAAGGGTATGTTGTTTCTATAATGTCAGTAAAAATATTTTCTATGCAAAAGCCATACACTAGCTAATACTGATATTCACTTACTAAAAGGAAATTTAAAAATGTAATGCTCCAGGTTTTTATATTGTTTTGCATAAGACATAATGTGAATAGATACTGTTGATCAACTGTGGCATGCTAGTGTCAGCTTCATATAAACAGCATGAAAAAGACTTTGGGCCAAATGTAAATCCATGTGGATCTATCTTCTTGTGAAGCTTCTAAGACAGTTGTATTAAAAGAACAAATAATAGCCTGACATTGCCTAAAAATTATTTGCTATTTCTGTTCACACATTCATTGTAATTTCCTTTTGTGCTGTGCATTACTTGAAACTTCCCTCTTCATTTTAGTTCCAGGAAAAAATAAACAATCCAGAAAAAGAGAATGAACTCTTGAAGAAAAACTATGATAAGCTGCATAAGGTAAGTTAGGGTTTCTGGATACAGAAAATTTGACTCCGGTCCTTTTTTAATAGATCTTTATATACTGTGTGCTGCAATGTGTGTATACGTATTTTGTGGTTTTGCACACATGTAAATATGTTCATGCTGCAGTTATCATATGACTGTGTATATAGAAACTTTCATGGGCCTCTGCTGTATTTCATTGGCTCTGTTGAAACAGAGCTTCCATACTTGTTCTAATTCTCTTGAAATAGTAGATTACTTAAAAGATGTAATTAAAAGTAAGTAGGAGTCACTTTATTTTGAACATAAATTCGAAAAGCTCTTATTTGAATTTCTAGTAGACTTTTTAGGGTTACTGAAAGAAGAATGTATTTTGGTAGATATATATTCTTTTGGTTTTGTCTTGGGTTTGGGTTTTTGCTTTTGGTTTTTTTGAAAAAAGTGGTGTTCGAACTTTATGTGTAAGTTCTTCTAGCACATCTCAATGAACTTACATGAAGTCTGATATTTGGCAGCTTCTCCAGTGTTTATTTTTGAGGGCTGGTTTGGCTGTTTTGGTAATAGCTACCATTTCACTTCTCCTGATTCTGCTTGCAATTTTTGTGTGGGTTCGTATGAGTTTTTACAAAGGTTCCTATATGTAATAAGATGTATAAATTTTATCAGTAGTGCTTAGAAAGAAAATGAAAATACAATGTTAAGATATGATTCAGAAATTTTCTGGTACAGAAAAGAAGCAATTATAGTCAGTTGCCACAAGCACATTAAAGGAAAAAATGACATTCAAATGATCTTTATTGTGAACCTGTGCTGTCTTTTACACTGAAGAGGGCTAAAAAATAAGATACATGTCCTAGAGCTAATAATTCCAGAAAGTAGATCTTGAAGTCTTTTCTCATATCCAAGTTATTGCTTCTCTTAAAATTTGGCTTGTCAGTGTGATGTCTGTCAAAAAAATACTGGTGACTAAGCATAATGTGAGTGATATCAAATTTTGTTCATATTATGCTTACAATATTTGTCATACATTTTATATGGTCTACAGTGAACTTAAAAATTATAGTAGTAAAAAACTGTGAGAACAAACAGCTTAAAACTTTTTTTTTACTTAGGAGATGCAACAGTTGTATAATCACAATATTTAGTGTTTCGTACAGAGAAGTTGGTGGCTTGTCTGTCACTTAAATTAATTGCTATAGATTTCTCCAAAATTTGATCATGTCATAAATATTTCTGATTATGTTTTTGTTTATTCTCTATCATTATTCAGAGAAATAATTCGTACTAAGAAATTAATTTACAATCTTGGCTTGAAATTTTCTGTTCTACTGAAAAAAATAATGGGATAACTTAAAATATGTAACTAGAGAAATTGAAATAATCTTCCATTATAGCACAGTAATCTATGCTGTGGTGTTTCTTTTAGTAAAATGGTCTCTCTTTTCATATACTCTCATTTAAACATTGATTCATATTTCATCATTCCATGTTACTGTATAGCTAACAATAAATTAGAAGGAGAAGGATTATATAACTACCATTTAATGGCCAGCTTTTTCAGTTGCCTATTGAACAATGCAACTTAACTACAGCTTACCTGTGCTAGCAGTGGATAGGTCATTGTTCACAGGTGCCAGTTAATTAATGGAGTTTTTTTTTCATTTTTTTAATGGAGGAGAAGGTGCATAAACCCATTCTTTGCTGAAATTATTTTTGAGAAATTTATTTGACATTGATGGGAGTTTTGCCGAAGTCAAGACTGCAGAACTGGATCTGAAAAGTTTGCAAAGAAAAGGTATGAATTTGTCAGTTGACTCTTATTATTTAGTCAGTATCCAAGAAAACAATTCATTTCTATAAAAGGTTTGGAGGAATTGTTTTCATATGACCTTGTAATGCAAATCTACAAATGCTTAAACCCCTCCAAAGGAAATGGTGCCAGATGTGGTTGACCATTATAGTTGCGCAGATGGCTCCAACTCCAGTGAAATACAGTAAATATGAAAGAAATTCCACATGAATTCAAGTAAAAGTAATCTTAAAATTCAAAAGAAGAAAGCGACACACGTGGACTCAATTCAAACTGACATTAACATTATATGGGCTTGGATAAAACCTGTCTTCTAAAATGTTCTTCATTTAAACATCTAAATTCTTAACGACCATCATAGTAATGCTTAATGATTTTTCTCCCAGCACAGTCTTCTGAAAAACTGAAATAATAGCTGGTTACATCCTTATGTGAAGTAATTTTTACCTAAAGCTGATGAACTCACATATAATTGGGTGTTGTAGTCATTCAAACTTGAAAACATTTTCAGAAGTGTGAAAACTGATGGTATTTCTTTTTTTTGAAGAGATTCATGCTTTCCTTATAGAAGCCAATCAAACTTTAAGCAATAAAGAACACACTGTCTCTTCTGTACCTTTGCAGTACTGTGGAATGGCAGTGGGTTCAGTGCATTATATTGCCTGCATATTATCTTCTAAATTATAGGAGAGTGGTGCATGTATTACTGCAGGACTTAGAAGCTTTGTTTAAGTTCATGCATGCTGTAAAAGCAGTCACACTATAAGATGCGCTATGACTAGAGAACTGTGTACATAGGTTAGAAATAGTATGAGAAAAAGACAAAATACACGGAAATACAATTTTTTAATGAGAAAAACGTATCAGGAATATAAATCCTATATACTTTAGAGTTTACAATTCATGCTGTAGTATTTTATTTCTTTAATCTTAAAGTCATTCTTCAAATATATGCACTATAAATGCACTTACAAGTGCTCAGAACTCTTTCAGTCAGCATATAAAGTCTGTGAACCTATGTGGGCTATCCCTTCTGCAGCATTTCTGTCTCCTCTCTTTTTCTGGTCAAGGTTTGTTACATAGATCTCTTGAAGAGATAGGTGGATAAATAGATAGATATCAGAAGATTTTTAAGACATTTATGTATGTAAAATATAGAGTTTGTTAACTGATGAGCTTCACCAAAGTAAAGAGTTGAGGAACTGACCTTTCTAGTTTACAAAACCCTACAATTACTGATTTTTCACAGAGTACAAAAGTAAGTAAACTGGTTTGTGCTTGGTTAAGATTGACATTTTTCCAGTAAATAAGAATGCAAGTATTGAAAAATAGTAATATGAAGACTATACCACTCACTGTCTAATTTACATGAAAACTCATTGCATTGCTTTGTCTTTTTGCCTACTGAGAATTACACTGTAAATTATATAATGTACTTAATTTTGTTTTAATCTAAGTAACACTTTTTGTTGTGGTTTCAGCAGTTCTAATTCTGTGTCCATGCAATCCTTATTGCACATAGATTGGTAGTTTACAAGTAAATAATGTGTTACAGGCAAAATAGTTATTCTAATTTCTTGGCCCACCTCTGGTTTTTATTTCTTAAAGTGGGAGAAAGATTTCTTTAAATGTGCTTCTTAATCAGTATCAGAATTGTTGTTTTACAGTATGGGAAAACTGTTGTCACTTTGTGGTCAACATTTTTCTTTGAACAGGCAACTGACTTTATGCTCTGCATGTTTCACAGATTTAAAAGAAATCAGGTGGATGATCCCAGTTCTCTACATTAAGAGGTTTTGTATGCGGAAAGAATGGTTTTGTTAGTTGTCAGTTGCTGAGGTTTGGAGTTGTGGATTACGCTGGGATATGCATCTGAATTCCTTTTCTAGTCCCACAAATGTTGCATGCTGCCAACTTTTTGACTTTGGAGCTCTAAATTAAGGCCAGTTCCTTTGCTCATCCCACAAACTCTTTCATGTTTTTAACCGCAGCCTGAGAAAGGCGCCTTGGTTTCAACAGCAGCAGACCAGCATGTGTTTACTTAATTCCTAAGACATGATGACAGTGGTCTCTGTGCCACTAAAAGCTTTTTTCTTTATTATTTTCTGTTGAAGCTGATTTCTAAAAGTTTTTCTCATGCCATATGTTTTATTACAGTGTCTTCTGTATGACCCATGAACAGCAATGGAAATCAAAGGAACCGCAAATGAAACTGCAAATTGCTAAACTAGAGATGGCTATCAAATCTGATTTAGCAGACAAAAATGCAATCTTTGACAAGATCAAAGTAGAAAGAGGTATTTTTCTGAAAAAATCTAATATTTTCTCAAGATGTGAGGTCATACCTATGTTGAAGTTGAGGAATATTGCCCAGAAAAGTGTAGTTTCTATTGCTGGTGATTTCAAAGCTGCCTTTTAAGTGAACATTTGTACAATATGCTAAGGTTATGACTAGCTAATAAGTACAAAAATTGACCAAATACAGATTATATGCTGAATGAGGCTCATATTTTTTCAGCTGTATTTATTCTTTTTGTGTTGGGTTAATACTTACTCTTTATTCAATGTTTCTTCTCTCCTCTACGTTGGAAGTTCTTATGGAAAAGAGGCCCATCTGACAGTCTTTCTCAAATTATAAGCCACTATTCTATTTACTGTACAGAGTTACATGAAGCCTGCATGGGCCCTTGGCCATGTTTAATTGTGTTTCAACTTCATTAATTCAGAAAATTTTAATATTTTCAGTATACACTGATTTTTATTTGCAGCTGTGTACATTTACAATAATACATTTTCCTTCTAATCTAGTGAAGAGATTATTTCATATGTGTTTTTTCCCATGCTCTAGGGCAACTTCTCAGCGAATATTTAAGACTTTGCGATCTCTTTTTGTATCTCAACACTGTGATATATACTGTGGCAATATATAAAGTATACAAAAGAAGAGCACAGGCAGGTAGTAACCTAAATATTTTTAGACTTGATTCTTCGAATGTGTATTTTTAAAAATGTATATTTCTGTGAACAGTCTAACAGAATGAAGTGGATCAATTTTTTGTGAATAATTCTTCTTATGAGTATGGCTTCAGTTCATCATGTGCTTACCATTAAGATTCTGAGTAGCTTTATTGACATCTAATACTAAATTGAATATTTAAACATTTTCTTTGACCACAGTAAGTGTTTGCAAAATTGGCCTTAAGTGATACTAAAATAAGTAAAGATACCTTAAGCTACATTAATATGAAGTTATGACATATTGACAGTTGTTACTGACAGCTTGATTATGTAATGCTAAATTTAAAATTATATTCGGACTGTGAAAATATCATGGGTTGTACTATTATTTGGTTAAGCTGAATGTGGAAAATTAGGCAATGCTTTCCATCTTCTGTCCTTCCTATGGGCATAATGCTTAAGTGGCAGTCTTTGCCTTCCCCAGATTGGCACTTAATAGCTTCTTGTGCCAGGGTACTACACTTTCAGTTGCTAGTGAGTTAAGTTGCTGCAGCTTGAATAGATGTTCTAATACCCCTCAAGGCCTGTGTATCTAGGATTTGATTACAGCTTCTTATCATTGCTAATGCAGAAGTATTCACAGAATCACGGAATGGTTCAGATTGGAAGGGATCACAATAGGATCATCTCACAGAAGCACAGAATCGTAGAACATGCTGAGTTGGAAGGGACCCACAGGGATCGTGAAAGTCCAGCTTCTGGCCTTGCACATATTGCTCTTGTTTGGATGGAGTTTGTTTTGCCTTCCCACTAAAAATTACCAATATATAGCTGGAGGAAGTAATGAACAAATGGAATAACTTCGGAATATCGCTAAGTAGGTATTGTGAACAAGTGGGTTGGCCACTTAAAGAACCACTATCAAAGGTTTTGGCAAAAGCAGGGTTTAGTATGAATTTGTGAAAACATGACTTTACAGAGTTTGTTGGCAAGGCTCACTTACTACATGGATTAAAGCATACAAAGGAAGACCAAATTAGAAGCAATTTGGAATGATTTATACTAAAGTCAGGAATGTGAAGAGGAGTAAGTGTGCCAAGATACGGATGCAAAGATAAGGGTACAGAAGAGTTTTGTAGCACTTAATCACTTGAGTATTTTAACATTTACCAAGTGATTCCATAGGGTTCACTACGATTATAACGATGACTTAGGTATAGATACGAGATAGCAACATTTATACCATAATCAATTCACATACACAGGTAAAGTGATGTGTGCACCTATTTCTACGTGTGTACAGGTACCTATCAACCTAAAAGGTACCTACCATGGGTTCAGTGAACAAATCACATCAAATCCCTTTGTTCTTCCCAACAAGCAGGGTTTAGACCTTGAGGACTATGGAAATGTGTGGGTGGGGGTCAGCCCAGGCCTCGCTGTCAGCAATGGTCGAGTGTGGCAGATTTGAGGGTCTGTGAGCCCTGGGAGGTGCCCCATGCAGGCAGGTGCATAGGTGCAGGTGTTGGCACTGCTGCTGTGCTCCGGGGGAGCGCAGCGGGGCCTCACTTCTCTAGGGTTTAAGGGGATTGACTTCGGTCATAGCTAAGTTTCCATCCTGGACATAGCCCTGCAATGTTGTATCCATTGATGCGGTGTTACTGTATGTAATTGAACTCAAAGGGAACCAAGGGAGTAAGATTACCTCAGAGTAAATTCTGCTCTAAGGACATGTTACCTTAGAGAACATTTGTGCTGTGTAACAAGGCTGATTCTTTTTTATATGATATTAGTTTGCTTTTGAAACAGAAAATACTGTATAATTTAGTGTAAAATTGCTAAATGAATAAGATGGTAGTGGGGTGGGTTTTTTTGTTTTCTTTTGTTTTTTTTAACTGAGTCTTGTAGAACTGAAAGAGCTGAAATATAAATGAATCTGGAAATCTAAGAGGCTGTATATATACGTTGACAGGTACCAAATGAATATAATAGTTATGTTTTCACAAGTATACATTGTTAGAGAATTTCTTTTTCCTGTATCAATTATTTGTTACTGCAGTTGACAACTTCTCATTGTTTCCTGTGCTGCATAAGCAATATCATCGTTTAAAGGCTTTGTATAATGAATACGGGCCATAACTCTTCAAGTTTTGAACTTTAGTAAGTTTTACTATTCAGGGGGTGTTAAAAAAACTGTAAGTTTATCTTTTTATGTAGCATATGGGACAAGAGGTTAAACAAGAAAGACTAGCAGATGATAAGGTGGAGATGGCTGAAGAAATTTAACAGGAGACAGAAAAGCTCTCACATCTGTCAGAGGAGCTGTTAGCTGACCAAACACCAATTACTTCTGGAAATGAGACAGAAATAACTGAAGAATTGGAACCAGAAGGTAGAATTCATTTTTATGAATTTATAACTGTATTTTGTTAATAAATCTATGTCTCTTTCCATTTTCTTAAGCATTTCTTACTAGCAGTGGGAGCTGCCTCATTATGAGAAGCTCCATGACAGAAATTATATTCTGGTGTACTTTATAGCTGAAGCTGGGTGGTGGATATGGTGGTGTTACTTTCTTCCCAAATGGAAACTGTATTGTAATTGAATGCAAAAATCTGGTATCTGACCTAGATTCATAAAATATTAAAGGAAACCTGGCTTCTACTTTAAATGTCTTCATATTCTCCCTTAGAACGATGCTGTTCCAAAGACTATTTTAATGAATACGCTCCTTTTGTCTGCAGATAACAGCCAATGCTGCTATTGGAAATCCTTTCAGAGAGAGGGGCAGTATGTCTTACCATATTCGTGACTTAAAGTTGTTAGAGTCAGATTTATTTAAAGATTATAAAAGGCAGGTCATCCTGTTCCACCTCTGAGCTTCAACTGTTTAGCATTGAAATAAACCAAGTCCATGATACCAAGTTTACAGGAAAAGCACAAGCAGAATGCTAAAATTTCATGATCATTTGTTTGCAGCTTCTGCATAAGAATACATTAGAAAAATTGGAAAAACGTGATGTTGAATACCTGTTGTGTTTATTAGTAATTTGCTTCAGAGAAAAAAACACAGAATGCTCTAAAAATAATCCACCTGCATACAGAACTATTTTTTTATTTTAAAAAAAGATACATTATTCTTTATGTGTGCATAACATAAAGAATAAATGTAGTCAGAGGAAATCCACAAATTCAGGCCATGTTCCTGTATAAAGCTAACAGTTGTTCATACCTCAGTTCATCACAGGACTTATATCATTCCAGTCCTCAACTTTCATCTGGGAAACACTACTATTTTTTTAACAAACCACAAGAAAATACAGTTTAGATGACTCTAAAGGTCATTGATTTGCAGTGTTGATCTTCTGCAAGGAAGAGATTTGCCTGGCACTTACTCTTCATTTGTTAGAAAAGCACAGGTATTGCTATCAGGTTCCTCAGCAAGTCTCAGATGGACAATAGAGGGGGTTTAACCACATTGATCCTTTTAATGTTTTTCAGATCAAGGTGATAGACAAAATTATTATGCTGTTGAATCAATAGAAACAGACAGCAGTGACTGTATTATTTCAAGTCCATTATCCTTCAGTATTAAACAGCTGAGTCAGAATGTTTATGGCAATTATTTGGCCAAACTGAAAAATTATATTTTAAGGCTAATGCCCTCTGACAGTAGGTTTGCTGTATCTAACATCAGTTTTCAGAAAAGTTATATATGTACAGTATCAAATCACTTCAGTGTACTTCTTTTTCTATTACCATTTGTGGGTGAGTACACTAATGATATTCTCTTGACTTTTTCTTAAAACCAGCAATTAATTAGCATGAAGACATATATACAAAATAACCAGCATTAATGCAAATTTGGAAAATTTACTTTGAACTGTATTTCAATAGGATAGTTCTGTAAAAAAAAAGTAGTATTTCATACTTTTTGATCTAACCTTGACTGAACAGTCTTAAAAATATAAAACTAGTACTTAAAATTGGTGACAGTACTTCTAACAGTTAATACTTTTCTAATCTGTCTTATAAAGGACCAGGGCTGTACTGTTAGATCCTATCAGACTTCACAGTTTTTAATGTTCTGCAATGTGATATCCTAGAGGTAGCTTGATTTTTTTTTTTAATGCTCTTTTCAACGCTGTGAAACATCCTACAAAGCAACTAGCAACAAGAAGCAATTCTTTGTATGAGAAATATTGCTTTCTTTTTTTTAAGCTGTAGAAAGGGTTTAGAAATGCTATCACTCATATATTCTTCAGAAAGATACAGAAGGTACATTTGAAGACAGAATTGCGTTTTTTATATATATAATGTTAAAAAATTGTCACCTGTAATTTTGAGAACTAAAATGACTGCTACTGATCTCTATTAAGTCAAAATATAATATACTTGTTCTGTATTTTTCTAGTCATCGTGTATTTTATTTTATCACAATTCTTTAAGAGCACTTCTGAGAGAACTTTGTGTGTAGATTCATTTCAGGTTCATCAATTTCTGCCTTTCTCCATTGATCTGTTCCTCTGGTAACAAAAAATGCATGTTCTTGAAGGGTAGATAAAACAATAAAACCTCTGAACTATTAAGACAACAATATATTTGATACAGATTGGATTTTAAAAATATGCACTGGTTTATATGAGTTCTTGGGTTAATTATAGAATACAGCATGTCAAAATTGTTACTGAATTTGTATTTTTTTAAGATTAAAAATCACTGCCTTTTATCTTTTGAGATAAATATCCTGCTGGTAATCAAACACTGTAAATAAAACTTGTGATTTTTAGAGATTGTTATGCTAATTATCCTCTAAATCTGAGTTGTATGCCAAACTGTTTAAGCCATTTAAGATCATACTGGGGTTTTTTTGCNATAGAATACAGCATGTCAAAATTGTTACTGAATTTGTATTTTTTTAAGATTAAAAATCACTGCCTTTTATCTTTTGAGATAAATATCCTGCTGGTAATCAAACACTGTAAATAAAACTTGTGATTTTTAGAGATTGTTATGCTAATTATCCTCTAAATCTGAGTTGTATGCCAAACTGTTTAAGCCATTTAAGATCATACTGGGGTTTTTTTGCATGTTGCAAATTAGACAGTTCATGGTTATTTCTTAGATATGTTGATCATAAAGGGTATCTAACAGATTTTCCAGTACTTAACTGTACCACTTGCTTCTTTCTCTTTTCTTCTTGTCTATGATGTATGATTAATCATAGATTACTTCATTTTGTTTCATTTCATTTACAACATTTATGAGCTTCACTTTGTCGGTATGAAATGCTTGTCCCCTTCTTTCCTTTCCAAAGTGGCATAATTAGTGTTAGCATCTTTTTTAACAGGCTACATAAAGTTTAGTGGCTGGATTAAATCAAGTCATTAACATAATGTGCTATACAATTTGCCCCTATCTCTTTTCGTTTCCAGTACATCAAAGTGCCACAGAGTGCCAGTGTAATTGGGCCTTGCTAGCTTGTCAGGTTCAGTCAGGCTGATGGCTGCTGCTTTTACTAAAAAGCTTCCAGGCATGATAATTAATAGAGAAAAGAAGTCTGAGAAATGTAAAAGTTTGGACAGTTCTCTATGAATATTTCATACATTTGAATAATCAGAACTTAACATTATCAATTTGATGTATAATACATTGATTAAAAGCCTTGTTTCAGATCCTCAAAATAGACATCAAAACTGGGAATTTGCATTTTCTTTGGCATGGTCTTTATATTTAAAAAAAAATAAATTAAAGAAATCTTTTCTCTTCCATCCCCTCCTCCTTTGCACTCCCACATCTACACCATATCCTTACATGAAATTATATAGCATTGAATTTTCACAATAAAATTTACTGCCATCAACTTCGAAGTTGTCTTAAAATGTGCCATAAGATAATTACTGGCAAACACAATTTGTTTGGTAGTGCTCTGGTTTTTTCTGTAGATCTCTCTTGTTTTCTTGCAGATACCATAAGTGCATTCTCTTGCTCAAATAGCAGTTTATTGATAGCAGTCATTACCTGTCCCTGTAAATTAAGATCTCAAGTTCTAACTAATTTTGACATGAAAATCTTTCTTAAACAGCAGCAAAGCAATACCAATTGCTCATGGTTCTGGTGAAGGACACATATTTGTGCTAAGGTGAGAAGTTGTAAAGCTTCAAGCTTATGTATAGCAAAATGATAGATACTGTTCCTTTTATTATGGGGTTTTTTTGTACAATTACTTGAATAGTGTATTTCCATCTATGTGCTAGCCATATTCATTGAGAAAAAGGAAATTATTTGGGTATCATATTGCAGTTTTAAATTTTGGCTGATATGATTTCTCTTTACACTTACTTTTACAGGACTTGAATGTCTTTGGTGTACTTCAGGGAGATTTTTGAGTGTTCAATATTTTTCCTCAACCTGGCTTGTTTTGTGAATATCTAATCTGAATTTAGAGAATTAAATTTTAAGGTTTTAGTATTTCCCTGTGTTACTAAGTTGGCTTAATTCTACTGTGCCAGAAATACTAATCCTTTGTATTCTCTTAGTCCTGTCTAGAACTAACCTCTGTTGCTTTGTGCTTTTCTTTTGTAAGAAATTGGGGAAGTAAAAGTACTGTACCAGCATATTTAATAAAACAAGAAATAAAATCTATGAAACAGAACCGTCTTATCAGAGTAAGATAAAAGTAACTTATTAAACTTTGTAGTCAGTACTTTCAAAGACTACTGATTGGTCTAAGATTAAAAAGAACCATTTGCCATTCTCCATCTTTAAGGTGGTTGTTTGCTGTGGAGGTCACTGTAATCTAGAAACTAAAGTAAAAGAAAGTTTAAAGAATCCAGGAAATACCTAAGCTGTGTTTTGCCACTGATAAAGTGTGAGATGACAGAAGTTTGAGTAGACACTATGCTGAAATGATGGATTTACAACTTCTCTCTACTCCTTGTCAAATATACTTTGAAGTTGTAATTGAAAGCATGTACTGCAGGTCATTCTTTGTGATAGAAGAAATGAAAGAAGAGGGAGAAATAATACCAAAAATTACTAAACACCAGCTTTTAAATTATTGAAAACTACAGAATCATAAGTGATTACCCATTATTTTTTAGGTAAAAAATAAAACTAATTAGCCAGAATATGAAATTAAGTAGAAGACCAGATTTAAGGCTGAATGTTTAAGCCCACAGGAGTCAGCAGGAGTCATTCTCAACCTAGCTGGTAATTTTTTTTGAGGTTATGAATACAAATGCTCCTCAGTTACTTACTGGAGAGATTGTTTATCGGAGCTTATGGACATGGAAGTTAGTTATGGTGACTTTACAAATAGAATGTATTTTTCTAACTGGAGGTCTAAAAAGAAAAGAATGGGATTTGAAACTGAGTTTTAGTTTGATTAGTTGTGATAAATATCACCAAGCATCGTTTTTTCACAATATGCATATTATAAGAATCAAGTTCTGTTCATTTTTGAAGGTCTGTATTGTTCTCACACAATACTGTAATGACAAGGTAAGGACACAGTATCAAATACTAAGTATTAAAACTTTAAATAAAAAACCCAACTACATTAAAAATGTGTAATTTGATGCAGTTTTTCACTACAGCTGCACTCCTAACAAGTGAAGATGCTGTACTAATATTTCTGCTTTCTTCCCATTCTAAGAGGTACTTTTTCACTAAATGAATTAACTTTCAAATACAGAATTTTGAAATTTAATTTATTTTTTAAATCAAGACAGAAGTCTGTGATCTACATATAGAAAAATACCTGCACAGCTGTATATAGAAAGGCAGAAATCCCATTATATTTGTCTTGGGCTAGATTCTTACATAATACTGCTACTTATTTTGTCTTATTTGTGTAATTTAAATGTTGGTGTGTATTAATGTACCAAAAATGCACAGATATCTTTTTCCTCAAGGAATTTTCTGGGTTTCATGATTTTTAACTTAAGGATCATGCTTCTCTTTGAAATGAAAGGTAGTTGTAAGTTTACACAACCTTTGAATTACTTAATTGTGTGACTAGTTGGTACCTGTGTAGCTAACTGGCTTTGAGATTTGATAGAGTTGGTATTTGGTTTTTATTTTTTCTGATGGATCAATGAAAGGTGAGTGATTAAACATTAAAAAAAGTGAAGTTTTCTCTTTGAGACAATCTGCAGGAGTAGGTGTACCTTAGTTCAGGACAGTGACAATATTGATTATGTAGCTTTCCCAGCTTTTTGGGGAGAAAATAAAATTCAGAATTATGGAAGTTTTTATCTCAGGAATCAAACAGGTCCAAATATATCTATATTTCTGTATTTATTCATCCCTAGAAACAGTTTATCTTTAAAATCTGTTAGTTGAGGCAGTGCCACGGGCAAGGTGCGAAACCAAATCTTTAAAACCAATTCCACTTGAGGAGAAACCCTGAACAATTTTATGTTTTTTCTTCAGAAAGGGCGTGAGGCAAGCTGAAGAGAAAGCAAGCACTATTCAAGTGATCAAAAGTTCTATTATGAGCAAAGTGCAGATGTGACTTCATGTTCGGATGTACAGTTGTCATGGTTGTAGTGGGAAAGCTACAGTTTCCCCAAGAACTTTGTATTTTCTAAAGTGTTTGATGCTCTATACTGAATTCAAAATTGTCATTTTGGAAAGAAAAGGGGTACATTGCTGGTGCGTTACAGATTTGCATGGAGAGCCAATACCTAATCATTGGATTGGCTCAAGCTGTAGCAAGTAATTCATGCATTTGAAGATATTAAAGATGAATTTATTCTGGTCTGAAAACAACCAGAGTTGTCTTCATTGTCACAAATAGATTTTTTTATTCAGTGTGTTCTTAATTCTAGTCAGAGCTGAAGGGATTGCATCAAACCTTGTTATGGTGCTAATCTTGGGCCATTTCATTCTTCTCCTGGCACACGGCAAAACAGTGATGCTGGGGGAAGATTATATGTGCCTTTCCCTTCTTCAGCAAGGATTCACCTCCAGATGAGCTGCAAGGAGAGATCTCTTTGTCCAAAGTCTTAGGGAAAGTCTGAGGTGTATGCGCTTTAGAAAGTCCCATCTGTGTGGAGAAGGAACAGGGAGCATTTCTGTATCCCTCTTTCTGTTCTCACATCTACACCAGCGTGGGGAAAAGGTAAAAATAGAAGATGTTATTCCTCACATGAAAAGTCACAGCGTACAAGACTAGGATAATTATTTTGCAATATGTATTTTTATGTGTATATGATTCTGTGTTGCCCTATTAATCATAATTACTTAATGAGTAGAGTTTGTGTCTCTGTACACTTGAATTACATTGACGTTCCTGTAATAGCATTCTTTGTGTCTCTGTTGTGACATAAAATGATCACAGGAATTCAGCACTTGATAGAGGAAGAGGATTATTTCTCATTCAATAATGTATTTGTTAATCAATATTCATAGTGATTGAAATACTGATAGCAAATGGATGATTACTTGTGATTATTGGAGAATAGCTTATAGTTTATCTTATGTGCTCTTTGCTTGAAATAGAGGTGAATAAGTGGACTCTGGAAATAAGTATATAAAATACTAAGGAGTAAAGCATCCATATTTTTGAGCATTGATAGATAGAGGATTCAAGTTGATTTTACAGTTTAGAAGTTCCTTTTATTTTGAGTTTTTCAAGGATATATATTAGCTAAAACTGGATGTAAAAAATAGGAACGTTGGTCCTATAAGCAAGGTATTTTCAACTCAACTGTTCTGTGCAGAAAGCACAAACTTATTTTTTAAAGCACTTATTTCTGTGGGATACTGTTGTTGACCATTTGAGACAGTTGGAATTTTATTTTTTGCATCAGTGTTAGCCTTTTATTGTGACCAAAAAAGAAATCAAAATATGGAATATACAGCTGCTTCAAGATGGCAGTCAAGACTAATTACAGAATTAAACCAAGGTTTTTTTAATCTCAGAAATCAGAAAGGTGAGAAAAGTTAAGACTTCAAATTCAGATGTAATGTCCACTGCATTTAGTACTTACCCTAATCCTAAAGCTTTTTGAAGGAGTTCAGTGATTCTTCCAAATCTCTGGGTAGCATTAATTACAAAGAGTCGGTATTAAATGGTAGAGAAAGCATTTTGACATAGTCTAAGTATCTTACCCATGTTTTGTTTTCCTCACCTGAAGTGAAAGCACTGAACCAGTTTCTCTGAGACATTTTTGAAAGCGTTTAATATTCTTTATTTTAATATCTTCCCATTCTCTGTGTTAATTGAAATTTTCTATTTTATTTGTTTTAAATGCTTAAATGTAACGACTAATTTTATTCCCATTGAATAGAATTATTTTGGGCAGTAATTGACAAACTGTCCATTGTTCAATTGAACAGTACCTAATAAATGAGACCAAGACTTAAAAAATAACAGCTTAGGAAAAGATTTAAATAACATACTTCACTCTGCATCATAGAAATATAAATAGTTGTTTAAAAATTAATTTCTATCATATATTGAATGCTAAATATATTTTCAGAATGGCTACATAATGTGAGTGGTTTTGTGTTAGTGATGAAATACGACATGATAGCTAATGCTATTCTTAAGCAGTTCTATATGTTTTATTTGTAAATATCTTTTTTTATCAGCCTGTGTTCTCCTTTGTATATGCTGTATTCATATTTAGTATTGATAAAGCTGGGACTCAAAATAGTCTTGACTGTTAAGGTCCAAGATAATTTGTTATTTTTTTTCTTATAATTTTCTAATAGTATGACTCAGTTTTTTGCTTCAGTTTAAGTTAAAAAGCAGAATACCTGGATTTACCCCACTAGCCTTGAAAAAGTGTAATACTCTTTGCCTACTGTATGCAATTACAAGTGTTAAATATGTCAAACAAATTTTAAGATATGTAAAAGGAATACTTTATAATACAGGATATTGTATTTGGACTTGATTCATAAGCTACTGTCTGTGTACAAACTAGTCTGACATAGCTGCTAAATACTTTGGGGCGAACAAAACCACTCAGCATATCCCTTTAAATACAGATGCTAATACATCTGTTCAGTGCAAGAAGAAAAGAGTTGTTTCTGAAGTAAAATTAGACAATAGAGCCAATTTCATTTTTTATGCATGTGAATGTAGAGTGCTTGAGGTTATTAGTTGAAACTGAGTAACCTTTCCAGGCTTTCATCTCTTTCTTTTCAAATTTGAATATGAAAAGCATATTCAAGTCAGAGACCATCACTTTAATGACATTTGGCAGTCATTTGATTTATTAGATTTTAGAAAAAAAAATTCCTTTAAATATTTCATCATTCTATGCTAATCCCAGTAATATTGCCAGCTGAAGCCGTGTACCTGTATTAGTGGAGACAGAATGGTGTGGAATTTTTTCTGTCATCCTAGTAAAATTTCCATGAATCTACTGAATAATAAAACAACCTTATTGAAATATTCAGATTTGGGTTTTTAGTTAAAGTGTCTTAGGATACATAATAAAAGGAAATGTCTTTTGAAAAGAGGGGGTAAAATTACTTCATCAAATATTGAAAGGACTTGACAGCAATGGAAATTGTTCTATATGATGGATATTTTTACAATAGGATACACCTGCTTTTCAGTTTGATTAATCATATAATTTGCTTGGGGAAATGTAAGCTATCTCCATAATAAATTAGGATATTGACTTGCAGTTTGAACACTGAATCTAGAAAGCTAATCTTCTGAATATGATTAATACTTCAAGTGATTTAAGTTTAAAATCAAAAATTGTCAAAATATTTCCACATGGGGAAATATTTTTAATAAAGATACAAACTTGAAAGAAATGAAAGAAGTAACAAGATTTTTTTTTTGACATTTCTGCACTCCCAACATGTTGTGTTTGCTCTTTGAAGAATGTTGTCTTTGAATGCTCACCTACATACTCCACTTTGGAAACCAGAGTGGCTTTTCTTTCTTCAAATTACAGTTACCTAGGGAAATACTTGGGACTTTCTGTTGAGTCTGACATTCACACTTAAATACATAAACCTTATTACAATGTATCTGTACACAATACTATAGACCTTGCTGAATAGTGTGAGACAATTTTACAAGGAAGAGAAGAATGTAATTTCGCTTAAAGAGACTAAGAAAAGGTCTGATGAAGAACAATTGTGTTTGCTTTTATGATGTTGTTAATTTTAACTTTTAAAGGTATTTTTGATCTAACTAGTCAAGTTCAGTATATGAAGTGGAATTCCATTTAAATGCAGTTGTACTTTACATGCCTAACTACTTTGTGACTTGGTGGATTTTTATTGAATGTGGTATAGTCTGCAGTAGGCACTAACAATTCTCTTCCATTTGGAAAACTTTGATACCTAATGTTACTGAAACTCTTTCAAGCAGTTATGGGCTCACTTTGCTGTGTAGCTAAAAATAATGGCAACAAATTAGTGTTCAGATAGCGTTAGTACATAAAGATAACCTTAACCTAATCTCCAGTAGGCTATGACTACTGCAATAATATTTTAAACATCAAATGTCAATCAGTGTGTGTTGCAACAGTATTCTTAACTGCAAACCATGAGGTTTAGATTCTTACTGTGTCTATGTCAAAATCAATCAATCCATGTTAATTGAACAAACTACCCGATGATTCACACGTATGTTTGGTTTGTGTTAACGCTTCAAGAAACACAAAATAATTATTTTGCTTTGTGTTTTGTTTTTAAAAAGGAAGTTGAAAAATCTGAATTAAAATTACATCACTTGGTTTTACTAAGTCATGGATTGCATCAGATGAAACAATACAGCAGCTCTGTGTAGAATGCAGATGAAGCAATTTCCCTGCAGAGGACACTCCACTGTCACTTCCAAACCCAACAGGTAGTCAGAGGAGTGACTGGAACTATAGCACTGGTGAGTGTGACCTATCCCTGAGCAGGTGTGTTCTTTCCCTTAAATTCTGTCTTAGGAAAATGCCTGCAATAAAGCCTACTTCCCGTACATTATATTTGCATTTATCTGTGTACTGGTTCTATTTGTCATTTTTCCAAATATTTTGGGAAATACTAATGATGGTTTTTAAGAACTGAGATAAGGATGCAATTATTAAGTATAAAATTAAAAACGAAAGTAGGCTTGTGTAAGAAATTGAAACTGCAATATATTTAATCATGCTGGTAGTGCATCCATTTTAAAATTAGGCTTTATATAACTAATTTTTTTTTTGAAAGAGCGTGATGAACTAATTTTTTTATTGATACATGATGCAGCAAAAGAAAAACATTCTATCCAACCATGTACAACTGAAATACAGTTAGAGAATATATGTAATTGGACTTGATCATCACTTGTGAATACTCAGTGTACCTTTAATAAGAAATTTTTTAAATGGGAAATTACTCAACTGTATTTAATACTAATGCATTGCTATTTACTTCATAATACTTAATCCTGCATGTTGCATATCCTAGACTCTAACAAATGAACATTTGAAAGTAGTTGATGTCAATACACAATGCAGTTGTTAACTTTTGTGACTCCAGGAAGGACATTGATCTTTATAAGGCCTTAGGAAAGAAAAAGAACCCCACAAAAAAACCAGTAGTGCTGCAAAGTCCTGCATTCACTGAGACTTCCTTCCATTCAAACAAATGGGATTTCTGGCATCATATGCTAAATAAGACATTACAAAATAAGAACTCTTTTTATGTGCTGGACAATATTCATCTTGTTAGCTTCTGTAGACACTTCTCCAAATGTTCTAGATAGGCAGCCCTAGATGAAATATGTTTTTCAAAACCTTGTTGAAATAATACCATAAGCCAATAAAAGCTTCTTAAGGCTTTTAATTTCTCTTGCTTTTTGAATTCTCATTGCTTTGAATATAACAAGCATTCAGAAGGTATAAAAGTCTTACACAATATTCTGATTCCTGAGTATACTAGGTATGGTTTAAGCATGGTAGTATTTTAGGTATTTGCTCTGCAAAGTTTACCTGAAAATGCAGGAAAGTTATGATGAATACAGAATAAAATTTCAGACTTTTAAGGTAATTATTAAACTTCAGTACATTTCAAGCTGTGAAAGTAGCATCATGATTTGGAGAGACTGTAATTCATAAAGGCTTTGCAATCTAGTAGTGCTGTATTGTATTATTTCTGTTAATCATAACCTAGCTGTGCAATTTTGATTTTTCTGTTTGCTGCTTGTGTATCGAATATAAAACTATATGAACTTCAAAATATCCCAACAAATCAATATAAAAAGGTGGCTTTTGGTCTTAATTGCTTCAGGACTGTACTGTGCAGCATAATACTAATGTGGTTGTTATTTGCAGAGGTTTGCTTAGATAATTGGGTGTCTAATTTCTACTCAAGATTAGTTTTGCATATACGGGGAAAAACCTAATGAGTCTGCTTTTTGATAATGCCAGTTGAGAAGCCAGTAAGATAATAGTAATGAAATCTGCGTGTGTGTTTACTATAGCTTTGCTGCATCTCTTATTCATGTCTAATTAGATTTGAGTATGCTGAATATTTGAGGTTAATTGAATATTTTCTTTAATAAAAACGAGATTTGCATGGGTAGAAAGAAATTTACTTTGAGCTTAGAAGGAAACTAATAGTCCTTTAGACTTTTGCATGGAGAAAATCGGGGTAAGTCCATAAGTAATCTAAAAAAATCACTAATTCTTATAATAAATAAAGCACTTTATATTATCTGTAACTGGAACAGATTGACTGTTTTAAAAACATCTTAACTGCTATATAAGGCTTCATGAGATTCACTGCTTAAAAAACATTTGAAGTTTTTCCCATACCTTTTGCACATTCTCCACTGTCATTGTTTGGCATGTGAGATACAGAAGATTAACAGAACCTTGTTAAAAAACAGTGTAGTAGAGTTCCAGTGATCTGAACACACAAGATCCCATGAATTTCCATTTTCACAGGTGGTTCAAGCACGTACTTTGGCATTAATTGGGTTTTTTCAACTATGACTTTTTCACTGAGAATGGTTAGAAGATCGTTTCTTTCTTCCAGAGTCTTGGAGTAGAAACTTGAATGAGGAAGTTTATACAGTGCAGGATTATGCTGCAAACCTCTTGATTGCCCATGACATTAAGTGTTGTACCTCCTGATGATCATAGTGACTGAGAGGAGCTGTTGTGTTTGTTACCACTGAAACGAGTTATTAGAATATCCAAGAGTGCTTCCAAACATTACAGTACCATAAATTCAAAGAACAGTGGAATTTGCCAAATTATACAGTGGTTCTAGAGAATAGACAGCAGAAATAAAAGAAAGATTCATGAGANCATTTTCACAGGTGGTTCAAGCACGTACTTTGGCATTAATTGGGTTTTTTCAACTATGACTTTTTCACTGAGAATGGTTAGAAGATCGTTTTCTTTCTTCCAGAGTCTTGGAGTAGAAACTTGAATGAGGAAGTTTATACAGTGCAGGATTATGCCTTGAAAGGTTTTATATTCAATTTAATTGGGAAGCTTTCTTCTCTCAAAAGCTTCTCTCTTAGGTGAACATGTGGCTAACTGAGCAACTTGAGGTACAAGTGGAAGTAGACTAAAAGAACTAAAAGAGGTGTGGGAAAGAAGATGGGATGTAGTTTTTTATTAAAAATAAACTTCAGAAGTTCCCTATTCTAAAAAGTGGATTCCTCAAATGTTGAGACTTTGCATCAGGAAACATTGTTATAATTCTGTGTGTTATTCCTTTTCTATATTAACGCTCAAGACTGTGGAGCATTGTTTTTTTCATTGTGATGAAAATCTGCCTCATCATGTAGTCATTTCGTTTTGTTAGAATGTCAGCTATGGAAAAAGTAGGCTCTAACAGAACAGTAATGTCTTGAATTGCAAAGATTTCTAACAAGGTTCCAGGGTCATTGTAATCTTCAGCTTCTACCACTTCTTTAGGACTAACTTTAAAATTGTAATCTTAGACGCAAACTGTCACAAGTTAATTTTGAATTATTTTTGCAATTAATTGGATAGAAATATGAGATGTTCCATGCCTAGCAGGAATGTTAATGCTTCTAAGTTCAGGCAGTACTAAGGGGTGCTATGAAAGTATGTTATTCATCAGGATCTAAAAATATATTTTCACTCTGGTTAATCATTTTCCCCAGACTTGAATGGAGCTTGTGCCGAATGTTTTACTTACTCGTCTGAATTTTTCCATTGAGTGAAGTGAATTTGAACTCTTTAGGTTTGTTAATAATTTGCATTTAAAATTGTTTTAGATGCATTATTAGTAAATTTAGGAAATTCCATTTGGGATGCTTATGGGAAAGGGAAGAATCTGTTGATGTGGCATTTCCTTTGAAGTTCTTTGGCTGTCCATCTGTCTCCCTGCTGCCTCCCCATCACTTCCTGTGGTGGCCTCAGGAGCACTTGGCCATGAGAGTAGCACATGTGGAAAGTCATCCACATGTCCAAAAGAACAGCAGATGACAATAACAGCTTCTTTTAACCTAAGAAAGTAAGAAATTGTGAGTGGAAACTAAGGATTCAAAGACAGAACGCCAGTGCTTTGCTTTCTGATAGTAGAGAAAAAGGTGGCAAATTGCAAATTCCTTTGATTGAATGACTCAACAACTAAGTAACTGCACTGGCTGTTTTGTGATAGTAACCCATTCCTAACAGCAGTTCTGCTGGCCACATAGGAGCTGGGGAACAGCTTTGGAGAAAACTGAAAAATCAGTAGTTCTGGAAAGTGGGCTTCCTAGGGCTAATAGAGATATGTCCTTCAATAAATCCCTCTACAAGGAAGTTAGGCCTTCATAGCTCCTCATACTTCTGTATTCCAATACTCTCAGCTCCTTAATAGAGTTGATACTTTCTCTTCATACAAATAAGTTTATTTTGGGTAGCAGAAGACAGTATGAAATACGTTAAAGATTTCTGTCTGCACATGGGAAAAGGAAACCTTACTGTGATGTGGAGGGTGAAAAAGAATTGTTGTGAGTAGAGTGGCAGAGTAACTAGAAGAGAGTGAATATTAAAAATGTTGGAGTTTAATGACAGACAAATTTCTAGCTCCACCTTCTCCCCTCAAAACCAAATGAAAACTCTTCTGAAGAGCTAAGTTTGATTCTTAGGGGACTGTATTCATTCTAGTTCTGTTGTAGCAAAACCTTTTTAGTTTCATGTCTTTATTTAATTTTTTAAAAATTCCTTTAACACTTTTTCAGTTTTTATAATCTTTCACAGTAGTTTGCTAATATTTGCAAACTGATACCATTTGCAAGCAAGCAGCTACTTTCTCTAATAAAAGATGCCCAAAAACTTCTTAAAGAATTTCTTAAAACCCTGCTTCTCATTCTTCTAGTATGTTTTCCAAACCAAGGCTAACTTTTGCTCTAGGTCGTATTAATAGTACAAAAATTAAAAGCTGATCGTTGTGTTTGTATTTTAAATTAAAACAATGAAAAGCTTTCAGAGCACTCACTCACACTCCCCAGGCTGTGGATTTTCTCCAGTCCATTGGTCTAGAGGTTTCTCTTATTGAAATATTGTGGCAGGAAAGGAGGATTAAATTACTGAGGCTGTCAAAAAGGACAAGCACTCTGCCATACATTATCATTATCACTGGCTTCCTCAGTGGAAGAAAATGCAGTAAATCACTTCAAATACAAAGCAATAAAGACCACTGGCTTTTAAAATCATGAGTGCTATTGCCATTAACAGAAAGTGACAGCTATGTGGCATGCTTAGATGCTGCTTGTATCTTTTTTGACAGCGTGCACATAAACCTGCCAGTGACACACCACTAGATCACATGACCTTTCAAATTTGATTCTAACATTGTTGCTTTTCCTTAGAAAAAAAAGAAAGAAAGAAAGAAAGAAATGTGTGTTTTTCTTTGTTCTTTTCCTCATGCTCTTCTAAAAGGTGAAAAAACATTTGATACTAATAGTAATTCTGATTTGCTTTGCAGTGATAAATGTGGATAAGGCAAATAATTGTGCAGAGAGTATCTCAAGTCTGTTCTAAAGCCAGATCCACTCACTGACAGGTACATGTTAGTGCTGGAAAACTCTATAATAGATCTTAGTAAATAATGCTTGTGGTTCGCCTTGTCGTTTGTCTCTTTTGAGGAGGTTTGGCTGAGAAGTTACCATGTAACTAACTAACTAGAAAAAATTTTGCTTCATCTAGGAATGATAACTGCATTCTGATGAGACAATTGATCTTATTTCTTCCCTGTGTAGGTTCATGTGGCATGGAGTATTGCAACCTCACCTAATGTTGGTTTAGTGCTGTGGTTTGAGGTTTGGTTTGGGAGTTTGTTTGTTTCTTTGTTTTGTTTTTAACAAATTTGTTCTGCAAAAGAGGGAATCTATCAGCGGTATTCTACCACTGATGAATCTGAAAAGCATGTATCTGTGCAGTGTAGTGTAGTACATTTGCTGCTTTCTGAATTCAGAGTACTACAAGAGTGCAAGAGCTGCAGAAAGTGTTCCTTGGCCCTAGAATTTCCAGAAATAGATACATAGATCGATCGATTGATCTAGCAGGCAGCTATTATGTGAATACATATGAGAAAGAATATAAATTAGTCTTGTCCAATTTCATAATAATAAAATATTTTTTATTATTCAAACTTTTTTGATTGAGATAGTATGTGCCTTACTTATACAGAATGAATGACATCCTTTGATTGCATTTTCTCTTGAAGGTCAATCTTCATTAAAATGGAATAATTGCTAAATTAAATATTCATTTTATTTGTGGAAGAATAGGATACCTGCTGATTGTATTTGAGGTGTTGGAGCTACTTGTAAATCTTTTAAACATGTATTTATTCACAGATCACTGATTCACTCCACAGTAAGAAGGAGTGATCTCTAATTTCATTTCTAGACCTGAGTTTCATGCCTCGGCTAGAAAACAGGTTTTACTGGAATGGAGCAGGGAACACCATGAAATGATTACTTGTTGGGACGGAAATATCATACCAAAACAATTCTTAGGTTTGGAGATTTTAAAGAAAAAAAGAAAAATACTTCACCTAATAAGCAAGCAGATGACTTATTCTACCATATAGAATAGGAAAGCAGTTAATGTTCTATTAAAATTTGACAATACTGAGGATAAATACTCCTTTTTTTTTGTTGTTTTTTATCTTCTGAGGGATAATTCAGCAAGGGAAAATAGGTAAGTCTGTGTGCTGCAATTTCTCCTAGAAATACTTAGATATTTATAATAATTATTTTACAAACATAAGGGGAAAGTAAGGTAAGGTTACAGCAGTGAGCTTTTTCTCTGAACAGAAGCATTCATCTTCTGTGTGTTGCTATCATGGTACTGTCCTCTGTGTTCGTAGGTGGGTTGTTTTCTGCAGTCATTGATGTGTCTGACCTGGCCTGTGTTGAAATTTCAATTCTGCATTGACTGAATAGGAAGACAGGAAGTTCATCAGTAGTCCAGTTCCCCACTTGATCCTAGCAAGAGGACCACCAAGAAACAAAGTTTATGGAAAGATCGTGCCCATACACCGAAAGTTTCCAACTCTCTGCGTTTTAAACCTGGCCTAGTGATATCTTCAACACATGTTTTCTATCACAGGCCTTACAAACTAGTATCAGAGCTTTTTCAGCTGAAACAGGAACTGAACTAAACTAATGCTTTAAAGCTCAGGAAACCAAATTATCAAGGATATAAATATCATTGAAAATTGCCTGCAGATGGTTTAGCCTGACACTTTATTGGTGTTTGTGCTAGGCCAAATTATAGCAGCATAAGCAGTGTATTATGTGTATTAAGTAGTGTATTAATTTATTTTTTTCCTCTCACAACGAATGTTGCTGGAAATGATACTCATAATGATTGGATCCATATTATAACATAAATAAATGGATAATCACATGCTATTTTTGTCTTCTAAAAGAAGAATCACTTTAATGAACAGCTCTTGAAAAAGATACACTATTATAATACACAAAATTAGTGCTAAGCCGAAGTTGCAACTATAGGCTAATTCTGTAGGTGAAACAGAACCAATTTGACCCTGAAAATAATGCATTTCACAGATTTGTACTCTTTTAGTTTATGCTTACAAATAAATAAATGTTAGTTGGTGTGGAATTTATATGGAAAATACATATTTTTTAGAGTCCGAGAGTCATTTAGGTTGGAAAAGAACTTCCGAGTCATCGAGTCCAACTGTTAACTCAGCACTGCACTTTTAAATATCTCCAGGGATGGTGACTCCACCAGTTCCCTGAGCAGCCTGTTCCAGGCCTTGACAAGTCTTTCAGTAAATAACTTTTAATATCCAGTCTAAAATTTGTTTGGACTGGAATTCACTGTTCATGAAGATAAGATTTCAAAATAAAGTTGATTTTTCTCTTCTTTCAGTTTCATTTATTGATATGGAATCATTCTAAGTGTTTATTAGAAATGTTGATTTTGGTTCCGTATTTGAATAAATGGCTATAGTAGCAGAAAATGTAAAAATAATCAGTATCCAAAAAATCAAGAAAAATATGCTGTTAAATAGAATGATATAAAACGTAAAATACGTGAGCACGAGGTAGTAGGAAACTAGGAAGACTGTTTGAAATCCTTTTTAGGTTAGTAATTGTTGCAAACCGCAAAGACGGTTCTCTTCTTTTGACAAGCATATTTTCTTTATGTTTTCAGACAGTCATTGTCTCTGTCATTAATATGGAGATTTTGTCACAGTATTTGCTTTTCTTTTGCCTGTATTGTGTGACATGGGCAGCCTTTTTGTTTTGTTTCTTTTGCTGTATAATAGGGATTCAAATTCCTTATTAAATTGAGGAAGATATACTTGCTAATATTTGTAAAACTTTGGAATAAAAACAGGATACAGAATTATTATTGCAGTGTCTGAACCCCATCATTATTTACTTACATGTTCAAGTCTCTAAATCAGTTAACAGAACACATTTCTGGCAGTCCATTTAACTTTTTGTAACTGTGTCATAGTTATTTTTTATTCTTCCAGTGTTGTCTTTCAGCATTTTAAGAGTGTAGAAATTGCAGTCGTGTGGTGAAACTTCCCTGATTCCTCATGCCAGACTGTGCTTAAAGTGTTGAGACCTGGAGGTAGAGCATGTGCTCTTCTGACAAGTGTCAGGAGAGACATATGTGAAGAATGGAAGAACCCATTCCTCTAACAGTCACCCTGCTGTGATAACAAGAGTGAACAGCTTTATGCAGGAGGTTTCCAGGCTGATCCTGACAGGTGCATCATTTCTTGGTAGGACATGGTTGTTATTCCAAGGAACAGACTATATGAAGCCATTGTTCTCCAAAGTAACAAAATCTATGTTATAGGATAGAGCATGCGTACAGTGTTAGCTTCACATTAATATACTGAATTAATGCATGAAGTTTTCTACTTGCTGCCTAAAAATTCTGGTCTCTGGAATAAAAAAAATGGAATCAAATTTGCCTACAGTAGAGCTTCTGCCCAGTCACTCTAAATTACCTGCTGATGTTAATGCCTATAACTGTTGTTCAAAAACAAAAATAAATAATCATTCAGGCTTTCATTGTGAAACACGTTTTAAGCTTAAAGCACTTACTGTTTTTTCACTTTTCTTTTGACAAACAAGTTTCATTTAGTTCTCTATTCTTTCCTGCAGTGCCTAGCAGATATCTTCTCACATGGTGCTTTTTAACAGGATGATAAAATGTCTTCCTGTTCAGTAGGTTTGGGATTCCTGCAAGGAAGTGTGTACTGATACCTGGTGTTACAGAAAAGAAATGTGGAAGTCAGCTAGAGAGAAAGTCTGGGATCCCAGTGAGAAATAAGGGACAGTAACGCTATCCATAGCTTTATTCATGTATTAATATTTTGTCTAAGATATCCTTTCCTGTAGACTCGGATATAAAGTAACTTGATGTTACCCATTTGAAATTATGCTTATTGTAACATTTCTAGGTTATAAAGCTCACAAACATTCACAGTTTTGAACAATGTTGTCAAGACATACCAAATGTTAGCTCTAAATTCCTGTCATTTTGTCAGTCTTGGTGTTTTTGGCCCCAACACAAGCCACTAACTCAAGCCAGCTCCAGCACAATACTGGAATTATGTGTTTGAAAGGAAAGCCATACTTGGAGGCAATGGGTGTAATTTAAATTCACAGAAGAAAGCATATATTTTGTATAGTTGTTTGTATAGCCGTATCAACAGGAATTGTACCATGGGGTGGTGGAAGGGGGAACAAAAATGAAACATTTCTGTAATCCTGTGGATCTATGTCCTTCTAGTACAGCTAAATACTACTAAAGAAGAGGAGAAGATTTAAAAGAGAGAGTCTTAGACTATTCTTGTCATGGAAAATGTTGAATTGAATTGATAAAGAGTTATTGTTTATGTTTATTCGTGGAAGAAGAAAAAACAGAATGCAGTTTTGCCTTTTTTCTTTTTTTCTGTTTTGTAAGTTGATTTTTAACCCTTTTTGAATATAATTTTTTTTGTGTGTTTACCCTAGTGTAACATTTACAGTGCTCAGTGATACCTCAGAAGGTGAACAGGATCTCGAATGTGAAGATACTGATTTTGCATTGGTCCATTTGAAAGAGATATTCCAGAAGCAAAGAAATATCTTTGAACAAGACATTGATGGTAAGTTTTAGAGGTCACTTCCTTGTAAACTTTAATAGCTCAAGATCAATTTGTTGAATTTCTACTTTTCTCTGTAAGATTTACTGTGAAAGTAATTGTTTGACATTGTGTCAAGAAGAAATTCTTTAATATTAACTAAAGGTTTCCACATTTGTTTGCAAAAGTCTGCAGAAACTATTACTGTCATTTTTAAAATAAACCAAACAGCATCCCCAGCTCAGAGTAATTAGTTTATAAAACCTAAGAACTTAAAAGACGTCTGCTTCCTGTAATTCTCTATTTTGTACAACGTACTTCATTGTAATAGGACTATAAATATATATTTTTTAATTAAAATTTATGTCAATAATTCTGTATTGCTGATGTCTGTTTCTTATTTAAAGTTACAGTATAACCCCCAGAGTACGTCCAGCTTTTGTGTCCTCCATATGAAATTGTATCCGAGACAGTGTGAAATACTGGGGGTGTTGGTTAGGGGTCAGTTTAGAGTGAGCACCCCTCTGAAAAAGACTGTGACCAGCCCTTCACTGTGACTCAGCAAAGCAAGGTGAGGTGAGTAGGAGCTGTGGAATCTTCCCTTTCCTGGGCCATTGGAGAGTGTTTTTATAATGCTCGTAAGAAGACTTGAGAAGGTTACTCAGTCCTTTCACAGACAGCGAAGGAGAATATTCTCCTTGCTTAGAGTTTCCTGTTGCCTGTGGTAGCAGCATCATGGTTACCAATGCTGCATTTTCCTCCTCCCTCTTCCTCTCAATCCTCTTTCCTGTTGTGGTGAAGCACAGGGAAGAAGCTGAGAGTATCTTTGTGATAAAGCAGTGCCTCTGTGGGTACATGAACCAGCTCCAAGACTGGACACAGTGCACACAAGGTGCCCTTTGAAGAGCAGGAATTCCAGTTAGCCCCACTAGAATGCCAGGCCAGTGTGACTTTGCTATTTCTGCTGTTGGGGATAATTACCATACCTTGAGTGATGGGGAGCTGAGTATTGAGGGAAAGAAATAGGCTTTCTTACCATTTCCATTGTCATGCATGATTTGCATCCATGCAGCAGCTAAAATACTCAAAGTATGCATCAAAGTTCCAGGAACACGATAAGGAAAATGCTAAGAATCAAATCTCCATACTCTGGAAAAATAATATACAGATTTGATGCACTTCTTAATGTGGCTGAACCACTTAAGCTTTTCTCCACCAATAATTTTTCTCCAAGTAGTTGTACAAAAGCATATCTCCTCCAAAAAGGTATTTTGTAGTCTCTCAATGAAAGATTGTTTTTGTTCTGTATTTTAAGGCCATAATTCCCACTGTTGTAATTCCTATTTGGTAAGACTGATTAGTGATAAAAATACAATTTTTTACTCTTGAAAGTCACCTTTCACAAAACTCTTAAAAATCCTAATCATCATCTGAGAGAATTATTATGACAGGAATGACTGGTTTTTGTTACTAGTTATTGTTGTGTCAAAAGCTAATCATTATTATGTAATGACAGGTACTTCAATGTTGAGGAGCATTTCTTCCCTTAATCATAAGACATTTGAACTAATTTTTTACTTTATGTGCATTATGTCTATTAAAGTGATAGTAATAGCTAAAAATACTTTCATTCTTTTTCCTGTCCACACTTCTGCCCTTCCCTACAGATGCCATACAGTTTTTTTTCTGTTGCATCCCTAACATATAACATTGCATATTTTCTGAAAATTTAGAAATTTCAGAGAATTGAAGTTAATTTTATGTTAATATATGTCAGATCATGGCAGAAGAAGATGTTAGTGTATTTTCTTGGACAAATTTATTGGAAAAGGATCTGTTCTTAAGATCTGGACATAGACTTCAATTAAATGCAATGGCTCGATAAACAGAATTCCTAAGTAGTATGTACGCATTCGCTGAGATGGATATTGGTTTGAGAGAAAAAGATTAAACCTAGACACAGAAAAATTCATAGGACACTACCACATGAAGATGTAGTCATTCTCAGATACCATAAGCTTCCTTCATTCTATTTGAGGACTGCAAGCATGTATCTTTTTCATATCTTCTTCCTTTCATTACTGATTGTGTGAAAGTGGCCTCCATGAAATTTGAAGCAATTAAGGGAATGACTAAGCTAGAGGATGGATGAAAAAGAGACTGTACAGTCAAGACATCTAACAATGTGCCTCAGAGATAATATGGCAATATGAAAACTGAGAAAATAGAGTTAATGTTCTGATATCATTAATTACAGTTATCCTGCTGTTCTTACAGTAAAAACAATCCTGTCCCCTGAAGTCTTTTGCTCAAGGATGTACAAAATGGTTTGGATCTCTTAGAACAGCATCCAATCTGTCCTATAATAGGTCTTTCAACAGAGTAAGTGATGGAAGGTTTATCCCATGTTTTCCTTTCTCTAAACTTCTGAGCTGTCCCGGCAGCCTAGAAGTTGCAACATGAAGCATTATTGCATGTCCCAGAGTACTTATCCTGATTTATAGAGTAAATACATAACCTTGCCATTTGTCAGCTGTATAGTTTGCTTTGAAAAGATACGATGTCAGGATTATTTGTTTTTATTCAAATTCCTCCTAGAGTCGTGTTAGGCAGCCTCATTGCTTTTTGTGCAGGACTAGGAAAGAAGCCTCATTTTTGACTTAGCAGCATGTATTAATCACAGCAGCAGAGATTCTGGCCCTCTGGGCTTACTTAGATATTGTAAAAGAGTGCAATTTTAAATCATGTCAGCTAATTTCTGTAAAATAGAAATTTTAAATGCTACTTTAAACCCACATACACAAAGATGAAGGTAGGTAGTTTAGTGTAGGGGAATTATCATATTTGTTCATACTTCACTATTTTACAACACATAGAAGCTTGGAATTTAAATCATTTTGCATTGCACAAACTGGAAAGAACAACTTACTATTTAAATACTAATAATTGTGCAGGCTGATTGGGACATGTCAAACACACAGTGTAGAAAATGCATTAACTCGTATATTTTTTACTTAAAATTATTTCTAAATATGCATGTATGTTTTCAATAGAGTTTGGAACACCTTTATTTACACATTATGAAAAAATATTAATTTATATAGGCAATTATTATATTAATAGTTTTCTTTATTTCAGAGTTAATTCCAGCACTAATACTTTCATTGATGTACATTCTAGTTCTTAGAGTGCTCAGTTTCCAGTAGGCTAAGTATCTGAAATGGAAGATTTCTTTATTATTCATTTACCTCTCCTCTTTTTTTTTTTTTTTCCATATACTGGGAGCCTTTTAATCTGTCCAAATGCTAAGGAAGATTATCAGAACAAAAGTGAACCTTAAATGAAATTGCTAATGCTGTTTTGTAATGTTTCCTTTCTAGTTTTTGATTCACAAGATGATAGTGCAGTAATTGGAAAGCTCAAAGGAACAGTGGAAGCCCTCCATGCACTGCCCTCAGTCGAGAGGGGAATGCAAAGATGACTACGAGGCATGAAAGGAAGTTTCCCTACAGAAGATCCTTCTCCCAGTGTAAATACATGCTTGATAGTGCATCAAAGATGAGATCTTTGTAATTCTTACAGTATATTTAATGTATAATTTATATGAAAAGGACGCTTGATTTGTAGTTGTAAAGTTTTGTATACTTTTCAGTCTGTTTGTTTTTATATTTCCCCCCTAAGGCTAAGAATATCTCCACAATGGACAACGTCTTGTAAATAATTAATACCTACATGATTGAACGATGTGCTTTATTTGCATTTTTAAGATTTTTTCCTACATAAAACAGTAATAAAAATGCAAGTCAAAATTTTAATTTTTAATAAAAAAACCATAAGCCTTAGAAAACTGATTAAAAATACTTTTATGTTATCCCTAATCACCCCACTAAATGGAATGCCTGTGATTAGCCTCATTAAGAATTTTATACTGTGAAGATTTTATTAAAAGCAATATATGAAAATTACTTGGATTAATGTGTTAATCTGCCTCTTTAAAATGCTAATATCCATTTTATGCACATTAAATCTCAGTATGTGTTTTCTTTGATGCATGCAGTTCCTATCAATTAAATATAAAAAATTAGGCTAGTTGCAGGACTTACTAAATTACTGCAACCTTTTTTAAAATAACTTTTACCCTTCTACTAACATTATAATCAGCTGTTTATGATTACCATAATTTGAAGTAGGGGGAGGGCAGGCGCAATCATTTTCTGTACAGTAGATGATTTACTTGCAGCCAACATCTGTCAAAGCACAAAAAGAAGCCATAGAGTATCAGATTTTGCTTCACCTACTTTGGGCTTTAGGGATGGGCAACTGTGTTTTTATTTGGGTTTTGTCACTTTTAGAACTTACATCAAACATATACAATAAATTGTTGTATCTGAATAACTGGTGTCTAGTGTGGAAAGTTAATTTTACAGCTTCTAACCAATCTCAGTGAAGGATTTAATTGATATTTTTAATGGAGCTGTGAATCAATGCTGCAAAAGGATTGTCTCTTGAGAATGAGGGTATAATACATTTCATTTTTTAATTTACTTTTTTATTTGTCATTTCCTTCAAAGGATTTTATAGACTGTGGATTTCCACTGTTTGCAAACAGGCTATGTTTCTTCATAAGCATATGTAAAGTATTCAGAGAGATAAGTAATTTATTAAAATCTACCTAATTTGCCGTGATATATTAAATCTCTGCTTCAGTGATCACAGACCATTTCATTTAGAGAATTAGGCATTCCCTCTTTGTGTGATTAAAGCTCTGGAAAATGAGTTCTTTGCTCCTATTTGTGAACATTCAAAGCCTGCTAATGGCAAGAAGATGGAATAGATTATGAGACAATTCATTACAGTTCAACAGAAAAAAACCCCTGCTATAATGCAGAAATGCAAGTATGAATATCTGCATATAGTTTGAACCATCTGTGCTCTAATGGCTTCAGTAATGGCTCTTCGTCTTCAGTAGGCTTGAAATGACATCCATACAATATTAATTTGTTGATGTACATTATGAGGCCAATGGAATGAATATATTCTGACCACAGAAATCTCTGAATTCCAACATGATCTGCTGGTTGACTCCATTTTAGGACCTACCATCTTCAGCAGTACTTCTCATCCAGACTTTGCCAATCCTCACAGTGTTTCATTCCTCTGGAACTTTAGGAGACCACAGACAGCTGCATTCCTAAACCCCTCCATTCTTCAGTTAATGGCCATATGTTTGTTGTCGTTTGGGCTGGCGCTTAGTTCATCATTTTGGCCACTATTTCTAGCTTTTTTTGGCTCTGTGCATCTATATTGTCAATAAGACTGTTATTATACATTACAATAATTTGAAACAGCCAGATTCAACACTGAGATTAACTGAGTGGCTTTTTAGAAATTTAGTTGTGGTATTCTGTCAGGAGGTTCTTATTATTCTTCTAATACTTTGCAAACCAAACTAAATATCCTGCACATAAACAAAGAAGCAAATTGTATTGAGTTTTCGTGTGTGACTGTTTACTGACTTGCTGGAGAACTATGTTAACTGGTGCTTGTTTTCTTCTGAAATAAACCATGTGGTAAAATTAGAAAATCAGTGATGTTCATCTCACTTAAACATTTACAGTAACACCCTTAACACTTAATCTTCGCCATCTGAAGTTGGAAACTTAGAAACCAAGCGTTCATATATTCATTAAACACAGACCTCTTCAGTAAGTTACTGCAAAATATTCCAGTTGACATTTGGTTACATTGTGTTAACTGTTCTCAGTGACTCCAACATTAACATGTATAATTTGCCTCAGGTTCCTAGACATATTTCTTCATAAGGCTCACTGTTACTCAGTTTTGGATTTTAAAGAAATAATCCTGATTTCTATTCATGTTTATTGCTAGAACAGATATGATATTCAGCAAGGATTTTCCCAACAGATGGATTGTATTATCTTATGCAACATAAACATGCGATCATACCAGAAAGTTTTGTTCTTGCATTAAGTAGTCTCTATTGCCAACATGCTCTTAAATCTTAATTCTAAATGCTACCTTGTGCAGGGAAAGTGGAAAATGTAACCTAGTACTATTTTGTCTAGATTTTAGCAATGAATAGCTTGAAGAAAACTTGCATCTGTGTGATCTCTAGGCTAAGGTACAAAGGAGCCATGTTAAAGCTGAGTACTACCGTGCTTTAAAATGTTACTCAATTAACATTCATTTTTGTGGAATAGCTAAATTTTTACTACGATATAACTTGGTCACCACAGGCCCTGCATAGATGAAATGACAGTGTCAAATGATTAGTTCTGTTATTTTATATCTTTTCCCATTTAATGTTACAGCTTATAGCTTTATTATGATGTCTTACTATGGTGTGGTATGATAACTGCTATTCTCCAGGTTACCAGGAATGTTGATCAAGATAGAAACTTTTAGCTAAAAAAAAACTTTATCTATTTTAAATGTTGCTTTTAACCTTCTATAATCTTAACCTAGGAATGGAAGTTATAAGAGTAAATACATCATGAACCAGTAACAGCTCTGTGAAGTTGATCAATCTTGCTGTAGAGTAAGTCAAAGCTTATCTCATTATATAAGAGTAGATATAACATGACAAAATTTATAATTATTTGTTTCATAGAGCAGTATTAAAGTTAATAGTAATATTGTTTTAAAATGCTTTTTATTGTTTCAAGGCACATTAAGACATTATCATAGTTCAAGAAGTCTCCAAACATATCAAGACTAAACATTAGCTGTTAAATTTAATTTTGTTATTTTGTGTCGGAACTGAGAAATAAAATACAAGTTTAAAATTATGCTACAAACCTTATTTCATATTTCAGAGCCAGAGAAATATTATATGTTTTAATTACAGACAGGTCTTTTTGCAGGTGACAACAGTGACTTATCCATCAGTTTTTCGAGATATTCCAAAAGATAGTATTTTTGTAAGACTTTACCTACATTAGTGTTTATGTTATAGCTCTTAGTAATTGGACTAGATTCCAATCCTGCAGCTGATACTGAATTGGAAGAAATGTATGAAATTAATTGCAGAATACAAGTTCAGGTTAGCACCTTAGTATGCATGTGATGAAAATTTGCTTTTGGCACGGTAAGCCCCATGTTTACTGCTTTTTGCTTTTTGTTAGTTCCTTTTTGGTATTTATGATAAATTTTAATTCTTTTTTCATCTTTAAAATGGGACGAGGCAACTTCTGAGGAACTTGAATCATGCATCTGTGGGTTTTAGAGGTATTTTCAAAGTTTTTTATTTTTAAGGTCCTTTCTGAATCATACTTCAAGCTGTCAGCATTTGGTAGCATTTGGTCAGCAAAGTCTAACTCAGTCCTAGCAAAATTTCACCTCAAGCAAGAGCGGCTTGTAAATGATCAGGTACCAGGTGAGGATATTTTGTCTGTAGAAATAAGCGTTTACAAACCTGCAAACAGAAGTGCTTGTAGATCTTAATAGTAGTCGTTCTGTCACAATACTATGTCAGGATAGGATCATTCATGTTAGAAGGGACCTCAGGTGGCCTCTAGTCCAGGCTCCTGCAGGATTAGGGGTATCCAGTCTGGGCTCAGGAACAGTTTCTGTGTACCCTTTCACGAGCTGGTTTCCAGGCCAGACTGGATACAGCCCTGAACAATGGGGTCTAACATTAACAGCTAACCATTCTTGGTATCAAAATGATCTAGCATGATCTAGCAATGATTTGTTTAACATTTTTGTGGATTTGGAAAATAATCCATTTCCTAGTTAGAAAATGTCATTCTAGTTGGATGCAAAATTATTTTTACGTATTCAAGCAGCAAGAACTGAAGTGTCCTTGAAAAACCATTGGAAAAAATGAGGTCTTTCTATTACTAAAACAACAACAAAAAAATCAGTAAAGTGAAGTTTCTTTTTCTTGAAGAACTGTTATCATCCAGTGATTATTTTGATTACCTACTCGTAAGTATAAATAGCTACAGTAGCAGATAGTCTTTGCCTTCAGTGGTAATGAAAACCAGAAGATGTTCTACCGTATATAAGGCAATTTTCCCAGAGAAATGAAAGGAGGAGACACCAATCAGCATCTGATTCCAAACACAGAGTACATGAACAATAAAGAAAACACAGCGAACTTAAGAAAACATCAGAAAATCTTTACAGAAAATCTTTCTACATTTTGAAAACGTTCCTTAACCTTCTTTCCTCTGTAATAAGCAGTTATTTTAGTATACCAAAATCAGACCCATTTGGAAACTTTCCAATAGGTTGGTATGTCAGTGGTATAATTTACATCTTAGATGAAATGCACAAAAATGGATCTATTTGTAAAACAGAACCAGTTGTGTATCAGCACGCAGTAGCTATAACCTGAGCAACAACATGTATTGGCAGGCCTATCTATAGTTAAGGCAAACAAGTCAGTGTAACTTGTCATTTATTTTAGAATGGAATTTACAGTGATTGACTCAAAGTCTGTAGTAACAGAGCTTTTTGCAGACGTTTGGGAAAGTTATGTGGGATTATATTTCCACCCACAACATCAGACAGATATGATAGGGGCCTCTAACAGAGGCCCTGTACAGCTGTTGGTGGATCCTACAACAGCATGTGTTGTGGGGAGCACTGAGTGCTGGAGCTTTGGTGGATCTCTCCTCAGTATCTTCTTTTTGAGCTGGCCTGTTTAGGAAGAGCACAGAATCTGGCTGTTAGGAAGCCTCTAAGTGTGAGACAGGCTGTTTCTCCATTTTCATCCTTCTCTGGAGGACAGTCTCCCTACAGCAGGGAGGTGGGAGGAAGATTTTCTGCTAATGGTGAGTTTTGCTTTAAAATCAACATACAGAAGGGCTTTGAGGAAAGTTGACAAGAATTTCTAAGATGCTACAAATCAAAATACTTTTTGTGTTTCACTTCCGCTGCAGTAAACAGGAAGTCCTAATTCTATCAGGCCCATAACCTTGACTCTTGCACTTGGTTCATTGTAAATTTTGGGGAACTTTGGCAAGTTGCATGGGTGACAGAAAACAACAGAGCACAGAAGGATGTAGAGCAAAGAGATTAAGCTCTAAGAATTAGTTCATAGTGAAGAGGGCAACAGATTGGGTTGACAATCCAACAGATTTGTTTTTTCCTCCCAACAGAAACAATGCTTGAAAAGGTCCCAAATAAAAGCATCTGTGATGCTGGTGAGAGAAACACTTTTATTCAAATAAGAGTTGAAATTATTTAGGCATTTACTGGAAGCTTCCCTCTATCTTTATGCTTGCCATGTGAGGAAATGAGGCTTTAGAATTAATGAGGGAAGAAGCATAACTACTCACGACTGTTCTGCTGTATTTAAGCCAATTCCTACACATTGGTGCCCGTCATCTGGGAGGAAGCAGAAAGGACTGGAAATCTTTTCATAACTTTTCCCACTTCTGCTGAGGCACATTGAGGAAAATCCCTGTAACCACAGACCACCAGAGTGCAGTGTGGTTGCTGCAGGAGCACGGGGTGAAGAAAGCAGAGGTAGGACCTGAGAGATTTAAGAGCTATGTCTGCCCTGGAGTAACTTAAGCGGCTGCAAAGGATTTGGTTTTGAGTGCCTGCAAGGAATATGGGCTCCTTGTTGGGGTTGCTGTATGTCAGTAGGGAAAGGGAGCAAAAATATGGGTCTGGGAGTGAAGAATTTATGTGGGAGTTATCCTGGGAGACAAGGAATGAGAGAAAATAAGATGAAGACATGAAAAGGAAAATGAAGAGAAAAGTTAACATTGTAAAGAAGTGGGTGTCCTATACAAAGTGAGCTCTCCCACTGAGCTTCTCCTCAGCATCTCTAACAGGCCTGGGTTTGGATGCAAAGGGGAGGGATCCTGGGAGAGGCCCAGGTGGGGATCCTGGAGGAATGCAGGGGGATGGTGTGAGTATGGTTTTGCCTTTGCTCATTTGCCTGTTTCAGTACTGAGCCTGATTTCTGGAAGCTTTTACATTAGAGAAAAAGGAGGTTTCCATGAATGTCTGCAGCATTTTTGCCTTGGAAGAACACTTGCCAGGCCTTCACTAGCAACAAGTCTGTCACATAAAGGTTATTTTTGTTCAAAGGGAAGATGCAGGATACAACTGAACTTCACAGACTGTTTGATTGTCCCTCCAGGATGACCCTCCTCAGCCACGTCATCTACTGTCCATTTGAAATCAAACTCTGGGTACAAGTGCGTAGGCAGATGAACTGGAAGTTGAGTCCTGGCACACAGCTCGTGAAAGGTCACACAGGCAGAAAAGCCTTAGGGGGAGACAAAGAGAGTGGTGGGAAGCAGGCTGTTTGATTTCACCTGGAATTCAGTCCTGTCGAAACACAGTAACAAAACAGCATGATGTGCTTCTCAGACTTAGGTTAAAAGACCAAAAAACCCCAACAAAATAACAAAATAAAACAAAACAAACAACAAACAAAACCAAACCAAAAACAAGCAAGCGAAAAGAAAAAAGAAAAACAAAACAAAACAAAAAAAAACCCAACAAAAACAAAAAACCACCCCAAAAAACCCCACCCAGTAATTTGTAAAACATCAGAAATTATGGGATCATAAGGTAATCTCAAGTAATCTCTTGTGGTAAAATGTCTGGTCTGCTTTTTTTTACTATGCTTTTTATGATTAATTTTTCTTGTAAAGAAGTACTGTTACACATATGCTCTCTGAGTATTAACATGAAAATGTAAGTTCATTTTGGGAACTGCTGGAGGGTGGATGTTATTCACATCTTGTAATCCTTGTTTATGTTATGCTCTGTCTATTAAGTAAAGTACTTTAAGTGCACTAAGTGAAATGGGAGATTTATATTTTAAGGTGGGGTTATGTTTAGAGAAATAATTGTTAGCTACATCACTGAGAAAAGCAAATACATAGTTCATTTTCTTTGGGTTTAAAGCCAGACAAGACATTCATTGTAAGTTATTCTGACTCCTTAACAAAGGCTCTTGAATTTAGTTGGCTGCCTGAATTACTAAGGATCTCAGGCCACTTTAGGAGAAAGGTCTGCAGTCACTTTCTCACTTTGTTACTGCAGTTTGACATCCAGTGTATTTTACTTTCGAGCTTGGAGCTTAAATGGAGCGTGACGGTTTGTCTGATTTGGTTCCCATTTGACATCCTTCACTTGAAATCATGGTTCTACCCAAATTTGCTAAAAACTCACCCGAGGCCTGACCGCTTCATTGTGTGAACCTCATAGCAAGACTAGCCCTAGTTTTGTGGGTTTATTACAATTGTTATTGTTCTACTTGACTAGGTTCGCTATAAAAATCTTTTCAGTGCTACTCTACTTCTTTGCTTTCAGCAATCTGATCATTTAAAAAATTAAATTTGAAAGGCAAATCAGGTAGTTGCAGATTAAATTATATAAATTATATAATATTTTAATTAAAAATTATAGTTGTATAATATAGTGAGGCACATTTGGAAAATACTATTTTATGTCTGGTTTTTTTTCCCTTTGCTAGCATGCCTCATTTTAGCATTTGCTGTCAGGGGAAATGCATGGCAAAACTTTCATTTTTCGTCTGCTTCTAACTTGATGCACAATATAGAACACCAGTTTATTCTTAAATAAGAATTCATTGTTTAACACAATCTCATTATGCATGCTAAAATCACTAATAAATATTTTGCTATTTATGTCAACTTCTATATTAATCCATGTTCTGATTTTTAGGGTGTTAAATTATTGCTTTTAAAAATTGCTTATTCAGGGAAGGATTATTTATCAAAATGTAAGTGTGGAAAAATAATCTTTTTGAGATTGGTCTCTCAAAAACCCTTTAACAGCAAACTAGAGGAATATAATTGTCCTTCTCTTTCACTTCTCCACAGCTTTGAGACTGTAGTTTGTTATTTTATCTTTCAGCATTTTTCTAGTATATACACCAGATATTTTCTCAGCACACTGCCTAGAGAAGAAAATGGGAATTTAAAAATGAAACCTTCCATTTTACAGAACTGATATAGACCACACAGTAAACTTAGGTAAGTGCTGAAAGTGCACACTTCATGTCATGATATTATAGATCAGAAGGAACAAAGTACCACTTGTGGATGAAAGTTGCCCCCTGCTGTCTGATGTGACATTTGCATACAGAATTGTAATTCATAACTTTTGAGGTTAATTTGTCTACTGTTTCTTTAAAGAACATGTTTTAATTCTAAATTTTAGAATTTCATATGGACATATGGTGCATAGAAGATCAGATGTTACAGGAAGAAAATGAGGTGAAAGACTGCACTAGTAAAAGCCTGGTTCTAGCATTTGCTAACAAAACAGTTATTGAGGTAGTGATTGATGTTTCATTCGTAATTTTGAGGGACTCTCTGTCCATGCTAGTATTAGAACCTTTAAAGCATATTTGTTTAAAATATTAATTTTCAGGATGTATTTAGTTGCTGCAGACTACCCCTGTGTGAGTTCTTATTTCAATTATACAGTAATTGCAGACTATCGTTCCATAATGTACCAACCACACATGGTTGAGAATTTTTTTTTTTTGTTCAAATAGTTGTAGACATTAGGAAACAAATAAACAAGCTTTTAAGTTTTTAAAAATCTTTTCTGAATACTGTAAATTCCCTTTTTGTTTATCTCTTAAATAGTAGTAGTTAGTACAGCTTAACTACCTATGGATGCTTTCTGAGAGTTTGTCAGCAATGCAAATTGGCAGGTCAAAATCCTTACATGTATAAATAATTTAAGGACCGATAAGAAATTAATCACAAATGCCAAACCTCTGGCAAGCTTGTAAAGCATTGTCCCAGTCACAGTGTAAGTATGTGTCCCTACTTACACTGCACAAAATGTGCTTGAAAACAGCTACAGTCATAACAAAACAATTGCCAACGTTTATGCTTTCAAATTATGTCTGTCAGAACAATTTGCATGTACAGATCTTAAATGATTCAGTAACAAATGCCAAACATAACTTTGCAGCAGATGACAACTGGTATCACACTGATATTATGAACATTTTTTACATCGTTATTATTAAGTTTTAGATACCATTTTTGTTGGATACTTTCATGAAGCTTACAGGTTTTTTCAAATACAATCTTTGGACTGCAGTTTCCAACAAGGAATCCTTACAGCGTTTTACAAACTGTGTAGCACATAGAAATTACTTTGAAAAGAGAAACAGAAAAAAATCCTTCCTCGAGGCAGTTGGTGAGAGTTGAGGATCTGTCAATGGCAAAGTGGCAACACAATCGTACAAGGACAGAGATTGCAGAGCTAATGGTCTGTTTTTGAAGGCACATACTCTTTTCTCTCATTCCCAGTACCTGTTGCTCCAGTTGGTACTACTTAACTTCTGTAGAAAACCCGTTTCTCTTTTTGAGGATTTATTGGTGCTGTCAGGGAGATGTCAACCGGGAGGCAGCTTCTCCTTGGATGTTGCACTAAATGTTAAGCTTTGTATGCCTACAGGGGACAACAGGAGAAGCTTAAGGAACAGAAATCTATGGAGGCTTACTAAATGCTTAGAAGTATTAGAAGGCACTTGTGGCTCAGAAATGCCCCGAGCTGAAAAAGGGTAGAGGGTGAGAGAATGTTGGGAGGATGTGTTATATATTCTTTCCCTGCTGTTGTTATTTAGGCACTCTTACTGACTTAACAATATCAGAACATGAAATTAAGCTTGTCCTGGTTGTTAGGCTTCCTACTTCATTGCTCAAAAGAACTTTTCAACAGCATATACTGCATTCTGCATAGTCCTGCTTGGGACAGCAGTACAGCACAGACTTTTAAACTGGAAAAAGAGCAAAAATAAATTAGGGACTGACACTAGGAAAGCTGAAGCACGATACAGGTCATGTATTCTAAAAGCTCAGGTTCTTTGTTCTTGAATTCCTTGCAGTCCATAGGTCGTGAACTGTACACAGTTTTCAGTTTGGGGTCACAGTGGGACTTAACTATTCTGCAACCCAGTAATCAAATTATCACTCTGTGGTTTGCTGACTTGCCATTCTCACTGTTCTTTAGCCACTATTATCATTTCAAGAATTTTGTGTTTACTCCATGTGCTTTGAAGTTTTTAGTATATGTGAAAATGTATACTTGAATGAGCAACCACGGTGTTGCACAAGTTTGAACTTCCTCTCATGCAAACTGATGTGGTCCCAAAATGTTCCGTTTAGCAAGGTTTCACTGTATCCCAACACACACCATAAATTTATCTCTGTTAAATTTAAAAACAAAAAGAAAAACAACAATCATATTTATAAGGATCCACAAACAGGGTCAGACCAAGTAACAGATCTGATTCAGTGTTTCTGAAAGACTGTAGACTAATCAACCTAAAAAACAGGCATCCTGCAGTACTGCAGATGTCTTTCTCAGAGAAAGAAGGATAAAAAGAAGAAAGTATTTTAATCCTAGAGACTTAAGGGAGGGTTGACCAGATATTTGAAGAGAATTTTTTCCAAAATCCAGGGTTTTGTTTTTTGACATTTCCTATTTTAGTTTAGATTTTATCATATGTGCGAATGTTGAGTCACTCTTTAATTTTGCTCTTATATTGTCACCTTTACATCCAATGTTATTGAGTTCATTGCTCTCCTTGTGACACCAGCATCATTACCAGCACTTTTTATCCCACCATGTTCCTGTTGATCAAAGTGACCAGAAGTGAAACCCTCCCATTAGTTTTGTACATCAGTCTGAGTACTTGACATGGTAAGTTGTATAAATTTAGAAGCATGTACTAATACGCAGTATAAATGCAAATGTGATATAGAATATTGACTTCTGTATTTTCACCTTGTAGATTTTCAACCTTAACATATGCCTTAGCTGCTGTAACACAGAAGCTGACTAAATTCTTCTATGGATTGTGCCTTGGATCAGCATAAAAGCAACAACGAGAGAGATATTACACCGGGCAATCTGAAGTATCTCAGAGAAAAGGCTGGTTTTTCTTTTCTTTTCAAATGTATGGAAAGGCAAAAATCCATCTGTCAGAATAATAACAAGGTCCTGTTATAAGAAACAAATTTCTAGTAGTGTCGATACATTTACTGTAGTTTCCCATTAAACCTTGTTGCAATTTATTTTCTTCTTCACTAGATGCAACATATTTAACTGAAAAGTAGTTGCAATAATGTGAAGTTTTCTGGAAAGTCATGAATACCTTATATGTGTGGAAATGTGTTCAGCTGCCTGTTGCTCCACAGCCATTAATCTGATGAATAAAGAGTTTGCACATGGGTTCACTCAGGGAGTTAACATCTGATTTTATGTGGAAATATTTGAAAGAAAAAGTACAGCATAGCCTGAAGCCTGTTAGATTTTTAGAGATTTATTTAAATGCAGTTTCTTGCTTTGGTTCCTATTGTCTACTTAGAAAAGAATGTTGTTTTGAAATTTAAAATGAAATAAGGGGAAACAATTCAAACAGCATTTCTACTGGACAAAAAAAAATCCTTTACTTCAAACACACACAAAACCTGTCAGTTTTCATTACTCATCTGTTGTTCTACTATTTTATTATCATCTACATTAAATCAGATGATTCCCCACCTTTACACTGGTGCTTTGGAGATAGAATAAAGGGGCAGGAACTATCTTCATTTATCAACCTGAAATAATATCAGCATTTGTAGTGAGATAATATTTCTGTCAATAATTCATTTTTAGAACAAAGAATGAGTAGAATTAGTAGTTATTGTTTCTCCCTGTGAACATAAATTCTTGATGTAGAAACTACTAGTCTTAAGTTATAGGGCAATACTGAATCTCATCTTGATCTAAAAGGGATTCTAGTTTCCTGGTGAATTCAGGAAATCTTCAAACATAACATGTGTCCCTGTTTGCTGCTTCTGTTATTGTTTTTTAATTTACTGACTCTGGGATGTTGTTACTTAAGAGATAGAGAGAATGCAAAATAGGTGAGGCATCTGCATTAATTAGCTGAATATGTTGAATGACCTGTTATTAATAAGACTGTAAACAGTTGGCTTCTGACAGCTTCCTCACTGTTTACCTATTGCAGTGCACTGGGTGTGGATGATTAGAATAATACTCGATTGGAATTTCCCCTGCTTCTTCCTATAAAGTTTTCTAGTTACACTGAAGACGCTTAGGTCTTGAACTGACTCTCATGCAGTCAGAAATTGCGTTGCTTTGACTAAGAATATGTCATGTTGTGTTCGTATTGTGTACTTCACCTTGAAAGCAAGACCAGGTGCGCCACTTGAAAATACTTCTGTTTTCTCCAAATTGCTTCTTTAAGATTGGTGGGGGAAAGGCCTTTACCTCTGAGCTGCAGCCACATATTACAGTGCAATCTTCTATAAGATGATGTCTCCAAAAGCAAGTTATTCCAAATGGGCCATCATTGAATTCAGATGAGATTACTCCTATTGTATTTCTTTACCTGGTGTCTGAGAGATATAACTACAGGTCCGTATGCTTGGGATATATTTTTAAATGGAATATTGACACCTATCAGCTGCTTGAGAAAGGTTCTGCTACCATGATTGATAGGAAAATACGCTGTTCACAGATCATATCCTGTTCTATTATGACATTAAATTTATTTAAACTTGGCTTTCCAGAAGAAGTCAAATGCACTTGAATGCATGAAACTAGTGTATTTAAGGAACACTTTGATGAAGTAACTTCTTTAACATATTAATGTATATTGTCCAGAACAATAGAGGCATATATGCCCTGGAACTAATGCATGGATGTGTGTGGCAGATGCAAGGCCTGCATATGGACGTTAAAATCCACATCAAGGCTTGTATCAACTCAGCATGATACAGCAATTGAGAATTGGCTGTTTGTAGAGCTCTGGTCAGCATTACCAAAAAAGGGGAAAAAAAAAAAAAAAAAGCAGGGTTTGCATTCCACAGTGGTGTTGTAAGTCAGCCTCTGTAAACCTTCCTTCATGTGGGTGCACATCATTCTTCAGACACATCCTTGGTTTAGACTAACCGACTCACATCGGTAATGTGTTAATCTGACAGCTAATCTTGCTAAAAAAATGGATTAACTACTATGTTCACGACAGAAAGTATCTATCAAAAGGCATGATTTTGCTTTTCAAATGCTCTATTCCAATGGGCTCCTCCTTTGTTCAAGGGGACAATCTGCTCATCAAAAATGGTTTATACTTGCTTCTATTTCTTGAAGAAAGGTGTCTCCTTATTGTCATTTGACCTCAGGAAACTTTTTGAGGGTTTTTTCCCTGATAATTTGTCTTGACATTTTCATATAATCGAAGTTAACTATCTTGCCTGCAAAACTGTTGAGGATGCAAAACCATCTGTGAACCATGCCCTGCAATTAACCACTTCCCAAATTAGGATTAGCAGCTTCTGTTTTGTTTTGTTGTTTACTTTTTCCCCAATTAACAAAAATGCTTGTGTCCTTAAAGAGAGGATGGATTTCTGATTAACCAAAAATTATTAGCTTTGTCTGTGATTGAATGTGAAAATAATTTAATCTTACTTTCAGAAGACAGTAACTTCTGCAACACATTCCTCCTAATGGGGTCTGAGGTAAAGTGTCAAGAGTCTCACAAAACACATTGTAAAATAGGAACGGGGTAAAGGTCATTCCACCTGCTGTAGTGATACTAAAGCTAGCCTTGTAGATCTAACTGAAATATATAAAAAAAGGAGTTTAGGACAGAAAATTGAAAACAATACTGAGGCAGAGTATTCACCTTTTATTCTTAGGGGCATCAGTATGGATAACTGCAGACAGTTCCTCAAAAGAATGAATAAAATTAAAAAGATTTAATTGACACCCAAAGATTCGTCTTCATGACTAACAATCAAAACTGCTGTCTTCTAGAGCTATTAAAAAAAAAGAAAAAGATCTCAAGGTGTTTCATTTGGATAATTATAAAACTCAGAATCCATTATACATAGTATTGGAGGTAGCTATTGCAGTACTTTTATTGCTGTTGCTTCTGTTGCAGTAGTTTCTGAAGTGACAATAAATCCCAATTATTTATTTTTTATCTTTACCAGTAAATACTGCAGTTTATTGGTTTGCATTTTGACTATCAGAAGCTTTCTTGCACAAGGCTGTGCACACCCATGTGTTTGGAAATTTGCTGAAGTATTCACTGCCAAGCAGGGTTTTGCTTCTTCAAGAGTGATCAGATATTAGTTTGACTGTGTGTGGAAAAGTGCAGTAAATCAGTGATGGGTTTTTCCATATGTCTTGCATAAAATCCAAAAGTGGATAGCTAATGTAAGCCAGAACACTAGAAAACAAATTATACTGTCGTATATTAGAAAAGGCCTTAGCAGAGTTATGAAATAAATAAATAACATGTTGATTTTAATAAAAATGAATTGATATAACTGTTTTAGTTAGAGGATTCTTCTATTTGGCTAATGAATTTCCTGAAATAGGAGATTCTCTTATTACACCTAATTATGTACTGTGTTAGCTGCAGAGTTTAAAAGCTGCAGATAAATTATTCAGTCTAGGGGTCAGCAGGTACCCAAAGATGCTGCAGGTAAATCCAGTTTTCTTACTTTCTGTATGTGATCCATGTTATGAAGCAGAAGCTCAAATAACTGCTCAGAAACACTGGAGCTCTAAGGAGAGTTCTCTGAACTATATTGTGCTGGTTTAAATATATTGATTCTGTCACCATAGGACAGATCTAACCTATTTTCTTCACTTTCTCTCTGCTCATTTCTGTATTTATCTTTATAAAGAGTGAGAGTTAAATAGAGCTCTTGATGTTAAGCAGTATGTACTTCTATTAGACAGTATTGTATAAGTGATTACAGATTAAAACAATAAATAGCTCACACAGGAATTTACTGGGCATCTTTCGGACAGGTTAGCTTTTAAAAGCAACTTAATTTTATTTTAATCAAGTAGAATCTGAAAAATTGTACTTAAATAGAACACACAGACATCTTTGATATTTCATACAATATAGCTTGGAGCACAGTTCAGCATCTGGATAGACTAAATTTAATATCATTCGTCTGTACAGGCTGCTTTTCCTTGAGTTAAAAAAAAATTATGTAAAAATTACCAGATACTTCTGTCTTATGATTGAATAAAGAAATTAAAGAAGCTGAGGAGGGTTATTATCAGTCATTTAGGCAAATTTTCTGAGTGTTGAGAAAATAACTTTTAGCTCCTTTGTTCAAAAACAAACAAAAAAAATCATCTCCCTATAGACAGTTTTGTCTTTTATGAATGACTACAAAATATTTGGTTCCAAAATAAAGCAAATTAACAAAATTAAGCTGCAAATCTGTATAGTACATTTAAGTACTTAAGTACATTTTTAGTTCAAGTCCAATTGAAAGAAACAATTTATAATTAATCAGATATACTGTATTTATTGTCTGAGAATCCATTAGTATGCAGTAAACCTAGATACTCCCAAGAGCTTTGAATATTAACATAACATGTTAATTGAATCAGCAAATAATTTTCAGTCTGAAAATCATCTTCATGGCAATTACTGATATTAAATATACAATTTATAAGAAATGCATAGCAAGTGTAATTGACCCAACTAAACACTAGTTTGAATTCTAGTTTATATTCAACTTTTGTGTCTATATTCAGTGTATGTGTATTGAACCTGGAAGTGCTGCCTGGTTCAAGCTGAGATACCGGTCCCATCGTTATGTAATGTAACATGACCTGATAATTGTACAACTTTACTGCACAATTAGAAATTTGCTTTCATGAACATGTACTAAAAAAATTTTGTTTTGACGATTCTGCATGTAAAATTGTGAGTTTCACACCTGCTTACCAGAAGTTAACCTCATTCTCAAAATAAACTCATGTACCTATTCATTTCACGTAACTTAAGGGATAGAAAATATTTGCAATCGATAGTTGGCTTTTAAATCACCTGTGGTTCACATGTGTTTGAGTGCTGGTCCAGCAGCTGTGCCATGTGAATACAGAAGGCAATGCATGGGCTCGTAATGACCTTAAACTGTGAACTTTAAGAGGGAGTGAAGTGACCCAGTCCTGTCCCACAGTGCAGCACAGCGTCCCCAGATATACTTTCTACCTGTGACAGTGCTGGTCCTTTCTTTTTCTCTCTCAGACTCTCGAGAGCAACGTTTGGCCATGTGAAGTGTTTGATGTGCAGCTTTTAGAACCAGCGAGATTTGCCAACCATGATATAAAATTAAGGTTTTCACTAGCTTTTAAAAATAAAATAATAATAAAGAAGTAGTAGTATTCTAAAACTGTTTGTGGTTGTTACAGCTCTCAGTTTGCAGTCCTAGATGCCAAATACCAATCCAATACCAACAATCCTTGCATATATATTTAACTTCCAGAACATTTGTGGTACCAATTGTTTCTTAAAGCTTGGAACAGACAAAGTATCTTGAGAACTATGAAAGAATGTATTGTTTTGATATTTCTGCTTATTTGTTTTGTCGAAGTTTTGTTTGTTTTGCTGCAAGGAATCAAGAAATACTTTGGTTTTTGAACAAGTGAGTTATAGGAAGGAAAGGATTAATTATACTGGTGAACCCTGTATTGTTAGCCACAGTAATAACTGTAGACATATTTTACTCCTATAAATAGCTCCTCTTTTATCTAACATCTTTCAGTCAGATGGTGCTGAGACCCCTACTTCTTTGCCAAGAAACTTACAGTCATATTTCAGCAGTATGTTTTATGTGTAATACAATAAAATCCACAAAATGTGCTGTTGCCTTGCCTTTTAGTACAGTAGCATAAAATTATGAAAAGAATAATGGGTACAGGGGATGAATAAGACTAGTCAGGTTTGGATTTCATTTTCTCAATGAATTCAGCTGGTCTGACAACCCTAGAGGTGCCATTAAGCAGAGAAATTGTTAGAGAAGGTTAGATTAGGTGATAATTGCAGGACAGAATAAAAGTTGAACAACTGCTTTTCTTTCTTTCTGGATTTTTGAGGAGAGCTGAATCAGTTTGGCATATTGAGAAACCAGAAAAACAGTGGGCCTCTCACACTGTTTGTTCTGAAAATTAAAATCTCAGTAAGTAAAAATGCTGGAAAGCCTCAATATATTCTATGAAATTCCAAACTTGTATTGCTGAGAGGGTATTTACTTATGTTAGGGCTCCATCTACAGTCACGAGGAAGCAAATCTTACCATGGATGGCAGCTATCTCAGCTGCTGGGGCACTGATTCACCGTGTTTACCATAATAAACTCTCCTTTTATTTGGGTCAGCATACTTCAAGCTGATTTGCAGCCACAGTTAAAGTATATGATCTCTAATTATTTCCAGTAAAGCAGCAGGCAAGGTTACATTGACTATATATGCCAGTATTCTGGCAGGGTTGGCTTAAATTTCAAGTAATTTTATTATCAAAAGGTTAACAGGCACAGAGAATGTTATCATATAATCCCACTCACACATTCCATTTTTAAAATAGTTAGGATTTTTGCCTCCTCACTATTTCAGTTTGAGAGGCTCTTCAAGAACATCATTCGTCAGATGATGAGCACCATTCCAGCACTGACAGTCTAAGTGTGTTTAAGGGGCTTCTTGTATCCTTTTGATTTTAAGCCACTATTGACCTTGAGTTAAAATAGATTGGATGTAATCCTCAGCCTCGATTTCCAATAACATTTAGAAATAGTTATGGCACTATAACTAAATAACTGAAATAGTTCTCTCATATTTGGTACTTTTTGCTGTCAACATATGAATTGGAATTTGACTTAGGTCTTCCATTTCTTTGGAACAGTCAAGCAGAACTGAAGACAGCCACTTGTGAGGAAGGTGGAAGCTGAGCAATATGTAAGTGCAAGTGTGTTTATTTTGTTACTATGTCTCTGTGTTAATCTATTGAATAATTAATCTTATAGAAGTGAAAACGCGCAAAAAAAATACTCAAATAATATTCTTCACTTATAAAGCAAATAGAAGGAGGTATTTTATTAGGGAAAATATTTCAATATCAAAAATAGCAATAAAAACGGCTAAATATGGCACAGTACAAAGCATTGACATAGTTTACTGGAAGTCTCACCCTTAAGCAAATAGACACGTGAAGTGGATGGGACAAAGCTACGAGGTACAAAGACCACTCTTGCATTTTTTTATATAAAATTGATCTGTACTAATGAAAGTTTAGCTACCACTTCATAATAGTAGCTAAGAAAGACATTTGCTTGAGCATGACCAAGCATGTTAAAAAATCTAAAAAGAGTGTTGTTAAAAAATGGGGCAGCTGTGTAGTAACGAAGGTTAATACTGAACTTCCTAATGAGAAGAGGAAGACTAAGTAATTGAAATAATGGATAAACAAAAGATTACTAAGGGTTTTTTTAATAGTTAATCACTTTTTTAGAAGTAGCACATAAAAAAATACAGTTCTCAGTTTTCTTCTGAAATAAAGCTAACACAAAGTGAATTCTTTCTCGACATCCCTTTGCAGCAGTTCTCCAAGCAGTTGCAAAGGTCTCAGCAATAGCTGTCTACTGAGGGCAAATTTCAGTTCTTGCTGCCAGTACCTCAAAAGCAGTGAGGTGCACGACCTTCATATTTACTGGAGGGTAGTGCACAGCAAGAGGATGCCCAGGGATCATGTGGAGCAGGTGATGGCACCCTCTGGTAACCTGTGTGTCAGAACTAGTATTTGCTAATTTTCTTGGGGATATGAGACCCGAATGGGTGTGCGTCTGTTTCCTTACTGCTTGTGAGAAGTAGGAAATATAAAGGAAAGAAACAAGAACTGCAAAATGACAACAAGCAGCTCTAGCAGATGCTGCAGTAGGGAGCTATTGTAAAGAAAAGAGTGATGGATGTCGGCGCAAAAATATTTCTCTAGACTAGTTTCATTGCAGTTCTCCCCCATTAAATGAGGATCAGAAAACTTATTAAAGAAACTATTCTGTTAAAAATCAGGACTAGTGCTCCAAATCAACAAGACCAAGCTAATGTCAGTTTGAAAATATGGGAGAAACAGTTGTTTCTCAGTTACCTCAGCATTCACCAGTAGGGGGAAGGGAAATATCTTTGCAACTCAAGAGAGGCATAAAAAACACCACAGTTCAACTGAAGAAAAATCTTGCAGTGCTGGATGTTTGGTGAACTACAGGAAGTTCAGTAAAATAATTTTGAAGGGTTTTTTTGTTGGTTTTTGGGATTTTTTTTTAAACTCATAAACATATAATACCCTTAACATTGTGGCAGGTTTCTCCTGCTCCTCTGGAGTGGATTTATAAAAAAAGATGACAGCAAATAGAAGAAAAGGTGGAAGACAAGAAAGAGCCTGCTTGCAGAGAAGGACAAAGTCTCTGGTCATTTAAAGTGATGGCTTTTTGTTACTGTGTTGTTGTAAGTATCACCACATTTTACAGACTTATAGAACATTGTTGTCACCTTTTTTTTCCCAGTCTACCTAAGACGTATTTTGAAGCACAGAAAATTTTGATGAGGAGAAACCAATACATTTATAATCACAGTAACCTTACGGTGTGAATTTAAAATTCAATCTGAAGAAATGTGTGTAGATTTTAAAACAAGTAAATTGTTGAAGAGAACAATGAGTAAACAAGTAAATCAGTGAAGAGACATTTTCACAATGGAAAGAAAGCTGAGGCTGTCCAAAACTTGCCAAATCTTTGGATGCTCACATATGTTCAGAGTTTTTAGGCCTCCTATTACAAAAAGTTCATTTGTAGGTTGGCCAGAACAGCAAAACCACTACATAAGTTGGGTACAGAAAGGAAATCATTTCAGGGATCAGCAGTGTGTGATTTAGCATTTTGAGAGTCAAAGAGGCTCTTGTGATTGCTCCTGTTTTAGGCTGTGTGTTTCAAACCCCCTTTCATATTGTGCACAGCTGCTAACACTTACAGTTTGGGGGTAGTGTTGACACAGGAACACAAAGGGGTTGAGATATTGCTCACTTATTACCAGGGTGGGACGTCAGGGGGAGGACACATGGGGGTAGGAGTTTTCCAAAGCAAAATCATTGCAAAACTAACCCGTGACTACGTCTAAGGAATATTTTCTTCATTGCAAATTTATGATCAGGGTAGACCATGCCTCTCATTTAATGGTTCTGTAGATTCAGGTATTCTCAGGGAAGCCTTCCAAGCAGTTGCAAATCTACCACACTTTGCCACAATCATGGCAATGCTACTTTTGCATTCATGTAGAATTTGGATTGCTAGGTGCAAGTATTTCCATAGACCAGAATGAGTAAACTTGGTATTAAAAAAATTAAAAAAAAAAATAAAAAAGCCTTTTCTATTCTAGACCCATGAGTTCCTGAAACTGGAAGTAGAATGTTGAACTTTGTGCTGCCTGTGAAGAAGCAAACTTTCCTGTTTGCTTGGGAAAGTATCTTTTTCAGCTATAACCATAAAAGCTCAATGTGAAATATGAAGTGTTCTACAGGAGATGAAAACCAGTTGATGATGACCAGGATAGGGCACTGCTGTGCGGATGAACAGGGTTGGAATGCCAGGTCACAGGACATACAGAAACACGAATAGGATGTGGCCCATCTGAGTGTGGGTTCATTTTAATTATGCTGATTAGGCCTCTCCAGTGATGGGTACCTGTAACATGAGACTGTAGTTAATTTTGAGGAGATAACGAGATAGCATGATTTTTAAGCTGCTGGACTGCAGGAACTCTGGCATTTTGCACATTATGCTTGGACCTGGGAGAGGTTCTCACAGCCTTGCAACTCTGGACATTTTCACCAAATAACCCATAAGAAAGCAGGGTGAAGTTGGTTGCACTTGGGCTAAGGTTAAATACTAAAATTGTTTTAGTAAGCTTCTCAGGCTCTCCAGTCTCTAGAGAAAAACAGGTTGTTTGCAAAGTGACTCAGATCAGGAATTTAACCAAACCCACCTTTTCAGTGGAATGATTTGCTAGAGAGAAGAAATCAAGAGAGTTTAGACATAACCTTTGCAAATACCCTCAAGGAATTTCATGCAGTGTTTGGTAGTGACCTGAAAATTACTGTTCTCATGGATGAAGTTCCTAGAAAGGGAAGAAAATTATTTGGTTTGTGTATAAAACCTACAGATAAAAATCATGTTTTTATTTCTGCAAGAATTAAAGCACTCCAGCAGGTAAGGACTCTTAGCTGTACTCTTTACAATGCTTCCAGGCATGATTTGACAATCCCAGGAGAAAGAAAAGCAGAACTCCTTTGAGGAGTACAATAAAATGCTGATACATACATATAAGAAGTAATGGACGGGATACATTGGGTCACAAGACTTTATTTGGAGTTGTTCATAAGGAATAGATGATGTGATAGCAAGGATTTCAGTAAAATTGCCTCAATGTAATGATTGTATGATGTGCTGATTAACAAAGACTTTGAAGCAAGAAGCAAAGAAACAATTTCCATCTGTTCAAAACTGTTGAACATTCTTTATAAATATGGGATTAAAGGAAAAAACACCTGATTTCAGCATCTGTTTCTTTTCAAATGGAAACCAATGGAGGTTAGTAAACTTTTTGTTGTTGGAGCAGTTTTGGTGGGGTTTTTTGCTTATGTGTTTTTTCAAAACAGGTAAAAAAATGGGGCAATAGTATGTCCAATAGTAACAACTTGGAATTGTGTTCCTAGAGAAAGAATTTTAATTCGTATCCAAAATATGTGTTTTCCTGTAAAAGTCAGAAGATGTGAAAAGAACCTCAAAACTTCAAAGCTAAAGAAATTTTGTACAAAATGAACAAGTTGGTGTTCTTCAACTGGCAAAGTGAGTTCCCTGTAACCTCCAGGTTGTTCTTACACGGTGTGACAGTCACTGCACTGAGCTGCACTTTCACCTGATCACTATGACACACAGGTGAGATCTTCACAAATCCTTTCTCCTCCAGCTTTATTTCTATGAAAATTCTATATACCATAAACTGTTGTTAATACTTAGCTTGTGGTAACTGTGATGTTAATGCTAACCTATGCCACTAAATTAGTTTATTTTACTGCTCACCGAAAATTGAGAGGTTGGAGTTAAAAAAGTAGGAAAACTTTTTTTACTTGATGTATCTTGCTGATTTCAATCGCTATCAGAATTCCCACTTTTACCAGCATGATTCAAAACAGCCTACATCGTCACTATCAGAGTGAAAACCATCCATCTGAAGATGTTTAAGACCTTGACTTGAAAAGTGTTTGGACTTTCTCTCCGTTCTGCAAAGCATCCAGGGAAATGCTGCTCTATAAATGGATTCATAAAAGTCTCGTGAGTGAGGTCAGTCCTTGACTTTGTCTCTTCTTTCATTTCTTCTCATGCCTTCTCTGTTGTCTTGAAGTGCTAACCTGTCAAGCTCAATTCAAGTTGTTTGCAGCTTAGATGGTTACTAGATAAGCTGCATTTGCCCTTATTGGCTTTTGTCCTCTGCAAGGAAATAAAACACTCAGAAACTGAGAGAGATGGAGAAACACACACAGCTTTAAAACATTGCAGGGCAAAAGCTTTATGATGTGGAGAATTCAACCAGAATTAAAGTAGTTGCATGTTTGAGCTTGATATTGTTACTTTGAATTTATATTGATGCCATAGTGGAAGCATAATTTTAGCATTCGTATGTACTTCTCACTCATTTCCAGGTAAGTGCATTACAGACAGAAGTTTGATTGTAATTGATCTTTTCTGGTTAGATGTATATACAGAAAATAAAGGAGAGAAAGGTTTATGAATGGCTGAAACCACAAGCCATTAGTATCCCTGGCAGATAGAGATACCTTGTAAAATGTGTACATTTTCAACCATGCTTATCAGCAAACAGAAGTTCTGATTTTAATAATACATATTCTATCTGTTTTGTTTTGTGGTTGGTTTTTAGTTGGCTTGAGTGTATTAGCCAGCATAACCTGCCTAAATGATAGTTGTATGTGATAGAGCGGAGAGGAGCTAATACTTGTATTGGGTAAACATCAAAGATGTTTATTTCCATTGCTCTGAAGGGATGAGAGTGGCGGAAAGAAGATCACACTAATGAAAGACAAGAAACCTGGTAATGGTGAGACGGGTAAAGTTGTAGGTTAACTTCACATGTGGCATTAGGGAGTCCACACTGCTTCAGGGTTTTAAAACTATCCCAAATATGATGCATGTTCTCAAGCATAATACAGGAGAGACAAGGCTGAACAATGACTGATGAAAGCTCCTACCCTATCTCAGTACGTAATACCCACAGTATGACCTGGAACAATCAGTGATATTAACAATTTCGAGCAACTGTGACAATTTCTTAAAAATCTCTGTTGTGATTCAAAAGATATGACTTTGTTGCTTTTTACATGTGACAAATCAACGGGAGTAGTTGTAATATTCCCTTAACTTTCTAGAGATTCATTTGTGTACTGCAAAAGAAAGTCAGTATTGAGTTTTAGGGCATGAACACAGGAAGAGATGCTGCTCTACACTAAGAAGGTGTGTGAATGGTCTTAGTTCTTGGCTAATGGAGGTAATTAGACTACAGTGCCCCACTGGCGCCTAACTGAGATGTCATAACTACTCTTATATAAGTCCACATCCAGGTTTACTAAGTGGTGATTTTCCTGTTCAAGGAGCTACTTTTCATTGTTGTAGTCCATCTAAGCAGATGATTAGTTGTGTTAAATAGTTATTTTTGACAATTGTTATTTTTTAACTTGGAATAACGTGATTTTTTAAAGTACAAATGTTTTGCTTAGTAGTAAAATTTTCATTTGTATTTCAGTACGAGGCATAGTTTCTTTTAAAAATTATACTGTGTGCTATCAAGCACTTGTATTGCCACTGAGCAGAATGATAGCTTTAGAAGTATTTGACTTTTTCTGTACTTTTACAGTTGCATATTTAATGAGGTCTGACATTATCTATCTGACAATTTTGCATCTTCATTTTGATAATCATTGTACAATTAATAAGGTCCCATGATAAGCCCAGTAAGTTGCACTGAAGCTGTACTAAGCTGTAACTGCCATTTTTCATGAGAAAGCTTCCTATAAAATATAATATGACTTGCCTGAAGCCACACAGCAGCAAATCTTTAAGAAAGCCAGAGCGGGTTTGGATATATTCTTTCTATCTTTTGTTTTAAATATAAGATATATTTCTTCTTCCAAATAAGGTAAGACATGTAGGGAGAAATTATCATGGTTGTATAGCCCAGAAAGAAATAGATTATGCAGTGGTGTACATTAGCATATATGTTTGCACTTGCAAGTTAAGATCAGTCATCAAAAATTTCATCTTAAATGAAAATTTTAATAAGTATATGCATTTGAACAACTATACAGCTTTATTATCCGAACTGTGGCTTTCTCTAAAAATGCATAAATATGCATCTACTTGAAGGATTTCTAATATTGCTATATTAAAATTCTTATTATCAATAAAAAAAAATCTGTGGAGCAACAAATGATTTTTCCATATGCAAAAATCTTTAGAAATGTGTGGTCTAAAAATGAGACATTTCCAAATAAAATTGAGCTATGCAGAAGAAATTGAGGGAAAAGTCCTTAAGGTGACTTTTAAATGAAAATGAAATGTCTTTTAGTAAGTTTCAGAGGTACAATATTACAGACTAGTAGAATTGTATCTCATTAATTTCAAACACAGATTTTATGTGAGGCTATTTGATTATAATTTGATTATCTGACCCTGTAATTAAAGTTTATTGCCAATTTCAAAGCTTATGTGTAAAATGAACTGGTTTTCTTCAAAGCAATATACAATCCATTGGACTCATTGACTTCTAGTTTTGCATTTAAATCGAAAAGTCTGTTATAACATGACAAACAGGTTCAGTTTTTGATCATTAATCCTGCTAAGCAATATTCATAAATTCAATTTTGAATCAGTTGGAATACTTTTCTTTTATTAGTTTCTGTGTTATTAAATGAGATTGTTTCTGACTAATATATTTCTGGACTCAAACTGTAGCTCCAAGCTGTTATTCAAATCAAATAACATGCCCCTTACTTGTGCCTAGCACTAATAAATGCCAACTTGTGATACATTTGCTGGAGACTGTCACGAATATTAAAGGAGGCAATAATGCCACTAATGTCTCATAAGTAAGCTTATTTTTCTAAAGGGCTGAAATCAGTCATCCTGCTGAGGGGGGCAAAGGGGGAAGAACCTTTAAGACTTAAAGCCTAAAGCATTATTTTACTCAGCTAAACATTATTATTGAGGAGGTAAATGACCAAGAAATTACCACTGCAGAGGATGAAAAATACGACGTGTAACTTCTGGTGCCACCCTGAGCAACAGAAATGCATCCACTGGCTGAGCATATGCTGGGCTTAGGCTCGTGTGTCATTGGTTTGGAGGCATGTTTTCTCCATCTGAGGGTTTGAATTAAAGGAAGAAAAAAATCCAACACCCTTTTACTGTTATTGTCAACCACCTACTTCAGTTCTTTTGAGATATTACTGGTGATAGTTAGGGGGTTTTGGTACAGAACACGAGTTTAATATGTTGACATGGAATTATCTAAACAGGATTTACTTGTCTAAGCTGTCATCCCACAATCTGGACAACTCGTGAAGGAGTTTATTGGGTGGAGCAGGGAGTATGACTGTGGCTGAGAGACACACAGCATGGATCCTGCCTGTGTCCCAGATGGATACAAGGGCAATGCTGAGATTCAGACACAATCACTTTACCTGTTTAGATTTCTCCTATCTCAGAATATTCCCTTTTTTTTTTTTGCTAGAGGCAGAATACTGGTAATGAGTGTCCATTCTAGGACTCTGTGTACTTTTTAATGAAGCTTTGAGCCACATATTTATCCCTTTGTTTCTCTAGCTTTTTCCCAAATATTTATAATTTAATTTTAAAAAGAGGTAGTTGTGGTTTATATTTTGTGCAGTTGAGTTCTTAGCTTTCCTACTTTATCAAAAATTCTGTGTAATAACCTTGTATTTTCTTTTCGAAAATAATCATATAGAAAAATCTCATGCCAATTGAAGTTCAATAGTGTCAATACCACAGAATGTACCAAAATAAATGATAGGTTCTAGGAGAGCCACTAATGTATTTGGTTATGGTTTTGGGTTTTTTCTTTAAATGATGATTCTTACATTAAAGGTATTTTAATTGGGAAGGATGAAAGCATTGAGAGAAAACCTGATGGCTTGTTTTATGACTGCCTTTAGCTGTGTGAACTGTTCTGTGTTGTGCAGGATGTGTTCCAGTCAGGCCTGGTTTACAAATGGTCTGTGACCTCCGTATTAGCTGTTTCAGCAAGGTGCTCTTCCTTACGGCCATCTCTGGGATTTTCCAGCCCAGCTGGAATGGCTGTGCCGCTCTCGGGTTTGTTCTGCCTGCAGCCATACCACCTTTCCTCGGGCAGAGATCCTGTCAGAGTTCATAAGCTCACAGGTAACATGGATGAGGGAAGAATGGGATACCCAGAAGGCGACATCATTTTACCCCCCAAGCTAATGGGGAACCCCTGACCCAGCACTTCCCTTTTTTTTTCCAGTTTTTCATGGGAAACAGAAACTAATCATGACTTATCATCATTAGAGATATTACTGAACTCTCTGGAGCTGAGGCGGGGCTACAGATCACAGAACAGATGAACAATACTTGCCTAAAGTGTAATTTAACTGGTTTTTGTTTAGTGTTTTTATTTTAATCCTAAATTGTTGCCTACTTTAACAAATACTGCGATCCTCTCCACAGAGGGATTTGTGTCAGTGCCTCCTCTAATATCTCATTATTTCTGAAGTGCAGTGGAAGATTTCATTTGAATGCTTCTATGTTATATTTTCAATGGCAATTTTTTTGTTATTATAGACATAATTCTTAGTTCTCACAATGAATATAGCAAAGTGACAGACTGTCATAATAATGCAGATTATGACTGATAGCATGTGATCCTAAGCTTGGATAGTATGATGCATAAATGACTTGAAATGTATTTATATTTCCATCTTCTTGTGATCGAGATTAGTCCACAAACTGTGAGTGAGAACAGTCTCAGGCTGCATGGTAAGAAAGACCATTCAAAAGTGACTTTGGTATCTAATTATCTTATCTACGTAACAGTAGCCAAGTTCTCCCATCTACTGTTAGAACTCTGTCATATGCTGCTTTGATATTACCAGAGAAACTAAATCCAGGCCAGGATTTAGTGGCCAGGTCCAGTTCAACATGTAGCTTTCTTTAACAACAATTCAGTACTTCTTTCCTCACTACACTTTCCTTCAGACTTTTTTATTAAAATTAAGTTATTTTGGATGCAACCTAGCCCAGTCAATTTTATTAACAGCAATAGCAAAGGCCAATAATAGTGCACTGATTGCTTGGGATTCTCAGTAAGCTTTGTAAAAACTCCAGAAAAATGAAAGTTTTTGCCTAAATAAGATATTAAGGATCTGGGGCCAGATACACTGGCAGGTTGTGGTTGGCTTTTGCTGTACATTTATTGAGATGTGCAGGGATCTGCACTTTTTGTCTCTAGAGCCATGAATTAGATGTATAGCCAATAACATTTTGGTTTAGCCTTCAATTGCTCGTATCCTCCGGGTTTTCTAGAAGAGTGGACATTTGAAATTACACTTAGCACATGCCTACTCTTCAATATGTACATAAATACTTCCCTAACTAGTTGTGGGAATAGTAAGTGTGAAAATTAACACTAATGTTAGTGTTTTCTTAAGGTAAGTCTCTAGTTATAATTACTTCTTAGGCAAATGAGTTTAATTTTTCAAGAAAGAAATGGACCCTCCAAAGATGTGTTTGACATTTAATAAAAAAGTTAATTAGGCTTAGCATGACTGTTTAAACATTGCATAGGTTGCAATTCTGGATTGAAGTATTATTTTGGGGAAACATTATGATAGTGGTTATTATAACATCTGGTTATCTCCCTCAAAGGATCCCTGAAAATAATTGAGGTAATATTTTTGGAAAATAAATGTAAAATTTTTTCATGTTTATATTTTAGCTTTGTAAATATTTCTTTTCCAGTCCTGGAAAATTTTTGTTCCTGATAAATTTTGGGCTAAAATAGTAAGATAGATAAGATTTTAATGGTACAAAGAGAGTGAAGTCAGTGAACACTCTTGGCTGCACACTTCAAGGACTCGAGTCTCTCAGATTATGGTCTAAATTTTGTCTTCTGTTTGGTTGTTTGAATTTTTTTCTTTTCTTTCCTTCCAGGAGGGTCAACCTTACTACACTTTTGAATCAATTCTGGCTCTACAAAAGCAAGCAATGAAGACTGTATCCCCAAAGCACTGCCTTACATTTGCAAACCACTAAAAGCAGGCTTGCAAAGAGCCAACTTTTTAAACAGCCCAGGAATCATGACGAGGTTAGTTTCTGGTTTTGCTTAATTTACACACTTGCCAATCCATACTCATTTTGCATAGAATATTCAGACATATGATATTTTGAAATAAAACTGAATAGTTTCCTCACAGTGAACAGATTTGTGTTGCCTTCTGCAAAATGTTCAGCTTTTCACTATAATCACAGACATTTTCCATTTTTTTTTAGGGGATCATAATATTTTTACAAAGACTTAAGACATATAGAATTCATTCATCCTCTTGGTCCTATTTTTCTGATTCTAAAAACTTTGGGAACCTTTCCTTTCTAAATTTTCAGAAGAATGAGGGTGTTGTGTGTGCATTACTTAAATCTTCAATTGAAGATGTGCACATCCAGGGTTTCACTGCCAGTGTTAAAGATGCCTGAAGGTTAAGGAGGCACCTGTGCAGATCCAGCCATACACTAAAAGTGGAAGGTGCTTCACCACTCTGAACAAATGGGGTTCTATTTGAAGTGTGATAGAAGTAACAAAATATAAATACAAAAGCCTTCAGTTTTATACTAATTTGGTGTTTTGCAATGATTGGCAAAACCTTGAAACTGTTTAGTACTCCAGCTTAATATCTCTTCACACTGGGGTGGCAACAGGAGAACATATTAGTATGATTTTTTAATATTTTTAATGTTCTACTATTAAATAATATTTAATATTCTATAATAACTTTTAAGTATTTTTTTGGCATGCAGTTCGCAGCATCTCAGTAAAATGAACAAAAATTAACACTGTGTTCTGTAATCCACTCTCTGTAGTCTCAGCAAACATCACTGTGTCAGTTAACTTTGAATACATAATTACTCTTTTTGTTTCTAATGGCTTTAGGTTCTAAATTGTCGCTTAAAAGATCTCTTTCTCTAAAAAGAAATTGTGCATTTTAGAACATAACATGCACTATTTTGGAAATGACAGCAGTGATATGACTATAATTTACACCAGAAGGCTCAGCAGTACATAAGGATAACTCCTGAAATTGTTTTATGTAGTCAATATTTAGTTTAAATATAAAATAATTTACATCATATTTAAAACTTAAACTCTAAAAATTAATTTCATTGTAAAATCTCAGACTTTATTCTATAGGAAAAGTCTAGTTTTAGGATGAAATGGTTTAGACTTACTTAATGGTTCAATTGACTTACTTAGATACTTGTTTAACTGCTTTGTGGTAAAAAATGCTACATATCAGGAATTAGGTTTTGAAGATGATCAAAATGTGGTAACCAGAGTATTTACTTTCACATTTAAAGACCAGAGTGCATCAAACTGGATGCTAATTTGAAGAATATCAGGCACTCTGAAATTGTCTATATTGTAATATTTCTTAAACATATTTATCAAAAAGAAAAAAAAAAGTTAAAAATTAGATTCAAAGTATTAAAAAAGCCCCAAGCCCAGAAATAACAATGTTAAAAAATAGGAAATTCTTATGCCGACAGTTTTTTCCTGGTGTGTAGATAGTACTGTCTATCCTTTTTTACATTTTACTTCAAACCAGTGAAAATCCCTTAACTGTATGAAATTTGATTCTGATTTTCATATGAACAAAAAATTACTAATTAATTTCCTATAACTGGACTAGGTTGGTAGAGTAACTTGTTTTACTGAATGCTTTAGTTTCTTTTTGTAGAAATAGGGTCATCTGATGCTTTTAAACAATAAATTATAACAGTTGTGTAAGTAAATTTTTTATTTTAACATATGGATTATACAACAAATTATAGCAAATACTACAGCAAATGGATTTGGTACTTAGTATTTTATACTACTTTTTTTTTTTTTTTTGCTCAGTTCATACCCCTTGGACGGCTCACTAGAGCTGGAGGGCTCACATCCCAGAAAATGTAAGTAAGTTATAGAGACTTTAAGTCTTTTTTATCAAGCTTCAGTTATTCTGAGCATGTCAGCTCTTGAATGCTGAAGTTTACTTGCAAAGTTAAAGCACAACACAAGAATCAGCTCAGGCTACGCAGAACCTTGCAAAGCTGGTCTCTTTGAAATATGTCCAAATAGATATTCAAATCAGTATTACAATATAAATCAAAAATGCTTTCCACATTTTACAGTGTACTTCATGTGACAAGAACATTTCCTCTCAGTTATGATTCTTTTTCAAAGATTGGAAATCTTCAACTTGATGGTACTTGATGGCAAAAGAATGTTCACTGAAGTGTGGCATAACGCTGTGGCTTGTTACATTGAAATTTAAAGTAATGAAAAATATGAAGGAGTGGAGGAAAGAGAACTATTTATCACATGGTTTATCCACTAAAACAATTTCAACTTGTAAGCCCAAATTTATTCATGCTGTTAGTGCCATTGCAGCACAGGAGATTTTATCTCCACTGCTTTTCTTCCATGAGTGTTGCTGTCAAAGCTTCCCAGTCACCTTGGTTAAATCATTCCATGTGCCAAAAGTAATTATCCAAAGTTCCATGCTGCCTGCAATGATGTGAAACTTTGGACTGTGTGCAGCTATGATGTCATAAGGCAGTCATTAATGTGAGAGTGGCTTACCTGGAGGCCTGGAGGCCCATGCCAATGAATCACATTCCCATATGAAAGGTATTGATTTAATCATTGTGATGGCAAGCCTGTCAGAAATGTAATTGTCCACTGGAAGTACAAATGTGTAAATGGACATCCCAGCAAAAGGCAGCAATCTTTCTAAGTAATATTTTACATTTATTCAGATCATTCCACTTGTTTTCCTCCTCCTCGTGCCCCCAGTCCAAGTCTGTTATTGTTATAAAGGTTGAAGCTCAGGCAGCTTAACTGTTATGTGGAATGACCTTTACTTTTAATATTAATATATTATTGTAAAGTCTATGAGACTCATAAATGCAATTTTAGAATTCATATGAAATGCCATGTGCTGAACCTATTGCAACTTTTCCTCTAGTCCTGTGGCAGGTTGCAAACTATGCGAATTAATATGCATCATATTCTTTCCCCTTTATTTACTTAGAGAGGTTTGCAGAGCAACTTTATCAAGAGTAACATTATCAAGAGCTTTTCTGCAAGCTTCTTTATCATATTCACATCCGTGTCTGCTCGACACTTGTCACTGTCAATCAAATCGCAATAATACGCAGATGATTTGCTCATTTGGTTTAATAAAATCTCTCTGCTTATTTGCACTGCAGTCATTATGCCACATAATTGCTCCGCCGCCGAGGTGAAAGGCAGCCAGTTGCCTGGGGGATAAGAAGAGACTATTGCTATATGAAGGATTTGTTTCTTTGCCTCTGTCTCTCCCTAGTCACTCATATCCCTAAAATTAATATTGTATTTGAATCCAGTCCTGCTATTCTTATGCAGGCTAACATTGTTATTACTTATTATTTGGATGTGAAGTCATTTATTTTTAGTTTTGATGTCCAGGCTGTCAAGCTAAATTTCATTGTGTACTGCCACATACGATTTTTAACTGCCATTTAAACTTGATTCAAAATCCAAATTATGAAGAGAACACGTTCAAAGGAATGGGCTGACAGGAAGTATAGCTACAATTTTTATTTCCCAGGAAATCAAAGTATAGATCTTGTTATTGTTCTGTGGTGGAGATATGTGCGGTTTTCATACCTCATAATCTTTTTTGTATTGGCTGGACACTGTGATTCAGAAACAGAAAAAGCGGGGCTGTTTATGCATATGAGCAGCCCTTAGGGTGAAAAACAAAGGCATTCACTTCCAGAAATGATATAGCACAGAACTAGCCCAACTGACTGTTTAAATTCCTGAATGATTTGTACTCCATTTTCCAGTAGGTACTATGACGGATGGTGGAAGTAAAAATGAGGGATCTATTCCTGTAACACAAACCTTGGCTCCTTCACTGCACAGTTAATAAATCAGTCACTGCCATGTGATAATAATTACGATCCCATACTTTTTGGGTGATTCCACCTCAGTGGCTTACTCGTTAGGAGCCTAAAATAGTTCATATTTAAATGTATTCCAAATAGCAAGTGCTTAATGTTTGTTTTACAGAAAATTTAAAACTAGACTAAAATTCCGTATGAGAGACTATGTCTATGTTCAGCTTTCCTATTTTTATTCAAAGTCCTGCACTGAACTTAACTGGGCCTCTGTTAGTAGGCCAGAGGAAGTGTTAATGCTTTAAAGCTTTTGAATTTGAGCATACATTTTTATTTGTATAAACTCAATCTAATAGTCTTTCAGATACAGAGAGTGATTAGCTGTAATAGTAACATAGGGACAGTTAATAGGGAGCCCATTAGTTCACAGAAGTCCCAAAAAGGAGTAGTAAGTCGTCACCTCCAGCCTTTCTGGTAGGCCATTGCAGTTCTTCTAGTGAATGTGACACCAAACCCAGTAGCAAGACTAAAAAAAAATTATACGGTGAGATTTTCAAACTCACTTTGTAGAAATCAAGAGATAAAACTCCATTCAGTAGCTAATCACTCTCACTATTAAAATATTTACTGTATGTCTTATTCAAAATTGGTTCTTGTTATAGCTTTCCACACTAGATTAAAGATATCTATCTCCCAGAATTTTTGCTCTTTTTTTATTGTCTTGTAATTGAGTTCTTTCTCAGTAGTTTTTAGCAAAATTAACAGATCCCTTAACATATCCCTGGTCTCTCCACCAGCTTTCTATGTGTAAAGGGCTCTTTGCTTTTATCACAGGTAAGTAATGACATCAGTTATCTAAGCAGTGCTTTGTATAAAGTCAACCTATTTTTCAGGGGACAAGGAGGCATAGCTGTTGTAATGGGCAGCTAATATTGAGCTTTTTTAGTTCTGTTTGGGTTGGGGTTTCTTAATTATAAGAAAGGGCTGCATTTCTTTTTTTCATTTAGTATTTAGTTTGGATTTTTTGAGCATATCTGTGAAGCAGTTGTGCTCATCCTTTGGCTACATATCTTGATCATTATTTACCACTGGGAATGGATTAAACATTTCTATTATCCAAGGATGCTTGTAACTTATTTCTTAGGGAAAAATATATTAGGTCTGCTATCAACCCGTGATATAAAACATTCTAGATCTGACAGTGTGTGCAGTGGAGTTCAGCTGGACTATGTGTTCAGACACCCAGCCATGCCATGTGGGCTGTAGGTACCAGAAACATACTCCAGCTAGGTGCCACAACATGGCTTGCCTAGGCTGCTTCTGCTTCATGAATGATCTTGCATGCTCCCTTCTGCATTCCACATAGCAATGCAGATTCATTCTAACTCAGAACTCTCATTATCCTTCCTGACTAACAAAATGTTCAGCAAAGGAAATTGGTAAAAACACCCACATATCCTTCAGCTTGTTAAACAGCCATATTTAGAGATCTAGTGAGTAGAAAAGGCAGATGAGGGTTTTTTCTCTTAAGTTTGAGACAACTAAAGACTTTTTCACCAGTAGGCATAGATGTTGCACTTTACACAGTATTTTTTTCTGTAGAATACAGTTTCTCATCCTGTCCTCTTCCATAATTTACCTTTGCTTTCATACTGTGTTCCGCCCCAAATAGCTGTTCACTGCAGACCAGCTGTTGCTACTAATACACAGTAGCCTGTACAGACAGGTCATTAAGCTTGAGATTTTGTGAAGGAGATCAAGTAGTGGCCAGGTTGCTCAGAAAGGTTTTAGTGTCTCTCCATCTTTGGAGATACTGAAACCACAGCTGGATGTGGTCCTGAGCAATCTGCTCCAGATGGCCCTGCTGCTGAGCAGGGGGATTGGATGAGACAATATCCAGAGGACAATTCCAAACTCATGCTTTCTGTAATTCAAGGATGCAAGAGCCATATGACTTGCAAAAGCTTTTTATATAAAGGGTATAAACATATAAAATGATCTGTTGTCATTATTTGGTGGGAAATAATTTTACAGTGAGATGAAATTATTAATCTGCATTACCATTTGTAAAGAATTTCATTTTGCCTCATCATGTGTGTGGGGGGAGGTTGTTTGTTTGTTTGTTTGTTTCTGGGGTTTTTTGGGAGTGTTGTTGTTGTTTTGTTTTGTGTTGGGTATTTTTGGTTGTTTCTCTTTTTTTTTGGTGGGGGGAGGTAAAAATGCACATCTACTTAGCTAATTTTAGGCCATAATATTTTAGTCAATAGGAGCAGATTCAAAACATTTTCTGCTAAATATACAGTAGGTAGATATTTAAACCAGATTTCCAAAGAGGCCAGCCACAGAAAACTTCAACAACATGCCCTAAAGATTGCTTTGAAAAAAAATCCTTATTTCAGATTAATCACAAAAACAGTCAGAGAGGAAGGAAGGAGAGTTTCATTTTCCTGTCTTTATGGTGGGTTTTGATCCTTCCTAATCTCTAATATTAAAAATATCTTAATTTTAAATATGTTTATTTTGTCATGGTGGCTGATTTTGTTCTATAAATGTAATGAATGTTTGGAAGAAATGTTGGCTATTGTGTGGGTGATGGTTTTCCCACATGGAAGTACAGCTGCTGTGTTGCCATTGTCTGGATATTGGCTCATGTTCTTCTTTCTGTACACGCTCCCTTGCATGTTCCTTTCCAAGAGCATCCTTGCACAATTTACAACAGGAAGTAGCAACAGTTTTAAAACAAAAATATCACCTATATTTTTTGTAGAGATATCTTAGTTTCAGACAAACTAACATACTGAATTACGTATTGCAGTAGTAAAAATAATATTAGTTTTTCTAAGAATACAATGCTTGGCTTGGTGTGCAGCTGCCATAATTACTTAAGAAAGGTGTGTGTTTGAATTAGCACTGTGCATTTACATACACAGACTTGTGCATACACAGACGTACACACACATACATTAAAGAAAATGGGGAATTTCTGTCCAGCTCGAATAGTCAAACCTCATGCCTGTATTCAAAACTTTGGTGAACAGGATTTCAGAGGGACTGAAAATAAAGAATAATTTATAATTGCACAGTCTGTAATTAAATAATAAAAATTAATTAAATTGTGACAGTAGTTCTTTGCTTGACTATTGAATAAATTACTCGTCATTTTTCAGCAATATTCTTGGCTTTAAATGTGAACCAATATATAAAATAACACAGAAAATACTGCACTAGGGAACATTCTATCCAGGATTTTCATAAAAGAGAGAAATCTAATATTATACCCTGCTATTAATTAACGTTAGATTTACTATCTGAAAGAAGGTGTTTAAAATTCTGCAAAATGAGACATGTTTATCTTTTTATAGTCTCTTTCTCATAATCTTCATCTTCCAAAGGCATTAAGGGACCTTAATGCTTGCAAAGTGGAAATTATTAGGGATAATTAAGATGAAAGTTTTGTTTGACCGAGGAATTCTCATGATGTTTGGAAAGATCAGTTTGAGTCTAATCTCAGTTCACACTGTTGCTTTTTAGAATGAAATGCTGTGTAATAAAACCACAAACAGCCAAGTCAGACTTCAAAACTGCAGACACTACTTGCGTCCCTTAAAAAGGAAGAAAAATTAAGACCTCCCAACCTCTTGTAGATTTAGTAACTGAAAAATGTATAGAAGATAAGATTGAATTAAATTATTACTTTGAGGAAACAGAACTGAATGGGAGGTACAAACTTACACTAACTTACAAAGAAAAGGTTTCAGATGGCATAGAAAAGATCCGAAAACTCAGGTAAAAAATAAACCACTTGAAATAGATGGAGACAGAGATGTTCTATTAAAGAGTTTTTTTGCCAATGTAAGTTCTTATTCATAGATGAAATATCTCAACTGAAATCTTGTTGACGTTAACAGGAATTTTGTTGATTTTTTAAATTGGTCTGTAATGTCCCTAAAACATTAATTTGTGACTAGTCAAATTGGTTGTGAATAGTCCAAATTGGGAGGCAGACTGAGGTTCCCATATCCTGGCCATGATGCAGTAGAAGCTAACAGTAACCTCATTTGACTGGAAATTGCTTCCTACTGAGCAAATATTTGATTTTCCATCTACCAGTGTTCATTTTTCTTCAGCTATAATTGGATAGCCAGATCCTGAGTCCAATTGCATTTCCCAGATAGTCATCTGAGTCAGTGTTCTTGCTCCTCTCCTGCTCATTGAAGGGATCCATTTGCAGTGGAACCCAAATGTTACTCTGTTTTCCTGCACTACCCAGCTTGTGTTCAGCTTGTGTTGCCTAAAAATTTGAGAACAAATCTGAGACATAACCAGCTCCTATCTGCCTGTTTCCAGTGAAAGAATGACCGTCCCACATTGACATCTGCCCCAGGTGCCAGATGGGCAGCCTGTGGGAAGATGCTGAGCTGCTGGTCTTTTTTTTTTCCCCTGTGTGTTCAGTTTAGCTCTAGAAGGACATAATGTAGTAAATGCTTTCTTTATACTCAGTCTTCTAAACATATACTATCTACTATACTGTTTAGTTTGAGCCGGAAATACATATACAGAATATAGACCTGGAAAAAACATCGTGTGTAAGGGGGAGGGGTGTTTCTGAGTTTCCATTCAGCCCTTTATGTTTGCAAATGGAACTTCTCTGCTCACAGTTATAAACCGTGAGTCAGTAGCATCAGCTACAGTTTCTGTCTGGAGAGATGGAGGGAAGAGAAGGTGTCTTTCTCCCAAGCTTTTCTTTTATTGGAACACTGAGGTTATACTGCATGGCAGGGCAGCTGGAAATGGGGACTGGATCACTGAGGGGTGGAGCAGCCCTAGAGACAGGATGTTATGGCATGGGTTGGAAGTGTGGGCTGTAAGGTGCTGCTCAGTGGCAGCCTTTTATTTAAGCCCAACATCATCTCTCTTTGGAGCTTTATTAACTGAGCTACAATCCTTGGTAACTTTTCATCGCTGTTCCTCACTGAATGTGAAAGCTTCCTTTGCATATTCACCCTCTCTCTCCCCAGTCTTTACTCTTCATATTCAGTTCTTTGATCAGTCATCCACTAAGTTTTTTAAATATTCAGCTTTTTAAAATTACCAACCACTTACATACCTGCTTAATATGTCACTTTACCAGGAAAGTAATAAGAAGATGAAAGGAGGAAAGTGACTTTTGTGTAGAAATATGGCTCAAGGTGTGAGTGGAGGAAAAAATAGTCCTACTTTATTATGTCTTATCATCTCTGAAATTATGTAGTTATTTTTCAGTCAACAAATTAACTGTGATTTTCCATCTGAAAATTATGAATTGGTTTTGGTCTGCCTTTCACTCATCATATCATACCATTACAGCAGAAACTGGAGTTCATAATGATATTGTGAAAACTGCTGATCAAAGCTTGTTTACACGGACTGTGTTCACTGATTTGCCAAAGTTGTCTCATACAGATGCACTTTAATGACTATTCTCCGCAAAACTGATTTTTCAAAAGGATTCTTCATTCTGATTATTCTGTAATCTTAGTTATCCTTGAGACTGTGGGATTGCACACATATTTGTTTAAAAGTATGTTCTACGTTATTATGATTCAAAATGTTCCATGAAAGGAAGATATTTAGAAAAAAGAAAGCTTATTCATAAGGAAATATTAATTACAGCTGTAAGTCTAGTTAGTCTGATTAAAACCTCATAAAAAGTTCTCAATGAATGGCTATGAAAATTCCAAAATGAGGAATTTTAATTCATCAGTAGAAATTCAATGGTAGGAATTAAATATATATAGGCTTTTATCCTGAAAATGTCTCTATTACAAATAAGTTGTATGGATATGTAGTTTTAAAATTAATTTTACATTTTAGCATTTACAAACAGGATTTGTATGATTTTGATAGCTAAGGAACATATTTTCAAAATGTGTGACTAACAAATTGAGTGCTTCTCATGCAGCTATCTTTCCTAGGGTGTCTTACCTACAAGCAAGTATTCCCGTAAGTAGAAAACCAGTGCAATTGGGATCTAAGTCTTCCTTTGGGATTTATTCTGACATTATAAACCTCTAGTCAGATTCAAGTGTTCAACTTCTTTAAAAAAATAGTGATAAAATAGTCCTTTCTCTCATCATAATAGGAAATTATTTTCAAAATCATACTGTGCAGAATCAAAATTCATCTTAGAACTGTAATTCTCACCATTCAAATAAGAGCTATTAGGTAAGCAAGTACAAAGGAATAAAAGGAGTACCATAAGTCAGTTTTACAAGTTTCATGGTTCTGAATTCTGCACAGTTGGACTCACAGTAACTGAGGTTTCTAGTTCATAAATTAAGGAATCTGAAATACATTCAGATTTAAATGTTTAATGTATTTTTTCCACTGTGTGAGACATGTTGAAGAAAGTGTAGTTTGAAGGCTATGATCTGATCTTTAATTAGTCATTGATAGGAGCTTCTGCTATTCAGGAACCATTAATACAGTCAATCTCTTATGTTGTGAAACACACTGACAGCCATGCAAATACTAAAGTGTCTGAATATTATACACAAATGTATTCTTTTTATATTAAGTGAGTCTAGGAAGACAGGAGGCTTTCTATGGGGGATAAATAAATTTAATATATTGCGGTGTGTTGTTTATTTCGTCCTTGTGTTATAATAGTGAGTTTGCTGCTGACTGAGCAGAGACCAACAGTAGGTCCTGTGATTCTACCCTAAGAGCTAAATGACAAATTTTGATGATGCAGTTAGTGCTGTTCCGTCTTACCTCTTCCTCAGGGAAAATATCTACACAGTGAAAAGCATTTTTATATTGGTGCAGCTATAGCTGCATTCATTCTAGCAATTCCATTGTAATAGAGAAAGAAAATAGGAAAAATAAGTACATCATCTTGAACCAACACTACAATTAGAAAAAGTTTCCATCTTTATGCTTCTTTTTAAGAAAATAGAGAAACATCACACTGTTAGGGGTAAACTAGAACAGGGGTTTGTGTTTGATTTTCTATTAGTTTCCAATAGTGTTCCTAAAATAAATGGGCTTCTAATTAATCTTTTCTAATTTGGATCTTTTCTTTCTTATACTTTGCTAACCTAATTTCAAATCCAAACAGAGCAACGTGCCAAAGCAGCTCAAGCCCCAGCGCAGGTAGTAGGGATCTGGGCAGCATTTTCTGTCAAGCCATGAAGGCCTGTCTGGGAATTCACATTTCAGGCAATAAGTTTCAAGAAGACCTTCCCAAAACAAATAACTCTCTGGCCTGTAGCTGGCATTGCCATCGAAGGGTCAGAGCCATGCAATAGCTCCAGCCTTGCCAGCAGGTATCTATCCCAAACAGTTGGTTCAGTGATTGTTTGTACTATTGTCCTTCGGAATGAGGGGAGAACTGTGACCTGATGTCTTCCTCCTTACAGACAACTTTCATTTCTGTGCACTGTGAATCACCTCCTTCCATCCACTGCTTCATAGATGTATTTACACTGCTTCATAGATACATTTAAAGCAAAACCACCCATTTTTAAATACTTTTGTAGGTTTGTCAACATATTTTAGAGATATGATAATTTCTCTCTCATGGTTTACTGAAAGGATATGCCTTGTTATCAGCAATTATGCAAATAGAGATCAGTATGGAGAAATTTAAAACAATCCCTTTATGAGACAATACACCATTTTCACCAAGGTAAAAAAGAAAACAAAAATCTAAATTGTTTACTTGACTGCTTTTGTTTTTACTTAGATTGCTCTATAAAGTGCTGATAGTATGTTCTTGTAGTATACAAATCACAAAGGAATTATGCTTGAAGGTACGAAAAAAAAGGATATTCAGGGGTTCGGGTTTTAAACTACGTTTATAATTCTGCTTTTTAGCTCTGAAAAAAAGCAAATGCCATCTTTCACCTTTGCATTTTTAGGAAGGTCATTTTAATACCAGTAGCTATCAAGTAAGGTTATGTAGGTTTGTGTGGTTATGTAGGTTATTTTTCAAAATTCTTTATCAGCCTCCCTGCAGAACTGCTGAGGACTTCAGTGGGAGGTGAGCAGGAGCACTAGGCCTGATCATTTCTGTTTGTCCTGCAGCACACACTGTGTTCCTGTCAAGGAGGTGTTTCTGTCCCCTACCTGCCCATGGATTGCGACGTGTGACTAGAGCAGCTGCAGGACACCATCTAGTGGTGCCGAGCCCGAGCTAATTACAGACTCACTTTAACTTTCCTCGTCTCTTTTCAGCTCATATTCCTTCTCAGAACCACAGCCACCACAAGGGGAAGTTCTGGTGCATTCAGTACTATCCAGAGTCTTCCTACACTGAACAATTAAGCATCACATTGATCAGGCCTTAAACGATACGGCCATCGCACCCTTCCTTCTTCCACAAAGCTACAGGAAGCTGCTTGGCAATTCTGGGGTTTGGATTATGAGTATGTATTGTTTTGGGGTATGAACAAAGGTATTGTGGAAAGGTTCCTCACAGTATTTAGAATTCTGGGTGAAACTGAGAGTATCTAAAAGTAGGGAAAACAGTATCTAAAGGTTATTTACAGAATCACAGAATGAACTAGGTTGGAAAAGACTTTTGAGATCATAAAATGTTTGCTACAGGTACCAACCATAGTGAAAGAAATCTTTCATGAGATAAATAACGTACAAGAAGCATTCTAGGCCTGATTAATCTCTTATACTGGTCAAAATATAAAGATTTGTTAAGTAGAATTATTTCATATTTGGTATGACTAGGAAGGGAATCTAAAAAGCATTTAAGAAAATTTATTAGACAAAAGCTTTTTTCTTGTTAGAGTATTATTTCTCTAGTTAGCAAAATAGGAAACTTTGGACTATAGGGGAGTTTGGAGAATTAACAATGTTGTGTTCAAAGGCCTGAATAAGTATTCCTCACAATCCTTCATATCAAAGTCAAAATGTTATTCCCGTTGTAATATAGTTTTGCAACAACCTGAACATGTACAGTCAACACCGAAATGTTGTTCAAGCCACAGAATTTTGCAGGGTAAGATCTATGACATCTGCATAGCGTGTAAGTGAGGATTTCATTATCACCTTTCTTTCCTCAGCAAGGTCAGGACCTGATACAGGTAAGACACTTTGAGGAATGGTTAGGTCTGAAAAACCCACTGCTGGAGGTAACCATGTAAAAAAGATTTCTGGAAACACAACCTTCAAAGGAGAGTTGGTGGGAAGAGATTTAGAGCAGGAAAAAGAAAATAGTAGGAAAGAGATTAAGAAAAAAAAAGGAGGTAACAGGTGACTGCTACTACTGCATGTAGCAGTGGAAGGCAGATAATTTAGGATATGAGCCTAAAGGGAAGTTGTGCAGCACTTCAGTGGTGCAGGCAAAGAGCTTGCATTTGAAAAACAGAAGAACAGGAAATTGCCAAAGGGTTTTAGAAACTCAAGACAGTGGTTTAGCCAGAATAATAACGTTACTAACTGACTGAAGACTTTAAAGTGGCATTTTGAGGACAGGGGGTGTGCAGGACAGGGGGATAAGAGAAGGTTACAATAATTGAGACAAAGTGATAACCTTAGCATGGTATTTTTGCTCATAGCTTAGGAACAAAAATAAGTGCACCCTACATGCATTGATTTTTAAAATTTTCTGTAATTTTTATACTTGAGATAGCATGGATTTTGTTGTCATCTTCCAAACCTTGACAAATTACTTCAGTTTTGGTATAGCACTTCTGTAATTTTTCTACTGGGCTCAGAAAAAGTCTAATTACAAATAAAAACTAACTCCTGAGGTTTGTTCTTTTTTCCTCCTTTTCTTCCGCAGATTTTAGAGGTAGATTTTGTATATATGTCTGTGTGTATGTATTGTTAATATAAATTTACACTGTATGTGTATGTACCTGCTCAGCAAGAGTATCAGAAGTTGATATTATTCATTTTAAAAGGAAGTTTTAAAAGTGTGCCAGCAAGTGTACTCCTGTGGCCAGTAAGGCCAGTGGGATCCTGGGGTGCATTAGGAAGAGCATTGCCAGCAGGTCAGGGAGGCGATCCTGCCCTTCTACTCAGCCCTGCTGAGGGACATCGGGGCTCCTCAGTTCTGGGCTCCTCAGCACAAGAGAGTCATGGAGCTCCTGGAGAAGGTGCATCCAACAAAGATGATGAAGGGACTGGAGCATCTCTCTTACAAGGAAAGGCTGAGGGGCCCGGGCTGTTCAGCCTTGAGAAGAGATGGGTGAGAGGGGCCCTCATGCCTGTCTGTCCCTGTCTGCAGGGAGGGCTCAGAGCAGGAACCAGGCTCTGCTCCGTGGTGCCCAGCAACAGGACAAGAGGAACAGGCACAAACTGATGCCCAGGAAGCTCCACCTGGACACGAGCAAGAACTTCTTTGCTGTGCAGTGACCGAGCACTGAACAGATTGGCCAGAGGCTGTGGAGTCTCCCTCACTGGGAATATTCCAGAACTGTCTGGACACAATCCTGTGCGCTGTGCTCTGGGTAATTCTGCCTGAGCAGGGAGGTTGGACCAGGTGACGCACTGTGGTCCCTTCCAACCTGAGCCATCCTGTGATTCTGTGCGGAAAAAAAAAATCCAGTTGAAATATGTTTTTTAAATGTCCATTTTTAGTAGCCTGCGAGAAGGAGTGACGAAAGTCCATGACTGATTACGTCACCTCCAGTAGGAGATTGGAGTCCTTGGCTCATACAGGCAGCGTTAGCTGCAAAATTTTGGAGAGGCTGAGTGGATGCCTCCGAGCACACACACATACGGTGTTCACCGAGCTGCAGCGCACCGCAGGGCGGTCGCTGTCCCGCTGCCGCTGGCTGTCCGGTGCGGGAACGTGTCGCCGAGGCTGTCACGGATCGCACCGCCACAGCTCCGCCTTTTCTGCCCCTCCCCAGGCTCTTCCAGGCAGCCCGGCATGCCCATCCCCATCCCTCAGCCCGACCCCCTTCCCTCAGCCCGCCCCGCGGCCCCGCCGGGCTGCGCTCGGACACGGGGCGGTGCCGGACGGGTCCCCGGGCCCCGCCCCAGGCGGCCGCT
>VZTD01004398.1:1705272-1742156 GCA_013397725.1 Rhagologus leucostigma | reverse complement strand
GGGTGCGAGGGGCACCGCGGGCTCGGGCAGCGCCGGGCGCGGGGCGGCTGCCAGCGGGGCCCGGCCCGGCGGCTTCCGACCCTCCGTCCGTCGTTCCCCGCCTTGCGAACGGCTTCGCGCTGCCGTGTCCGGCTCGGCCTCGGCGGGAAACACCGCGGGGACTGCTCGGGCTTCGCAGGACTGCTCTTAACCTCCCGTGACCCCCCGGATGACAGGTCCCTCTGGAACGCCCTGTGCTGTGGGACTCGGCCGGCCATTGCCCCATGTCCCTTAGGCTAAGAGCAGGTCTCGTTGGCGTAGATTGCAGTTTCCTAGAGGAGTGAACTCGTAGCAGCAGGTGTTGGTATGGAACGTGTAAGTCGCCTGTGGAAGAAGAGTTGGCGAACAGGCTTGACTGGTCAGTGTTCCTATTCACCGCCACCAGCGGCTCCAGCGTTGTCCAGCAGATTAAGGCGTGGGTGAGCCAGGGCCTTGGGTCCAAAGGAGATCAGGAATGGCTGTGCTGCGGAGAAATAAGTTCCAGTGTAAACTGACAGCTGCAGTTGCTGGACAAGCACATAATACTGTGTGTTCAACATGCACTGTTCTCTGGTGCTCCGCTGAAGTAGCTCAGTCTGTTCTCAGGTGTAGGAGTGGTTCCCTTTGATTTGTTGACATTTTCAGAAAATCTTTAGAAGCGTGCTCTGTTCCAGGCAGATAAAGTTTTTTTCACGTTGCATTAGTGTTGTTTGATCACATAACTCTGTTGGTGAGAGGAGAAAAATATGACACATACTGTGACAGTGGATAAATGAGACATTTTTTGATGAGACTACCTAATGTAGAGGAGGAAGAGGTGCAAAAGCAAAGTACTTACATGTTATGGTTTTGTTAGTGATAACTTTGGTTTTTTGAAGCCTTTTAGAGTGCTGATGAAGTATCAGATAACTTTACTCTTGCTCTGACTGCTGGCATACGTTGTGTACCTGGAGAATGTGGACGTGAAGTTATGCCTGGCAGCAGGAGGCTTTTGGTCCCAGTGTGGTGCTGTGGATAAGTTAAAAGGCCTTTCCAAGAAGCAGTATTTGAAGTAATGTTTCTTCACAAGTTTGTGTTTTGTCTTTGTTTAGTTGCTGTTTTACTAGAAGGAAAGCACTAGAGAAGAAGGTAAAAAGCCCGTGGGAGGAGGACAGCTTAGGACGGTTGCTGTTAATTGCTAGTCTTAAAGCAGGAGAAATTAGTAGAACATGCCACTGAGTGGCACACTATTGAGCCTCTTCTGGATGAGGTACTGTGAATGTTGACAGTGTGAAAGGCAAGAGAGGGGGATGGCTTTGAATGTTTTTATCCCCTTTCCATCAAATGAGAAAGGGTGTATTGGGTTACTTTGGGAAGCTGGTGGTTTTAGTAGTTACAGCACTGTAAGATGCTGCAGTGGTGGGTGCCTTGGGGTAGACACTGAGCCCTTACACTCTTACACTGAGTGTAAGAGTGAATGCCTAAACTGCCTAGAAATTCCACTTAATGATATCAGGACTTAGCTCTCTTTTGTCTGCTGCAGACATAGTGAGAAGTAGGATAGGCAGTCTAATGTAAATTTGCTGTTACTTGGTTATTGTTTTTAATACTGATTTTAATCATTTTTGTGATTAGTGATGCGTAGCAAATTGCAAGGTGAAGGTACTAGAGAGCATAAGCAGTTGTGAGTAAGTTTCCTTTAGAGCTACTATTCTCGACCTCCACATTGCATAGGCGTGAATGTGATTAGGAATAAACTCTTGAAGGAATATTATTAGGAATATTTATTAGGAATAAACCTTGAAAGGCTTCTTAAATGACCCTCCTCTGGGAAGCTGGTACTTTCAGAACCTGAGTTCTCCACTGTAAATAGTATTTTAACAGGTGTATGAGACTGGAGGCAGTTTAACAATAAATTTAGGACAATATTATGTATGATTTATAACTGGCAAGCAACTGGATAAAAGACGTCTGTGCAAGAGAACCTCTGGAAATCGGCGGGAAACACCGCCAGAGCTAAAATCATGTTTTATTTGCTCTTAATAGCATGTAAGTAGGCATGATAATGAAAGGCCTTTCAGCAGAGCTGGAAGTGTACTGAGATGCATAGCTGCTTTCTGAAAGGTGGATCTGCTGACTGAACTGCATCTGACATCAGTTACCAAGCTTCTAGAAAAGTTCCCTGTTTCCCTGGGAGTAGGTTGGGCTGGTTTTTACCTACACATATCATTCTTTGTCCTGCTCACTCCTGTTCTCCTGTCTCTGGTTCCGGGATAATGCAGCTTGTATTACCTAGTAAAAAATACCAGCCCAAAACAAACAAAATAATCCCGCCCCAATCCGATAATCACTCTAGATTCCAGCTAATTGTCTTCCAACCTGTACCTCAACTTCCAGCACTTTTCTCTCTTGTCAGAGCCCGAGCACTCAGGTGCTCTTTGTGCGTCAGTTCCTCCACCCTCTGGTTACACCAGAGTTTCCCGAGGAAATGTCTCGTACCTTCCTGGCCCTGTCTTCCTGTCTTACTTAGTCTGGCTGGTTTGATGGAAAAGGCCTGTGGCACAGCCCTCTGGCATGACTCTGCTTTCCAGACAAGAGATGGGGAAAAAGTGAAAACATCTTCTCCCTGCTCTCACAGGGCAGTAGCTGCGCTTTAACTTTCTCTCTTCAGTGGCTCAGAATGATGTGAGACTGGCTGCTGAAAAGTACCTGGAGGAACCTGTTGTACATAGGAATGTTTGAGATGATTCTGGGTGGGGAAATGAATTATTTTTCATCACTTTTCTGAAAGGTTCTTGCATTTTTTTTGAATGCATGGCTGCTGTATAGCCTAGAAGACTATGTGTAGGAAACCGAGGGGTTAAAACTTCCACAGGCAATGATGGATTTGATCCAAACCCTTGGAGGGAACTCGGGTTGATGGGATGACAAGATACATAGACCCCAAACAAGAGAATCACAAACCTATACTCCTATAACTGTAAATAAGAAAATACGTTGAGTGATAAGGTGAAGGGTTTTAAGTATAGTAATGTGATTTTATAGTTAACAATTTAGATGTTATAATAGAAGTATATAGGTGTATGTGACTTAGCAGATAGTTGATAGAAAATAGATGCATTGCAGTAAAAGTGACCAGAGGTGATAGGTTATCAAGTCAAAACAAAGTTTCGTGTTAATTGCTTATTGGACCAGAAAGTTGTAAATTGCCATGTAACCCTGAAACTTGTGACTCTCCTTCATTATGGTGATTTGTCACTAAGCTCCACGGACTCTGAGACTGATACCTTGTTTGTTATTTTAGGTAATAAATCGTGTATAACCGTGATAGTCCCATCTCTTTAATAGAGGGTCCGACCCAAAAGAAGTACAGAAGCTGAAAAGAAGCTTACAAGTGATACCCTGAATTTACAACTATGATTTGATATTAATGTTTCTTTTAAATATTCTTAGACTTTCTTAGGATAAATTGTCTGGGTGGTTTTTTTTTGGTTTTTTTTTTCTTTTAACAAGATTGGCATTTATTTTTAATTTTAGGAAGATTTTGGTCATCATATTTCCTTTTTCTCTATAAACTTATCAAGCCAATGGTGAACAGATGCTGCTGTCCTTACTGTAGCAAAAATGTAGTGTTGACCACAATAGAAACCTGTGCCATTGGCTCTTTCTCTCTCACATCCCATTAATTTTCTTGATCAATCTTGTGCAACTTTCTATTAAAGAAACTGAGTAAAGTGCCTCCAAACCTTAGGTGATGGAGCCACAAATGGGAGGGTAAGATGAGGAAGGAAAGTAGGAGAACTGGAGAGGAAAAAAGAGTGGAGGCAATAGGATGTGCCAGACAAGAGGTGCTATAGCTCAGAGTTCTTCAACAGGCAATAGCAAGACTTTAAAAAAACAGAGAGAGAGGGAAGCAAGGATATACACAGTAGATGACACTGAAACTGCAAATACTGCTGAAGTCCTTGTTATTGAGCTGCTGATCTAAAGAGCACTAAGCCTTAGTGCTCATAATGAAACCATTAAATAAGCTACAGAGAAACTTCTGTGTTCTATGGCTTTGTCTATTCCTGGTGGTGTTCCAATGCAGATGAAAACAAAATGACACATACATGATGTAAACTGAATGAAAGGATCATCTCTGTCACCGGGAATGACAGAGAATTTCTCGAACTGGGACACTTCAGAAATGTGCAAAGTCAACAGTGTCTGCAAGGGACAGCACTTAGCAGGGTCCTAGTTCTGTCTGGTGCTGGACTGAAATGGGGAGGTGATTAATATTTGCACGTGTAGAGGGTCTTCCTTTAAGTGTGTTGAGCCGAGAGGTGATCCTTTTTTTCTTCTCATTGGCAAAATGAACAACATAGAATGCAGAATGTAGTCTTTTTCTAGCAGAGAGGAGGCAGAGATTCACATGGAAAAATAGACATATGTTATTCTTCTGGAGCATATAATAGAGCTTTGGCGTTTTTAACTGTTGTTGGTCTTACCTACGTGAAGTTATCTTCTGAAGTTACAGAAATATAATGCTGGCTGCAGAATTAGATCTGAATCCTATTTATATATTGAGTCCTGTTTATCTGTTAAAATGCATGTTCATTCCGTGTACTTTTAGGGTATAAATCCAAAGGGCCTGAGGACACTCTGAAGACGCAGAAAAGTTGCAGCCCTTTATTTGGAATACACGTTATGAACCCTTTCTGGAGCATGTCTACAGGTTCTGTGCGCAAGGTATTTAATGAATGGATGCCAGAAAGTGTTGTCATGCTTGGGAGGAGTGGTAGCAGTGCTGGAAAAACCATCAGGTGATCTGCAAATAGTGTTTCACTGTGTATTTATCCCGAGGGTTGTGATCACCTTCAGTAAAAGTGGCTTTGAGCTGTGTTAACTGGAATGTGCCTGTGCATAGAGTCTACTCCAGAATTTGTTGGCTTTTCTTATCTGAAGCATATTTAAATAGGAAATGTGAAACAACTTGGTTCAAGTGGTTGAAACACTTTTTTCTTAGGACGTTTTAGTGACTTACATAGAGGTTACCCAGGTGCAGTGAGCTTTGACAGAACTATACCTCCAAAGTGCTGTTGCTACTTGAGGTTGTCGCAGTAATAAAAGCGTGGGAGTTCTAGGGTTAATCGCTTCCCAGGTGTTCAGTACTAAGGCAAATTATGTAACTTTGATCATGAGGTATTGTTACTAGTCTAGGTCTTGGGCACTTCAAAACACTGTAGGTTAAATCCTGCCTTTAGCCACCACACATAGCCTAAGCACAAGTCTGTAGCCTGCAGGTTTGTCTTGACAATCTATAGAATGATTTTGGGGTCTCTGTGTAGTACAGTGTTTGCTGGCAGTGGGTTTTTTTTTTTTTTCTTCTAAGAAAAGATAGCAAAGGCATAAAAAGGTTCCTATGGTAAAACTATTTAAACTTGATACCACTGCCAAGTGGTGATTCTTTCACTGTGGGAGTGAGCTATAGGATCAGTTCCAAGTGGAATGTTGATGTCTTAAGCACAGGCAGAAAGGGAAATACATGAAACTTTGGTTTTTTGTCTCAGTTTTACTACACTACTTCTAAAGAGTCTTTGAATTCTACAGTGTAAGGATGCTTGTCAGTAGAAGTGATTTATCTTGATGCACTGTGTGCTAGAAATAGATTGACTTGTAAGCTGATGTTGCATACTATCTGGTTTCAGGTTCTAAATAAATGTAAGCCTCCTTAAGCATTTGTCCTAATCTGCAGATTTCCTATCCAGCATTGAATACTTTTGTACTTGTAGGTTGGGTTTAATTGAACAAGTCTATTTAAAACCAAAAAGACAAGGGACGCCTCCCATGCCCTCCCCCAAGCAATAGAACACCAAAACCCAATATATGTTTCATTGCCCTAACTTGTAATTGGCATAATTTGTGTTTAAACCTGTGTTAAAATATGTTCATATGTTAAATGTTTCTGAAATACAGCTCGTGATCTCATGATTCTCCTTTGATTTGACAGAGATCTGACACTGAAGACAAAACTTTGAGTGGAGAGCTGCGAACCAGTCCCCTTCGAGCCTCTGCAAAGAAACAGTTGCCTTCTATCCCAAAGAATGCTGTGCCAATAACCAAGCCTGCTTCACCTGCCACCTCCTCTCAGTCCACAAATGGAACACATGCTTCTTATGGGCCTTTTTATTTGGAGTATTCGCTTCTTGCAGAATTGTAGGTGTTCACTTTTTTCATCTTTTTTAGGTCACTGGGCTTATGCTGCAGTGGGGAAAAAGCACTGCAGGGGCCTAGTTCTTGCATGATGTCTCTGCCATAGTCCTTGAAGGCAGTAAAACATTGTCTGTGAAGTTCTTTCTCTGGAGCAGCAATCTCAATCTCTTGAGACAGAAAGGGAAAAGAAAATGAGATGAGATTTTAAAGGGTATTTGTAGATGTCATTCTCTGTTAAATTACTCAATCTTGAAGTAAACACATTGTGAGTTTAGGTATCCTGACCAGTTATCCTAATGGCTTTTTGGTCAGAAATACCAAATATTTGAAACAAGTATTAAAATAGAAGCAAGCAGATGTCTAGTGGGAAGATGCTCATGAATATATGGTGCTATGTAATGGAGTTAGGATGTGGGAGCTTCCTTCAGTTGTCACATGAAACGCTTGAACACCACCTGATACAGTTGATCAAGTGGATGTTGGGAAGACTATATTCATTTCTGTGATATTTAATGTGAAACTTATGAGGGAGGAGTTGCGTTTGACCCAGTCTAGTGATTTGTTGGCTGCTGTGGGAGCATAAAAATCTCTATCCTCAACACTTTCTAGTTATATAACTGGTTAGTGCTACAAAGCTGAAGGGACTTCCTCTGTAATAGACATACTGGATTCCCAAGTATGTAGTGCCTTTTGGAATGAAATCCCTGGAGTCCTTATGCAACACTGAGTCTCAGTTCTTGTATTTAACTGTTAAATTGAAAGTGAGAGCTCTCAGAACATTTCTCTTTCTCAGGGAATTGGCCCTGATTTTTAATTCAAGAAAAATGTTTTTCTTCTGAGTAAATATATTGGTACTATAATACAAATTCATTATTAGGGAACTAATAACAAATACTAGGGAAATTGTAAGCAGAGAACTGTGTTAATGTTTTGCTCTAAGATTGTTGTTGATTTGTGTGAACGTATAGAGTTCAGTTTAGTGGACCCATATACCAAGTAACTGGAAAACCTGTGAAGTTAATAATTTGCGTTTTGGTTTGTTTTGGCCATTGCCAGTGTGATTTCAGCTTGATTTGCAGCACGGTGTCATCTAAAACTGAAAAGCTACTTGTTTAAAATTGAGGTTGAAGTTTGGTCACATTTCAGCAGCAACTACAATTGACTGTGAATCTGTGTTCAAAATTACTAAATTGGATTTTTTTTTTCTTCCTTACTTTGAAACTGGGGATTCAGTAGAAAACTGTAAATTTCTGTACTGACATACATTAAATGCATCTACTGAAGGAAGTGTTTATTTCTGCTTCTCTATTTAGTTTTATCGAGAAGAATAGTGTTTTCAGTTAGTAAGTCTTTAAGTGGAGTGCTACAAAAAGCAGGAGGGAAAGAGTGTAATTTCACTATATTTGTCACCTCCTTCAGTGAGCAGCCTTGGGAATTGAGAGTAAGTTTGTGGAGGAAGGCCCTGTTGGGCTGTGGGTGGTACATTCTGGGTTTGCTATGTTAGTGTAGTTGTGGAGCTCTCTGAATGCTGGCTCTGATTGCAGTACCTTGGTTGTGAAGCAGAAGTTGCCAGGTGTCTATGTGCAGCCCTCGTACCGATCAGCATTAAGTAAGTTTAAACTTAACTTCTAAATTTTTTTATATACATCCATTGTGAAATGCTTTCACTCAAGCAAACTTTCTCACTTGCAGTGTGGTTTGGTGTAATATTCATAAGACATGGGCTCTACCAGGATGGTGTGTTTAAGTTCACTGTCTATATTCCTGATAATTACCCAGATGGAGACTGCCCGGTAAGTGGTTGTGTCTTGGCTTTTTCTTCTTTCCTGGTGGTATAAGTATGGCTTTTTGTTAAAGCTGATACACCAATTAGCTTCTCTTTTCCTTGAACTAATTTTGTTCACTTGACTGGGCTCATTTGCCATGTCTTGTACACATTTGCAAAGTGCTGTGGAGGAATTACATTACTCTGATTACTGAGACTGGTGTGGAGTGAACTTCCTGAGGTCAGATGCATTAGAGTGTTAAGTAATCAAACAGCTCTTTCCCTCCACTCTTGATTTGCTACTTCCTCAGCAGGAAGTTAACATTGAAACACTTAAAGAGGTGTCAGAATTCTGAGTAGTGATATAATGGAATGTAAAATCCAGACACCTGTACTGTGCTTGCTGTAATACTGCAGGATTTCTTGATTGTCTCTTCTAAATTACATTGCAACAAAGAACTAAAAATTTGAGGAGAATGTGGTGAAGCAAAGGGAGAAGGAGATAACACCATATTGCCTATCTTCCATCTCTGCTTTCTTGCTTTCTCTTTTTCTCTTTAGTGAAAAGTTTCCAAGTTATTAGACCAATTTAAAAATAATAAAAATATTTTGTGGCAGTCTGACTCTTCAGAGCAGAGCAGCTCACTCTCTTGGCCAAACTTCTTTAAAAGGAATATTTGAGGGCAGGTGCACACAACTGCTGTGTTGGATAGCTGCCCACTTGGCATCAAGTTTTATGTAAAGCTATCATCTTTAAAAGAACAGAACTAGTAGGAAACAGTGCTTTTTAAAGGTTAGACTTCAGTATCTCTCAGCCAGCCAACATTCTTTTGCTAGAAGAGGGCTTTAAAACATTCCTCTTGAAACTTAAGTTTTCTTTTGGAAGAATGTGTGAGCACTGGAGGAAATGAGCTGTACAGAGCTGAAGACACCAAGGTGTCACTGCTCAATTTACTTTAAAGTGAGTAGGATAAAAAAAGTATCAATTGTAGCTCAAGTATGTAAAAAACTTTCAGTCACAAATAGCTAAACCAGAAAAACTCCTTTAATCTGATCTTACCTGATATTATTACCTGCGTTGGCACTAGTGCCTGTGCAGTTAACTGGATTAGTTTCCTGATTTGGTGATAACGTGAGAGAGGACAAGACCCTGCGTGTTACACAGGTGTGTTGGGTTACAGTTTCACAGCTGGTAGAAATCACTTGCAGTTACTTTCTTTTAATACAGTAACAACTAATTAGTCTTTGGAAGCAACATCTGACTGACTGTCACACAGTGGTGTTGGCATTAGGATTGAAGTTGTCATAATGATTTTTTTTTTCTAATGCAGCGCCTGGTTTTTGACCTGCCTGTCTTCCACCCACTAGTGGACCCTTTATCTGGTGAACTGGATGTGAAAAGAGCATTTGCAAAATGGAGGTTAGTGCTGACAAATTGGTGTATAATTTGAGAAGTTTGTTCCATTCTTCATTGTGCTTTTTTTCTTCTTAGGCGAAATCATAATCACATATGGCAGGTGTTAATGTATGCTCGCAGAGTCTTCTACAAGATTGATACAACCAGTCCTCTGAACCCCGAGGCTGCAGTGCTGTGAGTATCTTTCATGTATATAGGCATGGCCTCTTAAGAGGTTTTGGCATAGACTTGCAAAAACAAGAGGTTTGTGAAATTGTCTGTCCACTTGTGGTCTCTGCCTCCAGACTTGGTTGTGTTAGGAACTCAAGTTGGGGCTTTGCCAAGTCTGTGCTTCTAGAGCAAACTCGTGGCTCCTTGCAATTACCTAACGCTACTTACTTCTGTCTTGCAGGTATGAAAAGGATATTCAGCTGTTCAAAAGTAAAGTGGTAGACAGTGTCAAACTATGCAGTAGTCATTTATTTGATCAGCCCAAAATAGAGGACCCCTATGCAATCATGTGAGTACTCTGAGCAAATTCACCCTGTCCTAATGTTTTGAGTGTAGTTGTTGATGGCAGCCTTTCTCTGTCAGGCTAACTGACCTGCTTTTCTTTAGAAAAAATCTCAAAACAATAACCAAAGAAACCTCAGAGCAAGCAAAAAGCCTTGAAGTGCCCACCTCCCTCAAGGAGAAATCCCCATGAGTTAATATTGCTTGCTGGCTTTCCTGAACGCAGTTTGCATGATGGAGCTTTGGTCAGAGTTTTAAAATCCTTCTAAAGCTTGCCTGCATGGGGGATGGAGCAGTCAGCTTCATGGTGAATATGAGTAATTTTTCATGTCACACGTTCTGAATTTCCAGTTCTCAGTACAAACAGAAATGAAAACCTAAACATTTATTATTGAAAAGATCCATGACAATATGAGTTTAGTTCTTAACTGTATGTTTTAACACTGAATACTCACGTATAATTTACTTAAAATTCAACAAACTAAGCAAAGGAAAATCACTGCTTTCTGCTCTCTGTGCTATAGTTTACAAAAATGCCAAGTAAGAGTTAACTCTACTTTTTCCATAGTTTTTCTCCGTGGAATCCAGCTATACATGATGAAGCTAGAGAGAAGATGTTGACTCAGAAGGTACGTGCAAAGTTCACATTCTCGCTCTAGGAAGGGTTTATTGCCTGATACAGGAAGAAAGATTGTCTGTCTCTGTGTACTAGAGAGACCTTTTTCCACCCCTCTTGGCTCAGCAGGAATGCTGAACTGCTGTGGTCTCCTAACGAAGCAGTTATGTCACTGTTCTAACTTCAGTGTGTTAAGCAATTAGTCACTTAGCCAGAAAGCTTCATTAGAACAACTCTTGGCACACAGCAGATTTTTTTTTTGTTTATGAATGGAAGGGACGAAGAGATTTACTGACTGCCTGTTAGCTTGTCCTGCACTCGTCATGGCTGTTACCATTTCTGCATTACCTGACAGTCTCCAGCTACTTTGGTTTCTTCTACTGAGAGATCTTTCGTTACTGAATCAAAGCTTCAGCACTTTCTTCTCCTTGCAAAATTTCTGAAGCAGCACAAGCACAGTCCTTTGCTCACTTCTCTAATGCTGCTCATTTCTAATGAGACATCAGCTCACCAAAAGGTGCTGAGAGTTCCTTCCGTCACAGAGTGCTCTTACTGGCAGAGCAAGAACATGTTGGCTCATAGAGCTTTCACCTGATGGGTGATGGGATGTGATTTGGGGTGGGGGCTGTTCATGTCTTGTTTTGTTTTCTTTTTTTAATTACTGCTTTGCACTTGACAAGAGCTGGCACACAGCAATTCTGAGTCTCTGCTGAGTGGCCTGACAAGTCAATCCACTTGTAGTACAAAGGGATTCTGAAACAGTGGCTGCTGTTGTAGCTGGACTGGCGAGGAAATGCACTCTGAATGTGTTAGTTACTGACTTGGGCTAAAGCTGTGCTATGGATTTCTGGGGTTTTGTGTAATGAAAAATTATTTTTTTGTCAGTTCAAACTTGTCTTCTGTACTGCAAGCTTTGTCTCATGTTTTTGCATGTCTTCTGGCATGAATGAGGTTTTTAAATTGATCTTAATGCAGTACACTGCCTGAGCTCAATGTGGCAGTGCTCCCAACTGCCAGTCATATTACAGCCTTGGAACACACAGGAAAATATTTTGGTCAGATTGACTTCTTGATGTTCTTACAAAACTTAAATACTTTCGACACTTCTTTTCCTCCTCCCTTTCTCCTTAATTCTTCACCTCCTTCTTTCTTACCCTTTAAATCAGAGAGAAATAATAGGTCAAGGTGCCTGAAATGGAAAGGGTCTCATGTTGTCTCAGAGACTGATAGCAAAGAGTGGCTTTTCTTTTGTCACCTTTTCTTGGGAGATGCCTGCTGATTTCTTTTTAGGTGAAAACGAACGTCTTCAGTAACTATTGCATCCATGGTACTTAGTTGCTCCAGTCATTTGTTGCTAGGAATGGCCAAATTCTGTGCCATAGGAGATTTGTCTCAAAATTCCAGTGTAGCTGAGAACATTCCCTGTAGAAACAAGTTCCCAAATCTTCCTACAGCCCTGGATCCTTTTTATTACCCCTGTGATTCCTATTCCTTGGGAAGCAGCTAGGCTGTTCTGGAGCTGCAGCCCAGGAAGGGCAGTGATGTCCCAGTTCCCTGCTGAGCCACGTGGCTTTTCCAAGGTGTGGTTTCTGTGTGCAGCATGGGAGAGGCAGCTGCCACTGCCAGGCTCAGGCTTAACTCATCCCTCTTGTTTGCTGTTGTCCAACGTGCTATGGCAGGTCTGTCACACAGTGTCACCTTTGGCACAAAGCGTGGGGAGGGGCAGCAGTGCAGGTTCTCTTTTCTTGCTGCCTTAATTTATTTTGTCAAGCAAAAGACTTTCTGTGGTAGAACCAAGTCTGCTCATGCAATTATCGTTCCCTAGAGCTCGACACACCATTCCAGGTTTGATGTAGTTGTCATACGCTTCCTGGTATTAAAAAAAACCCTGCAAGCTCTTCTGCTGCTTTGGCCAGCTAGAGTAATGTCTAATTTACTGATCTCTTTAACTACTTTGAATCTACGGATGCTCCAAGTTGTATCTCTGTTCATCAATTTGAAGCTTTTTTTTCTTTGTCTTCTAAATTGCAATAGTCAGTTTAAAATGTTTGTTGCACTGTTGGGTAATAGTTCCTATTCAAGCATTTAACTGTGACAAATGCTCAGGGAAGGGAAGGACCATCCTTGGAAAGCATGAGGAAACTCCCAGGTTTAGCAAAGGCATTAATTGCTACTTTGGCACATTAATTTGGGTTCCCAGCCACCTGTGGGGTGCAATGCTCCTCCCCAGCATGGCCAGTGTTGCCACGCAGAACTACAGGTGAAGTGCTGGGGGAGGGTTTGGATTGACACTTCTTTCTTAGAACCAAGAAATGTGGTGAAGAGCAGTGCAGTGATGCTGGGCTGGCGGCCTCCAAGCAAAAGGAGCGTCCTTGAGTCTTTGTGGTGGGATAGGGCAGCTGTACCCAAGTTAAGTCCTTAAAGCTCCTGTGTTGTCAGGGTGGTTCTGCAGATGCCACACAAATTCCCAGGAATGAAACCAGTGGCCATCTTACTATTCCTCTTTGAGGAGAGGAAATGGTGCAAGCCTCTTTTGTGCTTGTATTTGCTAAAGGTAAAATGGATGGAGGGGGAGTTGAGAGGGTTTGTGTTATCTAAAAATTGTAACTTTAACTTTCTTCTCCCCAGAAGAAGCCGGAAGATCAGCACTGCAAAAGCATGCACGTCTCTGGCCTGTCCTGGGTGAAGCCTGGCTCAGTCCAGCCCTTCAGCAAAGAAGAGAAGACAATGCCCACTTAAGCTGTCCTGGACACTGGTGCACAAAACACTTTCTGGGGGTGGAGGGAATGTAACGGAGGGAGAAGCAGCAAAGCAGCAGTTTCCTTCTTGACTACGGATTAGTAAAACGCGAATGGTAGCAGTGACTCCAGTAAACCTGTTCAATGGATTACTGACTCTTAATGTTTTACATACGCATTAGGTTTTAAAGGCTTGCCTGGAGTTTGGAAGTCTCTCTTGAACACTGCAGTACTTCTACCTGAAGACTGTCTAGGGTGGGTAATTCCTCAGGGCTCTGAAATGCCTGGAGGTTTTGGGTTGGTTTTTAAGCTTTTATTTTTTCCCTCCAGGAATAGCAATTTTTTAAAAAAAACTTAAATTACTGGCGGAATATTAGTATTGGAAATACGATGCCAGAGTTAAGCTGTGTTCATGTAAACTAATATAGCAGAGTTAAACACTATATTTAATGGTTTTAAATACTTTTGGTTTCTATTGTAAATATGTTAGGATTTGAAATTGTAAATAGACGGTTCATTGACCCCATTTAGCACTTTCCAGAAGTAAAGCTGGGGATGATGTATGATGTATTATTGATTTGTAAATGGCTACTGTCACTAAAGCGCACATTAGTCTGACAGGGTGAGAGTAGAATGTCAGGCTTGTTAGACTTTTACTACAGAAACACTAAAATTGAAGCTTTTAATGGTGGTCTCTTGAGCTAATAAAATCTTAGAGGGTTTTAGATTCCCTAGGTGTCTAGGGGATTTCTTAGGGTAGCTTGACTAATGTGTGTTAATAGTGACATCTTAAAATAAAAAGAAACCGTGCTCTAGCTTTTGTCCCTGTTAGTCTGTGCTGTGGACGTTTAGTGAAGAGTGGGAGCACCCGGCTCCATAGGTACTTTTCTGCATAGGTGTTTGGGGTGTGCATGGGATGCCAGGAGCAGCTCTGTACATAGGAGACTTGTGTTCCACACACAGGAGAACTTCTCCAAAACACAAGTGAACTTGGGACAGACTCTTACTTTTCACATGGGTTTTCCTAATGCCACAGCCTGGTGCGATGCCTTTTCTTGCCTCCCAGGATTGTCCTATCAAAATCTGTAACGTTAACCCCTTGGAGCTGGGCTGCTTTTCCTTTGGCTCCCCTTGCCTGTACTGGTGGATTAGTGCCAACCCAGATGTCTTGGAGCAGCCTGTAGTGACTCATGTGAACATGAGCTTGTGTTTCAGGGGGGTGGGCAGTGGTGTGATGTGGGGTTTGTGTTGAGTTTTTTTGTGTTTTTATCTGACATGCTAAATTCACTTGTTGTTAACAACCTTTTACTGTTCTCTTTGAGAACAACTTCTTGGCTTCTAAGGAGATAGACAAAGACTTCCCCAGAAGTGTCATACTCTCAGTGACAGGAAAATGAGATGGCTCTGTGGCACTTGCCTCGGTCAGTGCTCCGAGTGGCATTAATGCCCCGTTAGACTCAGTATTCTGGACGCCTGGCATGTAATGAGCAATTGGAAGTGCGTTGGAATTGTCATGTGCCTGATCTTGTAGCAGAGGACAGGCATGGAGGAACTGATCTGAAGGTGAGTTTATATTGCCTGGAAAAGCGGTGCTGTTTGCCTTTCAAGGAAAGGATGGGGGAAGAGTTTGAGAGTGTATGTACTGGCCTGGAGTGTTGCCAGTAAAATACTGTGAAATGAGTTCTGTTGCTGCTGTTGATCTCTAACTTTTTTTGGGAAGGCTGAAACTGAAATTTAAATGCTTCAGATTTATCATGGGCAAGGTTTTAGCTAAAGGACTCCTGGTGTGAAGCAGACGATGGGCCCGGCCTTGTGCTGAGTGCATGAACTGCTTGGGCAGGGGCAGGCCTGGAGCTAAACCAGACTCTTGACAGTTCCTCTTTATTCAGTTTTATGATTATTCAGAAGCCTCTGTAATAAATCACTGTCTTGCACATTTCCTAAGCCACTTAGGTGAAGGATTGGTGTAGAAGTGAAATCCCTTCTAATCTTGGGCCGTTCTTTGGTGTCAGCTGCAGCCCAGCCCCAGCTGCCAGTGCTGCTGTTGGCCAGGAAACACCACCGTTGGCAAGAACAGTGCCCAGGAGGAATGACAGGATAATGCTGTGAAAGTGATGGTTATTGGTGGAAGTTTTGTTTCTCTGAGCTGTCACAGATCCCTGCAAGACGGGTCACTAGGTTGGATTGCTCAAAGCTAAATCCAGCTAACAGCAGTTTGTTGAGAACAATGTTATTTCTTTAGAGAATGTAGAATTTTGTTTAGTTTAGAATGAATAATCTGAAAAATTATTCTATTAGACTGGGAAAGGAGAGAGAATGCTGTGTATTTCTGTAATCAATTTGTCTATTGAAAGAAGCTGTTCCACGAGCAAGGTAGGTGAATGAGTACTGAAACAGTGCCATGGAAATCAAATCCTTTTCTCCTGGCTTGTGCTGTGTTTTTCCTAGAACAGGTACATAATTTGATGAAAGACTAAGGTCTGGGCAATACTTTGAGAAGGGGATGTTTCTGAGTATCATCTTTGAAATTCTGAACTCTCTAAAGAACATTTCCAAGAGATCTGTAAGTTAGACCAGTGGATTTTCCTGCTGAGGTTTGCAGTTGGATTTCAACCAAATATAAGTCACGAAAGAAATGATTTGAAGCCACTTCAGTTCTTTTTCTTTTAATACCAAGTTTACATGCCTTTTTTTTCCTTTGGAACACCTCTGTTGAAGTATTTTTTTGGTTTGTTTTTGGTTTTTTTTTCGCATTTGCTTCCAAGTATAAACTGCAGCTTGTATCTTTATTATTATTCACAGTTGATGGTCACTTAACAACTTGGTTTCAGAAAGGGACAGAAATAGCAGTGGATGAAATAGTATCAGGCCCGTAGGTAAAAATGCAGAGGAAAACCAGTGCATCCTTAGCTGTACAAATACAGCACCAGCCAGTGGTGGTCAAAGCTGTTCTTAGCTACTTAAGAACGTTTAGAAATTTCCCTCAGTTGAAATGTGAGTACACAGCACATAGGAAATCATTCTGCTGTCATTGGGTGTGTGAGATGATGTGTTAAAAGCTCCTTCAGGGAAGGCAAAGCAGACTGTTCTGGAGCCCTCCGGTGCTGTGCAGTGAGACGGCCACCTTCCTCCTCCTCCTCTGCCAAGGGAGCAGGAGCTGGGGCATTCACTGGCACTGCTGTCCCTGTCAGGCCCTGCCTGGTGCCTTCTGACAGAGCAGCAGGAGGGGACATGCTTGGAACAACCACAGTGACTAAACCAGGGCAGGAGTAAATCCTTTCCCTTGTGGTGTCACTAAGACATGTGATTATTTATTTATTTTTAAACCTTTAATAGCAGTCCTTGCCGCAGACTTTTTAGCTTTGCACATAGAATGCCTTTTCACACAAGAACATAAAACTCTGAGTTTATAAAGTCTTTATTGAAAAATACAATTGCAATATTTTCATACAAAGTGAAGTAAATGGAACATAGTAACAACAAGAATTGTCTGACACTTCCATAAATATTTTTACAGCAACATCTACACAGCTTCTGGCCTTCAGCTTTTTGTTATGCAGGTAAGAAAACCCATGTTTTTATTTTACTTTAGTTGAATTTACTTAATTAAGTCTTAAATTTTCCTATTATTTGGAAGGGCAGGAATGACTGAAAACAGAGCCTTTAGCTTTTCCTTAGAAAGCCTTTTGGAACCTGAGTGTGCCACATTTTACATGAAGAATGCCCCCTCCCCAGCAGAGGACTGGCATCCTGTACTGTGGGAGAGGGTTGATGCTTTCCTAACATGACTGGTATTTTGGAACTATTTTAAATGAAAACAAGTGGTAAGTGTTATATGCACCACCTCCTGATCCTGTTAGTAGGGGAGGGATTTCTCCCAGGCAGCCTCGTTTAGGCCATTTAAAAAAGCCAAAGCAAAACACAAAACTAAACTCCAAGCCCTGTCCTTTAAACACAAAATATCTAAGTATATGTTTTAGGAGATGGGCACCACCTTCCTGCTGCTGAGTGAGCAAGGGGTACAGTGCCTGACTATCAAGAAAAGCAACAAGCATATAAAATTCCTTGAACAAAGTTCACATCCCTGGCTTCCTGCATGCATTGCTGCATATACATAGAGTTACAATGAATTCTGAATGCCATTTGCTGACAAGAGGAGCAACGGCATGTCAGACTGAAATAAATACAAAAGTCAAATTGTTTCAGTACAGAAAGACAGCTGAAGTTGGCCTTTGCAAAAAATATTCACATTTAGAAAGTGCCATTGCAAATATACAGCAAAACTCATCTGCCTTAAACATGATGCTTCACAGCCCCAGCCCAAGTGTCACCTTGGAAAGGAACACAAGTTCACTTTCAAACATTGCACAGCTCAAACCAGTCAACATCATCACCTCCCTTGATCATCACCTGCTCCCTTTGGCAGCAGCAAAGGGCTACACAATAAAGCTCAACACTGATAGTTCTCAAGGGCACATGGAACATCCCGAATAGTCCATCCATCCAGCTTCCATCAGGGCTCAAACCACTTAGTCCCCTTGTCCCTTTCCAAGCAGAACTGCACTGTGTGAGAATGTTACTCCTAAGCTGTTAGTTTGTGGAGGGGGTTAGTGAGGAACCCTGACACTGCTGACTGTGGGTACCTTGGTGCAGGGCTCTGTGCTGAGGCACCTGGACCTGTCTGGCCACAGCTGACAGGGGTGAGGCACCAATGAACACCGGCTGAGGGCACTGACTAGAGCAAAGCAAAGCTGTAAATACTGGCTGCAAGGTCCACAGCTGTGAGGGATGTGTTCTCCAGGCAATGCTGGAGAGGGGTCACTTGCCTTGTGAAGAGCTTAAGCAGGGCCTGGGGTTGTGTTGAGGGTCTGAGGAAGATCGTCCCTGACCCCAGCGCTGGCTCCCCTCGTGCCCTGGCCCAGGCTCAGCGCAGTCAGGGAGGGAAGAGCTGTGCAGGCTCAGTGAGACCCTCGGTCATTTGCCACGTCCTGGAGTCGTCTTAACAGAGCTGTGTGATTCTCCTGGCAGATTCGCTTGGCTGGGGCTTCAGTTCCATCCTCCAAGAGGATGCCTCTCTTCTTTGTAGGTGTTTCTCCAGTTCGAACCATGCTGTTGATTTCCTTTAGCCTCTGGAGGGAGGAGGGGGGCAAACGAAGTATTAGCTCTCACTGTATTTTGTGACTGTCCCAATATGCTGTGAACTGTTTTTAGATGCATTCCAATGGGACTGCACAGGCTTTTTTTGAGGAAATCTGTACTGTACCGAGGTACTGCCTTCATCACTGTACTGATCTTTCCCTTACCAGAGTACTCAAAGTCTTACTCAAACTCAAGGGAGTTTGTTGTGTCTCTGCACGCAGAGCTCAAAGGCCCATCCAGCCCTACAGCTGTGACAACTGCACTGGCAGTTCGACGAGCCTTAGGTGATGATGTGTGTGTTGGACAAGGTAAACAAAATGTTGTGTTGCAGGGTCTGCTCTAATTTCACTATCAAAACCAAAAAACAGGGTTAAGGAATTAGAGAATCAAACTGAAACCCTTTAGTCTCACCTTTGAGGGGCTGCTGCTGAAGTAGTAGAATATCTTCTCTTGGGGAGAGAGGGCAGACTCGTTTCTGTGTGGCGAGATGTACACGGGGTGGTGCTGGGAGAGCTGCACTCTGCGGGGGGAGCCGAGGCGCACGAACGGGTACGGCGAGAGCGGGGGGGAATCCGTCTGCGAGGAGAGAAGAGGGGCTCAGCAGCTGCAGCCTGAGCTCAGGGCTCGCTGCAGCAAGGCTCTTCCACAGACATGAGACCATACAGATGTACAACAAACGCAAGTTTTGTTATTAGGCCCGATTAGTATTTTTTAATTTAAGGGCATTTCACTGCATAGTCAGTAGAAAAAGCTCTGTTTACCAAGGAAAAGCACAGAATGTAACTTACTGCATTTGAAGTGTACTTGAGGGCAAAGTCCTTGATCTGCTCGATGTAGACGTTGTTGTAGAACTGGATGAGGTCCCCCCGCTCCTCCTCCTCGGTGTCGCTGTTGGGGCCGGTGAGGCGGGTGGGGGTCGGGGGCGCGCTGGAGGGCTGGGGCACGGGCAGGGTGCTGCTGGAGCGCATCACGGGGCTGGAGTCACGGCTGCCTGCACGGGCACAGCCACACTGCTCAGGCACTGCCAGCCTGCAGGCCCACACACTCCCCTGCCCACACACACAGCCAGCCACCCTTGGGAACACAGGCGCCGGGAGCCTGCTGCCACCATCAGTGATGCCCCTTTTGATCCCTGAGCGTCTTCCCTTACATAAAAGCTTTGTTGATTTCTAACTTCTTACTGGATAAACTGCAAAGGATTTTCTGTAGGAGCTGAGTTGCATGACAATATAAAAAGAGCTGAAGCTCCATTTTTCAGCATTTGTCTTATACTTCTAGCAGTAGCTCTTTCCTGTTGCTACCTGGCACCATTTCAAGTAAAGAATGGTAGTCTTTTTCTGTTAGTAGGAGAAATACTTGGCTTGGTCATACTTCCTGCTAATTTAATGTGGGAAGTTGCAAAATGTATGTATTTTTTCCCTTCCCTCATTGCCATCTCCATGACAGAAAATATTAATACCTACACCTTATACCATCATCTATTAAACATCTTGAAAACTGCTGGTAGGAATACACAGCATCGCTTCTTCGGTTTCCTTTACAGAAGTTAATTCAAGGAAAACGTGTCAGTTCACGTAGCAAGGGAAGAATCTCCAGAGCTGTCAGCTATGCTGAAATCAGTGCTGTGGGTGGTGTTCCTATCTCTGCAGACAGTGCTACAAAATAAACGGCTGCAGCTCTGTGGTTCTGATAAGAGTAACTGTGAACCTGGGCTGGCCCAGATTTCCTCATTCTGCAAAGACTTGTTCTTTGGTGTGAGCTGAACTCAAGAGTTCAGGCCAGCACAGCAAATTCCCAAGGTAAGTACACATGGGGACAGATTTGAAACTGTCAGAATGGGTGCAACAAAAACCTCAACTCAGAGCAACTCTGAAATGTTATCAATGTATTTTTAACTGTGTCTAAGTTCACCAAAGGAGGAACTGTTTGGGGGGGGACAACACAAAATCCGACTCTTACTTTATGCACACAGTTCTGGAAATGGAATTAAACCCAAACACCTGGCATTTGGAATTACTCACTTCTTTCTTTGCTCCTGTCTTTGCTCCTGTCCGTAGGCGAGTTCTGCTGGCTGCTGCTGTCACTGCTGCCGGAGTGGCGGCGGTGGCGGCGGCCCTTGATCAGGACACTGCGATAGACCTGCAGGGACAGGGGAGAGTGGAGCAGTTACCCCGTCAGGGAACAACTGCCTGCATGACACATCTGCTGCCAGAAACTTCCCTGTGGTACCAAACTGCTTCTTGCAGGCCAAAATACAGCCTCATCAGAGGAATAATATCCCATGGGCACTGCCGCCTCAGGTTTTAAGTAAAGACATTTTCTATTTTAGTTATTGTTTAGCATAGAAAGCTTTCAGTAGTGCAGGATTTTGGATATGACCGCTCTCTTTTGAGAATGGCTCATGGACTGCAGCCCCTTAATACTAAATGTTGCTTTGCCAAGCGATCTGTTCTCAAAATAGAATGAAGGCATTTAATAAACCAGATCCCACATATTTAAATTGTGACTGTGCTCACGTGACTCTTGGCTTGCGGCTGTGTCCGGTAGCAGCGCATGATGTTCTGGAATGATCTGTCTTCGTTAGTAACCTAAGGGGGACGGACAGAAGAGGTTCTGTTTTTCTGCATGTTTTTGTATTTTGTTTTGTTTGGGGATGGTTCTGTGTGTGTTCGTTGGTTTGAGGTTTTTTGAAGAATTGTAGTATTTGGAATATTACGTATTGAAGAGTTTTTGTTTGCTTTTTCTTTGTTCACATTTTACCTTAGTCATGACATAGATGGCACACATCAGCAGCTGGTCCAGGTGTCTGTCCATCATGATTTCAGGGCAGTGCACCAAGGAATACTCAAAGCATGTCCAGATCTTTTTGCGCAGCTCATCAGACACATCGAGTTTGACACAGAGGTCCCTCAGACGAACACTGGCCAAGTGATACACCTGCGGCAATGGACACTGTGCTCAGGGCCACAGCAACACTGCTTTTCTGACCCAGCAAAAGAGTAGCTCAGACTTGCACACCTGTAGAACAAATGCTAAGCCAAGAGAAGAATAACTAAATTCAAATATAACTTTTTTACTTACAAGACATTCTCAGTACCGGGGTCAGTGCTAAGAAAACATTTGTTTGAAGCTTAAATCTGTCCTGAGCCTTTAAGCTGCCCTGAGCCCAGAAACAGCACTGCATTGCCTACAGAAACCCCTGTATTGAATAAACCAGAAAGTCTCAAAAGAGAACCTCTTTCTTTGGAAGAAAATGAACACCTTTAAGAAAATGGACACCTTTAAGAACCTGCTGGCCAAGTACAGAATCTATTTCCAAGTCCTGATGTGCCAGCACACTCCTTTGCTAGCAAGAAGTGGCCTGCAGGAGAAAACTACTCTTCAGGTGTGTATGAATAACTAAAGGTATAGATTAAATTTAATACACCCTCATTATTACAACCAGTAATTGCGTATTTTTTAAATTACTGCAGGTTTACCAAAATAAGAACTAAGCAAAGCAACCTTAGATCAAGAAGTACCTTTCTGAAGAAGAGTGAAAGAGAGCCCGTCTTGCGAGGCCTGACGGCTGTGGCAGTGAAGTGCTGGGTCTGTCTCTGCTCACCAGGGGAGATCTGCTGCACTGTTAACTGGCCTGGCAACTGCAGTGCTGCCCCAGTCATCTGAGTGTTCAGGGTGCCAGCCAGAGTCTGGGCACTCAGAGGCTGCATGGGCCCAGACACAGCCTGGGGCTGGGTACCTACATTTACTTGGACTGGGAAGAAAGTTATTCCTCCATTTTCATTGGCAATACCTGTAATTTAACAAAAAGAGCCTGAAATAAGAGCAAGTTGTGTGGGGGATGCATGTGTGTGTGTTTGTGGTTTTGTGTTTTTTAAAATAATTCAGTACTTATTAGCTGCTTATAACTATACATTTAGTATATTATACATGAAACTGTTTAATCAAAATACTTTGGAAACTTCATCATGAGACAAGAAGATAATGAAGTTGAACTAAGGTTTTCATACTAATGCAGCTTTCATCCCCTGTCAGTTCAGGAAGGAAGGCTTACTGCAACAACTGCTTTATAAAAGACCTTGGCAGTCAGTGTGCTCTACATGCTCTGTCCTTAAATTCTGCTTGTCTATTCAAACCATTTTTCCTACTTATGAATCCTTATAAACATACTTTTTTCTGGCCAACCGTTGCCCCCTCTCTTCTTGACTGTATTCTAATACTCTGATGAGAACAAGCCTGAATAGTTGTGCAGCAGCTTTTCCCTCACCTTGCACAGGTATTGTCACCGTCTGCCCGTTGTTGGCTGTCACGGTGGCTGTTGCCACGGTCACCAGGGTCTGGCCAGGCACAGGAGTCACGGACACGGCCTCGGGGCTCACGTTCTGCACTGGCACCGTGCTGACCACGGGCTGCGGGGGCACCCTCACGGCGGTGCCACCCTCAGGGGCGCTGTCATTGTCAGCGAACAGGCGCCGCCGCGTGGGGTTGGCTGTGGGAGAGCTGTACCTGTCATACAGGGTGGCTGGAGGGGAGGAAAGGCCTGGGAAGAAAAACACACACATATACATGTATTTAACTCTTGTTTTATAATCCCTTGTTCTACAAATAGGTGATGGAAATCTAACGCAAACCAAAATATGTCATGCAAAGCTCTTCAGGAAAAGTTTTTCGGAAGTACAGATTGCTTTTAGGGATGACTTAATAGTCAATAATGTTTAATATTTGTGTTTAATATTTTTCTAAGTTCACGTACTATATTTTGTTTTTTCTAGTGAAAAAAGTTTGAGATGTCACATAACTTAACACATAGTGAAGTTTCTTTTCTGGTATAACAATAAAGCAAAACAATTAGAGCGTAAGTTGTGTGTGTGTGCATGTATAAATACTGTTTAACACATACATACACATGCTGTTCATATCTATCACCTGAGAACACCCTATCAAGGCAGTACTTAGTTCACACTGATATAATGAATCCATCAGTCTTAGGCCTCTGATGCAACTCTGAGTTGCAATACAAATACCATTCACAAATGTGTTTGCAGCTAACTGTACACTGGCATTAAAGCAGCTTCCTTCCTTACATAATTTAATCTAAGTCAGCAATGCACAGCATGTTCTGCTTTAAAAAAATCTCACCTTTTCCCAATCCTCCACTTTCAGCACGAACCTCATTTAGTCGCCGTGGTGTCAATGGTGAACCTACAACACTGTTCCCAGCGGATCTCTCGAAGCACTGAGGTGGCATTACCTAAAATATTTATCCTTTTATTAGAGGGTCTGTATCACACATTACCTACATAGCAAATTTTTAAAAGCTACTTCACTACAGATTTTGAACAGCAAAACTCTGTGGAAAAAGAACAAGAAAAGTGACAAACTTACCCTAAGCCCAACTAGTCCAAGAAAACCAGCAGTGAGTAGTGATTGTGCTGCTCTGGAAGATACACACTGCAATAGCCTTTCTGTGACTACTCCTGTGTATACTTTTTACCACATTTCTTGCTTAATAATGTTTTCAAATGAGACTGGTCCAAACCTTCCCTGCTTGACCATTTTTGTTCATTGTTCTGCTAACCAATAAAATACTGGATAAAATACTGGGTGAAAATTCTCTCTGTTCCAGATGTCTCCACATAGATGACCCTGACCAGGCCAGAGCACACTGCACTTACTGCTTTCCCTGCACTGATGGGCTGGGATGGTGGAACTGCTACTGGGCCTCATAAGGCCTCTCCTTCAGGGTACAAAGTCCTCTCTCTGCCATCCTGTCTGATTATGAAAGCAATGTAACACATAGAAAGGTGTGCTCACCTCTTCACAAGTAGGAACTTTGTTTTCATTCTCTCTGATCTTGTCCCACAGTACAGATTCCCGTTTCCATGCCATACTTTCCAGGATCTGCTCTTCAATGTGGTTCAGGTGTTTTACCACTTCCCGACAAAGGCCATCCTCTGCTCTAATGAAAACCTCAATTACCTGTGCAGTGGATAATTATGATCAACATAATGTACTTGTTTCATATATTGATTCTTAAACAAAGATCTAATTCCAATGCTTGATTTTCACAGAAGAAGAGACTATTAGAAATATGAAGGCTGCATTGCTATGACTCAATCCTATACTGTCATACAGGTCAATGAGCATTCATGACTTGATAAGCATTTCTAGCTATCAAACACATTACCTTGTAAAAATGATAAACTGGAATGTCAAATATTTCGGTGATGAACGGAAAGTTTCCAGGTGGGTTGTATGTAAAGGTAATGATCTCCAGGCAACATGCCAGCAGAGACCTGTGAAACACATCTTGCTCCAGTATCGCCTGCAAGAGTTGCAAATTTTAAAGCTGATTTTACAGTGTAACTATAGAACAATAAAACACTTTTTATTGTCTCAACAGCAAGATTCTCAAGCTTACAAAAAGTGAAGCTATTTTGTAAGGGACAGAACAGAATTCAGAATTAGCTATCTTTACTCACTAAAAATTTCATCTGTCTTTGTGTTTGCAAACACAAATAATTTCTTGGATCTTTTTTCTTCCATTCAGGTGTACTTACAGGGTTCTTCTCAGAGATATACCCTCATTTTAAATAGCTGACAATTCTGCTCTACATCTGTGTTCTGTTTTTGTAGTTCCAACTTTAAAAGTGAGGAACCCTTTGATTAGTTTTCCTTACAGATAAGTCAGCGTCTCCCAGTCTCTTCCTCTCTTGCTCAATGACTGACTCCAAGACCTTGTAGTAGAGCATCTCAGCACGACGAAAATGTTTACTAGCAACATCTGCAGGAAGTTTAAATAGAAGCGATATTGTAAAATGTAACATAAACGTATTATCTTCTTCATCTTCAGATACAGAGATGCAACAGTAGCTTGTGTGGATTTCTGTGCTGTTGTGGCTACAATACTTTCAGGACTACACCAGTTAATTTGAAGTTAATGTAGGAATCCTTCTACATTGCACTGACGTGTGAATGCAGAGCAGAATAACTTGCTACTGAACCCAGATTTTGGTGACATCACCACGTATAAGAACAATCCTTAACATTGCTATAACGTACACAATTCCAATCCAGAAAATACATTGAAAAATACACCTGTATGGATCCACCTTGCACTGTGCAACAAAAAGCACTGAAGCAACAAAGCTGACAAGAACAAAGGAAGGCCTTATCAAGAAACAAGGTCAAAAGCATCTTCCTTATATTCAATCCATCTTCAGGCACTTCAGATATCAAGACAACTTTGCAAATTGTGTTTTTGTGTTTATACTGGCAGGATTTTAATACCTGTACTAATCCATCCTCGTACGTAAGCCAAAATTGCTGTTGGGTTTTTAAAGACTACAGTTACTCAGATTTTCTCTACCATCACAGAACTCCATGCCATCACTAATATTCTTATATTTGAGAGAAAAAGTGGTACACTTAACAGTGCTTTTCATTTCACTTCTCTAGTACTCAAAGTATGATCAAATTCCAGTGATTCAAGCTAAGGCTGATTATAAAATTTTACACAGCACTGAAATTTGGTATGTCTTAAGAATATAGGAAAAGTCAAGAGAAGTAGAAAAGACACTTGTGCTAAAGCCTAACCTGTATGTAAAACTTAATTACAAGAGATGGATGTGTTTACAGACATTTAAATTCTTAACTGGATAAGCAAAATGTTTCCCACCTTTGGAAAAATTACTGAATTCTCCTTCAGACTGTGTGCTCTGACAGTACACTTCGTGCATTTCTTTTACTCTGTTTGCAATGGATTGAGAAGGATCTCTGGAACATGACCTGAAAATAAAAACTAAACATTTTCAATATACTATTCCTACTAAGACCAAAACCCCTCTATTTTCTATATGTTGAAAGCATAAAAAATGGAAATATATTGCACAGCAATACAAACAGACCCAAATGTGTCTAACTGCAAAACATCATATTATTGTATACACTGTAGTAAATATGCTCATCTTTTCATGATCAGCATTTAATCAGCACTTTCCACATGACATAAAAATTGTTTAAAAATACATTATTCTCAAAGCAACAGTTTATCCACATGGCAAATAAGGTTTGGTTTGCCTCTCCAACAGTATGGAGTGATTTCCTATATGGTGCGTAGTGCCATTTGCTAAGCAGGAAGAAAAGTCTTGACAATTTTATACTGGCAACTTGTGGTTAGAGAAGCTCAAAACGTTGGGTTTTAAATGGTGGATGTTCATCAGTCTCTAAGGACAGATGTGCCTAAATAAAAAGATTACTCCTTTGAAATGTAAATGTCTCTCTGGATTCCATTTTACTTCAGGAGTAAAAGACTGGCTCACATTTTAAATTACACTGTTCAGAATTAATCTTTGTTATTAAAACTAGAATAGAAAATAGGATTATTTGGCTAAACATCAAATTTACCTGAGTATTTGCTCCAGATTTTCACTGGGGGCATTTTTCAGCCCTGCCAGCATCGTGTGCAGGCGGCTCAAGCTGTAGGTTGCTATGGAAACAGGTGTCACATATGGGTTGCTCTCTTTAATGTACTTGCGGCCCGTAAGCGGGGTTGTGATCCTAAGTGATTTGGACTGAAAACAAAAATATAACCACATATACATATGCACACTATTATAAACTTTGATAAAGCTCATAACCTAGAAACATCAATCTCCAGAATTCTTACTCTGTGTTATGGAAAAAAAATGGCTCCCAACCAAACAGCCCAAACCAGACCATGACTCAGGTAAGAGCCAACAAAGAAGAATTTGTCTGTGTTGCTCAGATGTTTGTATCAAACCACTCTGTATAAACAGAGAGGATGTGACCTATACTGAAATGCAGATGCTGGAATTGAAGTGTGAAACTATTAGACCAACCTAAAAAATCCCTCCCAAGCCCCAGCAGTCCCTTCCTAGCCCCTGAGTAACAAAGGTAGCTGTACCTCATAGGAAAAGTGTACTGAGCCAAGGTTTCCTTTCAGCAGGTTTAACCTCTAATATGAGAAGTCCTTCTGATCAGCATTTTAGTTTATTTGCATCAGATCAAGCCATCGCATTAAAATAATTTAACATAAAGGATATCCCTTCAATTAGCACACAGCAAAATCAATGCGTCTTCTAATCACCTAACCACACAATTACTTATTTTAACAAACACATTGCATTCTTCACCATGAAGTCTAGCTCCCAATACTCCTCCCATTTTCTCCCCACACTCCTAGGTGTTTTATTTCTGTCTCCATAGACTGCCAGGGAAGGTGGCATATAAACACAGCAACATAGACCATGCCATACTCACCCTGTCAAAATGCTGCTGCAAATTATGCTTCACTTGTACCCTTTCAGCTGTTTCCATTCCTGAAGGTGTGTTTAAGCACCTCGTGAGAGTTCCAATTTCCTCATCTGCATCCTCGCCAAGGAAGATTCTCTCATCGAGATTTCCCGCTGACAGAACATACTCTTCATAGGCCTTGTTGATGGCTTTGCTACAGCAGACAGACAGACAAACCCCCTTTATTTAGACTGCTTTGTTCACCTGCTCACACACTGAACACAGTTCTGGCCTGCAGGAAGTCTACTTCAGATTTCTTTTGAGCCTCACTGAAGCTCCTTTAAGATATACAGTACCTTAAACATGACAGTGGCTAGGACATTATTTTCCCCACATATCTGATGCCCAGCCATTTATCCAGCTGCAGAAAGAACGCAGCAAAATACTGAGAACTCCTATTTTGTGGAAACTCCTCAAAAAATTTACACAGCATCGTATCATAAACTACACTGAACCATTTTTGTACCATTAAAATAAAGTAATTCACACCCATAAACATCTCTAAACACCACCACACCCAATTTTTTCCCTCCCACTTCCTATTCAGTGTGCTCCTGCAGCTTTTTCATAATAACTCTGAGTTACACACAAAAACCCCAAAAAATCCAGGAAAGATACACATAAGAATAAAAGCAGACATCAGGTACCACCATCTTGAAGCATCGTTCCTCTTTCAAGCAGGCCTCAGCCCACAGCACTCACAGCAACAGGAAGGCAGTGGTGGATGGCCATTACTAAACACACAAGGCAGCTGGCTGCTATCAGTGCTCAGATAAGGTAACACGTGCAGCTGGGTTACAGAGGGACGCTCATGCAAACCACACCACAAACAGTGACTTACACGCTATCTCCAAAGTTCCCAGGATCTAGAAATCCAGTCAGATTTTCATCTTTTCCTTTTAAGAGCTGTAAGACATTTAAGAACAAAGGACGGGCATTTAATTTCTTATAAAGGTTTTGAAGGTAACAAGTAAGGAGAGATTTTTCTACATTACAAATTTACTGACCAACCTTTTTGTCAAAAAGCTTCCGAATATATGGCTTCCAAAAATGTTCCTTTATACCTTTTGCTTCTAAAACTAATCCATAATGTAAAGAACACAGTTTTTCAATTATGCAGGGAGGATCAGACGATACTTTATAATCCTTACTATGGAAGTCTTCAGGTAGACCTACAATTAAGAATATTATATGATTTAATTTTGCAAATCATTATCCTGTTTTCTTATTAAACTTAGACTCTGTGCTGTGTAGTCAAGGTAGTATGAAATTAAAACAGTAAACTAATTAGTTCCCTCGAAAGAACTACTAATTACATAATGCCCACTCAACTGGATAATGTTATCAAAAGCAAATTTTAAGTTAGAGCTTTAAGAACATTAGTGACTGAGTGATAAAAATGAAATATATCGATTCTAATAGGAAAAAAATCAAACACTTGTGAACTACAATATTTATTTGAGATAATGGTCCCAGGTCACATCCAAAGCACTACAAGCACAGGCCAATACTGTACAGCACTGAAAAGGAAATGCAAGTCTGGGAAGAGTTACATCAGAAACTCAATGGCAACTTCTCACCATTCATTTGCATTTGTGGTTATCAAATCAACCTACACTTCCACACTCTTCGGAAAGAGAACAGCAGCAATCCAGAAATGAGAGAGAAACAAATCTCCTGTTTGAGCCCTGGGTCTTTCCAAACTGCTGCACCACGGGAACATTCCAGTCTTACTGTGTCCAGTGATGACTGTGTCATTATGCACTTTTTCACTGACATTAAATCCTCATTAACTCAAATTATTACTATCAAGCTTCCTTCAACGGTATTTCCACAGTACATCAAATTCCTGACTTAATGTATTATTGACAAAATTCACTAGTCTGTTATTACATACTACATTAATAGAAATAGAATTGCATAGCCATATACAGAAAATATTAATTCTCATGTATTTCAAATCAACTTTTCTTTTTCAACATACCCTTGAAATTAGGATTCAGGAGTTCTTTACGGTTAGGACACTGCAGAGCATTTCCATACACAAGATCCAAAGCACATAACAAGAGATGGTAGGAATTGACCAAGTCATCACTGATCATAGGAAAATTTCCTGCAATATTAGAAAGACATAAGACAAAAAATAGCACGGATATAAAAAATTTTTAACCAATAAACTGTTGATGTTTGTATTACAATCAATAATGGAATCTTGGAAACACAGACTTTGGTGACTATAAATATCTGGATAACAACACAGGCAGTAAAGCAGACTCACATTTAATAACACATAACAAATATAAAAGTAAAATATTTTTTCAGAAACAACAACTGTGAAGGAACTCATATATTCTGCTGTTTTGAAATCAAATGTTACCAAAATGTTGATAAATATGCTGTTGCTGCTCCCTCATTCACAGTAATCTCATTAACCAGTGCATAAATAACTTGAAGCAGCACAAACTGTACAATGCAAACTGCCTCAAGGAAGAAAAATGTGCTTCCATAAGTCTGGCAGCACCAGCCCCACTGCCTGGCAGAGTCACGTCCTTCACTGGATTCCCACTGCACCTGCCCGAAGCAAATCCTGCAATGAAGGCCAAGGAGGGGTAGAAGGTGCTCTGAGACTCAACTTTTCCCCTTTTCCGTGACTTTGCATTGCTGTAAAAAGTTGCAAAGAACTTTAACCTTGGCAAGGCTAGACCTGGGTTTTCAGATGGCCTAGAAACTGCTCCCTCCTTCAGCCCCTGCCCCTCACTCTCCAGAACAAATCTCTATTTAACTCAAAGCCAGATTTTTTTTTTAACAATCTGTTTTCTTACAAAAATTTTGCTGGGGGCACGCTCATTATAAACAGTAATAAATGTAACTTTATTTCTCTTGTGTTTTACAGAAGAGCTAAAATGTGCCTGTCTCTGACCTGGTTTATTAAGTATTTTTTAGTTATCATCTTCCCGCAAGAAAGAGTCCTTGTAACCTCTTCACTCTTTTATTCCCTTTCAATAAAGATCACATTCAGAGTCAATACTCTTTATTGAACTCATTTATGTTTATGATATTCCTCTAGAGCAGTGGCCATAGCTAAAAATAGTTTTGTAAAATAAACTATACAATTAATTAATAACATAAATCAGAATTCCATTATTTTTTATGCACAGCATGATGTTTCTATTACTCCTTAAATACTAATAACTCTTCCACTCTTTCCCTTTCCCCCTTTTTTCCCAGGGAAGCTCCAAATCACTTAGTTGAAACCCACTCTGAAGAACAGATTTAAATTCTTGAAGAAATCTATCATACAGTAATAAACTCACTTGGAACATATCAAAATGAATATATGATTAGAGAATTTTTCTCAATTATGCTGTTATTTTTCTATCTGTAACACACCAGTTTGTTCAAATTTATGTTATTTTCTGGTTCTACGGTTGTTAGAAAAAAAGTAATTTCAATGCAGAGAATTTAAACTATTTAAAATAATGAACCCTAGATGAAATTTTAATTAACTTTACCCACTAATCAGTTATTTCCAAATCATTAAAGGTTCTCAGCAAAGCAATGAAAGTCTTAAATACTACTAACAAAACTTAAATCAATAAAATTCTCAAAGTAACTGTCATAACACAGGTTCAACTTCACCACCATGACAACTACCACAGCAATCACTACTGTCAGCACAGTCAAAAATAAATATAATTTCACAGTACCGGTAGTTCCATAATAATTTTTTGCTGCTGACATTTCAAACAATGCTACCTTTCACAACTCATACCAAATAATAAAAAACAGTTATCTAAGTGCAGCAGAGATTTTTTTCCCCCAGAGATTTTAAACAAAGAAACAGAAGAGTTTAAAGAGCAGTTCTTACAAACAGTATGCCAGAAGTGCAGTCCCACTAACCAAGGGGCTCCCTCAATGTGCAGTGCATGAACTGAAGGCAATGGGCTGCAGGAACAGACAAGCCTGGGCCTGCCACTGATGTGCGGTTGCTGTGATAAGGATTTACTGCCCACCCCCAAAACACACAGAACAAAACCTCACACCAACACCTAATGCCTTAATAGTCAACATTCAGTTTCCATTTTTGTGCTGCCACACTTGAACAATCACTTAGTAACTTAGTACAGCTTCTGTGTACTGTATTTATTTCTTTTTCTTGTAAAATTCAATTGGATGCGTTATCAACATGGTATTCTCCACAAGGTTAGTTAGCATGTCTGAAACTGCTTGCTAATTAAGATGTCAATCAATGACACAGTTACTCAAACATAGTAATCAATAATTTAGCAACAGGAAGAACCATGAAGCCCCTCTGCACCTTGTCAACCATCCAGTCTTCCCACAGAAGTGAGGACTTTACAAAAGGGAAAAGAAAAATCTGTGATTTTTCAGATGGACCTACTTACTCTCTCAGCTGCCTACCTATGCTAAGGAAGTGAAGTCCTGACCAACTGGAAATAAGTACAGTACTAACTCTCCTCTGGACTCCGTGGATAAAATCCCACTGTGTTTCAGGGCTGAAAGCACCACACTTGTTTAGGAAAGATTTCTCTTGCCCACTAAGGTGAAATTTGCAGCCTTACAAAAAGGCATCTTCTTCACAGGACAGAGTGCTCAGTGCAGCACTTGTGCCCAGCACACCCTTCCTGACCTTCGTACAGGGATGTGCTGCTGAGGGTCCAGCACTGCTGCCAGGAACCCTCTGCAGTGTGGCACAGCATAGCAAGAAAGGCTTTGTAAAAAAAGTTCTGTGCTGAACAAAATTAGTGCCAGGCCATTCAATATTGCCGCAGCCTACTCTGTCCTAGCCTCAAAATCATCCAGTTAAGGAAATCACAGCACACTGTAGGAATCTTAACACTAATTCACTTTTAAATTTGAAAAAACACATCCTACCACACACCCCTAAACCAAAACAGAATTCCTTTTATCCCTTTCCTCGAAGAAATTAAAATATTGGTTTTCCTCTAATAGATGTTACATTATGAAAAAAAAATATCAAGTTACTGGACATTATCAGTGGATTTGAACCTACAATGATGCTCTTTCCATGTGGAATATCAATCCTATCTTTACCTTCCCCAAAGGATGACCTTACTTATACATCACTCATAGCGAACGCTCATCAAAGCAAGACTTGAAAAAAGGCCTAGGGATGTGGAAACTCCTTAAGACACAGATTTGATAAGGCAAGATTTTAGAGTATATGTGCTATGACTGAACAACTGAAGCCTAAAATGAGGATTTAATCCTGTTCCCTCCTTTTTCTCCCAAAAGTCATTATCAAGAAAAACATCCAAAATTCGCTACAGTTCTCACAAGCTTTAAGGCTGCTCTTACAATAAAGGTTATACGTATGCTGCACCTATTCGGTGTTTTAAGGACTGATATAAAATAATGACTAATAAACCCATGTCTGCTGTATTTAATCCCTTTCAGATCTCTTACCTTTTGCATGAACAAACAGCACCCAACAAAACTGGAAAACTTCAGTCACAGTACATGGTTGTCGTCTTTTGGAGGAAAATACAGCAAGAAGACAATAAGCTCGATGAATCAAAACTGATAAAACATCATACAGCAGTCAACAATTCAAAGAGAAAACTAAGCTTTACTACAGTGTGGCCAAAATCTTACACCCTTCCCACAAAACCCTGACTAAAACTAATACAGAAAGATACACACAGGTTTAGTGTAGGCACAACTGGGAGCCCAGTCTCAGCCTGCAAGTTCAAATCCACAGCACTCCTAATACAAACAGTAACAAAGAAACAAAGCTTCCACTATAAAGTAAAATATCCACAAGATCTGCATCTATGAAGAAATCCGTGAGAGTCACTGGGCAGTGAAACAGACTAAGCTTCGCAATACTAGTGCTTCCCTTGTCTACAGGCTGATAGAAATCTCTCCCCTCTCCCCCACCACCCAAATCATTAGAAACTCAGCAGCTTCGGGATTTCCTGCCCCCTGTCAGATCTGAAACCAAAAAAGAGATTAAAAATTTACCACAAGTAAGGACAAACCAACTCTGATATTATAAACAACTATAAAAATACAGTCAAAATACTACTAAAACAACCAAGCAACTTCATTATATTTTCACTAAAGTAATGCTCTAAAATCAGCCTGGAAATAACAGAAACACACCTCTGTTTTCTTCCTCTCTGTTGACGAGGTTGATCTTCTTGAGGATACCTGAAAATGTCCTGAAAAATGGGCTCATACTTCTTAAAAATGACTGCAGAAACGGTAAAGTTTCTCTCTAATCTCTCAGTTCGCTCTCTGAACTGGGATGGTAGATTTGCCATGTCTTCCCACTTCTTCATCTTGTTAAAAAACTCGATCAAGCTGGAAATACCCAACGGGTTAGATCAGAAAGGCTGTTTGTTTTTCCTGCAGAAATAAACTCTACATTTTCAAAGAAAGTGCAATTTCTACTGCCCAAACTACTGAGGAAATGGTGGCATTGCAAACATGACAACGAACTCGGAGACAGTCCTTCACCCATAAACATGGATGAGCTCAGACAGCTCGTGAAATATTTTTAGATCCTCGGCCGATAACCATGTTAACTATGTACTCACAGGTCTGGCATTTCCTCACAAAGACAAAATCAACTCCAACAGTCAGATTACTCTGAAATCAGATTTGCCTTGTTTTTCTGAATAATTTATTAACTGAAATAAAACAACCTGTGAGACTTAAAATGCTAAGAATATTCTACAAAGTATGAAAAACCTCTTAAGTTTTAATAAATTGCATTTCACAAATTTAGCTTTAATTCCTTTTCTGCTTCTTTATCTACACCTTCTTTTTCAGTGTTATTAGTCTTCAAAAGCACAGATGACAGAAACAATTTATCAACATTCAATTCCCTGAATTTCTGATTTGGAAAACAGAAGTTTATAGAGGAACACTTTTGCATTGTTTAAATTAACAGCAATGCTTCAACAGTAGAGGAAATAGGAGAAGAAGTATGTAAGAACGTTCTTTCTTCTCTTTGTGCCAATCTACGGAATTTTTAGAAAACAATGAGATTGCGAATAAATAAAGTAAATTGTTTCAGAAGCTTTTCTTTATTACTTCATGGACATAAACATTTGATGCAAATTTGTTCATCAGATTCTGACCTCATTTAGTGACTTTAGCAAGAACATGTGAAAAGTGAAGTTTTCTTATGTAAAAATGGAGATAAATCATGTGAATATTTTCACAGCGAACTAAAAATGGTTTCTCATGTGAGAAGTTCACACTTTGCACACCCCAAAAATTGACTGTTCTTCAGTGACTGGCTTCTTTCTCCTTTGAGTGAAGGAAGTCAATCTCTTATTTTGAAAACCAGTGTTTTTATGAACATAGTACTGAGCCAAAGGAGCTGCCCTACTTCTGTGGCAGTGAGCTATTATACAAACATTCCGGTGACATAAAGTCTATCTTTAAAAGCAGGAGACAAGAAACACACTTAGCTTTTATTCTCTATATCCAATTTCACAAGGTGATAAGCACTCTTCGAGATTTTGGAAGCATTTAAAAAGCAGCAAGAAGAAAAGTTACCTTTGGTCTGAGCAGCGCAGGATTCTGGTTAAGGATACGTAATTTCCTTCTGCTGTTCCTCTGCTCACAGTTGGAATTGCTTTCCTGCAAGCCACGTACAAGGCACAAGCCAGCCAATGCATGTCATTTCCCTGTGAATCAAAACATCAGGCATCTAAAAACTTCACTGAAAAGAAAAGCATGCTTTTCAGCTACCCCAATATCTGCGAAAAGAACTGTGTCCTGAAAAGATGAAGTTCAACCAGTGACAAACTTGATTTGCTGTTTCAAAGTTCTGTTGTGCTTTGGGTCTTTAACTGCAACAAAACAGGTGCTAAATAGACACTTAATAATGAACCGCATCAAAGCTAAAATTATGAGTTACCGTTATAAATTTCACACTTGACCCAAAGTGTAGCAATACAGTTTTAGTGTTCTTCTGCTCTGACTGAACACAAAAAAAAAAAAAAAAAGGAAAAGAAAGGCTACAGTTCCTTGCTACCAAAACATTCCTCTGCCCTGAACGGACAGTAGGAAAAGAAAAACATAGCTTCCATTTTGCTTTGTATTACACAGCAGAACAATTATTCAGTTTGGCACCCAAAGACAGTAATTAAGTCTAACGAGCACTTGAAATTTTATTCTCCCTCTTTGATCAAATAGTAACATTTCAGTGGGAAAAGGACGGGCGAAACAAGGGGCCAAACTAAATTCGATGCTGTGGTTTTGTCGGGCTACGTGATGTCACGGGCCCGGGTGAGCGCACACCTTCGGGGGCAAGTCAAGGCTCCTTCCCGAGCATCGCAGCCCGTTTGCGATGTGACAGAGGCGCTGTCGGAGCAGGACTCCTCCTTCCCACACGGGCGGCTCCAGCCCCGCAGGACCGAGCCCCGCCTCGGGTGCGGAGCCGCCGCAGCTCTGCCCCGAGAGCCGCCCGGTCACGGGGAGGGCAGCGCTGGGGAGACCCGAGAACTGGCGAGGGTTATCATAAGCGCCACCTTTACCATAGGAAGGCACCGATAAAAGGCGCCTCCGAAACTCCCGGGCGCGTCACCGCGTGTTCCTGTTTTCAAGAACGACGTGACCAACCCTTTACCTCGTACCCTTTACCTTTTACCCCTTACCCCCCAGCCCGGGCCGTGCTGCGGCCGTGCAAGCCCCCAGTAGATAACTGATAAATGTGATCACACCTGCGCTGGGCATCTCCGCGGGCCCCGCGCGGCTGCGGAGCGGCGCTGGCCGAGGCCACCGTGCCGCTCTTCGGCCGAACTGCTGGGAGCGGAAGGACCACAGCGACGGGGGCACTTCCATTTTTAACACCTTTCCGCCGCTATGACTCCAAATTGCGGTGTTTATTCCCGGCCGCCCGGGCGGTGCGAGGGAGAGGCCGCCGCGCCTCCACGGCCGTCCCTTCCCTCTGCACTTCACCCCCCGCCTCCCGCCGGGCTCCCCCCGGGCCGGCCGGGGCCCCGTCGCCCCTCCCTCACCTCCAGAGTGTAGTTGCGCCTCATGCTCTGGTAGCTGAGCCAGGCCTCGGCGCGGGCGCGCTCGTCCATATTGAGGCTCCTGCAGAGCTCCTCGTAGCGCTGCCGGGTCTCGCCGTCCTCGCCCGGCGGGGACGGGGCGGCAGCCGCGCCCCCCGCGGGACCCGGCTCGGCCCCGGCCGCGTCCTCGCCC